>CM045764.1:19764250-19922116 GCA_025200525.1 Camellia lanceoleosa | reverse complement strand
ATACTATTATTGAAGGTGGTCTGGGTCTATAAGAGTAAGAATGATGCATTAATATATTCGAAAAAGTTAAAACGTATAAATTCATAAATAATGAAAATAAAATGAGATTCGGTAATAGTGAAGAGAGTTTTGATATAAATAATCTTTTTTTTTTTGGTCTGGAAAGAGCATCAATATGAGGCAACAATTTTGTGCCAAATTATGATTCAAAACCACTTTTCTGTTTTATCTAGCTTTTTTCTTCTTTTTTTTCTTTTTCTGAATATACATTCATTGGACTATTTCTAATAGAGAAAGACCGTGGTACACTCCTCAAAACGTGTGTATCATTTATATAATATAATTAAATAATAAAATAATATAATTATATATTTTTTGAGTCATAATTAATAAATAATAATAATAACCAAACACTATACGAGACATAACTAAATATCTCATAAATTATAATTAAAAAAAATTTAATCATAATTAAAGAAGAAACAAATGGGGCATATGATACGTTCTTTTTAAAGGGGGTATATATTAAAATTTCTTATTCTAATATTCTTTTATTAAATAATTCCTCTATTATTCATCATCTCAATAAACAGTATCCAAAAAAGTCAGAATAATAGGGTAAAATATCTCAAAAAATGATAAATTATCGAATGGAAAATAAATAGTGTCGTAACAAATTTTGTCCAAGTACTATAATTATAAATAATAGTTAGTTATAAAATTAATTTATTAAGGTGGATGGGACAGTATTTTCATAATTTACTTCCTATATTTAGTTTTAAAAAGTTTAATTTATTGAGACTGATTTAGATGTTGTAATGGACTAATCTTTGACACGTGTAATTTTACTACATATAATGATAATTATTTGACATAAACTTTAAAGTGGCCTTCAAAAAGCGAAAAATTGTTACATTATTCTAGTTGATAAGGGCTTATATGATTATCATATAAAAAATCACGAGTTCAAATTTTAATAGGCGTATGAATTTCATTCTTCCCTTATTCTTAAAATTATTTCAAAATTTTAACTCAATATTTTCAAGTATATATAGAATGGAGGATTTTATATACTTTAAAATTAGTTGAGGTGATGAGAAATTGAAATCTGAGGAGTTTCCAATTTTCACCCATAGTAGAAAAATAATGTAGTGGTGTGGATTCATTAGGATCTACAAGGAGAAATTATTCAGTATTTTTAAAATAAGTTTTTAGTGGTGTTCTATATTGATGTTTATTATTTTAGACAATAGAATTTATCATTTTTTTTTATTGCTCTAAGCAAAAAAGAAGGGTTTTTTAAGAATCTGAGATACTTTTTATTGAATTTAATACATTTTTTAACCTTTTTATTTATTTTCAAGATATTTTACTTTAATCTCAGCATTAACTAATGTCAGAGTATGCTTTTAACATTTGTAATAAAAAATTCTAGAAAGTATGTTGGTGATGAGAGTGTTATGGGGAATTTAGGTTGATCCAATCATTGTGTGCTTAATTATCACGAGGGTCATTTATGGAAAGTGATTAGAAAGAGATTAGTTGTCAATTTTTAAGTAGAATGTAGTGTTGTTCTATCTTCTAAGTAAGCTAGCATATGCAAGTACTTCATTAGGAGTCCAGATCCTCTGCCATACTTTCCTGTCATGCCCCAAAACGACGTCGTTTTAGGGCAAAATTTCAAAAAAAAAATAATAATAAAACAAAACAGAACCAGGGGATCCGCCATTGTTGAAGGCATTTTATGACTTCAAATCCATCTACAAATCCATGTAGTCTCAAATCCATACGCAAATCTTGGAAAATATTCTTCTCCTAAAACCCTAATCATTTAAAGTCTCAAACACCTCCCGATCTCTCGCCTCTCTCACCTCCTCATATCTTCCTCGGGACCTTCAAACGCTTTCCTTACCTCTTCGACCCTCGAAACCTAAGCAGGTGTCCTCTCCCATGCCCCGCAACCCCGTGTCTATGGCCTCTGCAATTTCACTTCTATTTCAATTGGTCCCCATCTCTATGTCATTGGTGGCTCTCTCTTGACACCGTCGTTTCCATCGATCGCCCATCTTCTTCCTCCTCGCATTTCGCTTCAATTTCCTCACTTCATCGTGGGATCGTCTCTCCCCATGCTTCGCCATGGAGCTTTTGCTTAAGGTCTTGATCCGATCAAATTCTTGTTCTTGGGTGGTGGGTCCCGACACACCATGTTTGAAATTTCTTGGGATGAAGAGAAAATCAAGAGAGATTTTTGTGATTTCAGACCCCAAAAGTCCTAAGGCAGCACTCGAAAATGATGAAGAACACGAAGGAGTTTGTGTTTGTGTTTTTTTTGAAATTTTGCCCCAAAACGACGTCGTTTTGGGGCATAAGCGAATGTATGTTGGAATGTATAGCGAGAGGATCAGGACTCGCTTCATTAGCTAGGAGGTGTACTCGCTTGCCAGAGCTGCGGTGAATTGCAATCGAATCGGGTTAGATGGTTACATCTGAAGACAACTCGTAACAAACACACATTGGTCTTTGTTTGGGAATGGTGGAGTTAAGGCTATTATAGCTTAAAATGTAAAATAAGTTCAAAAGTTAATCTCATTCACGATTTTTTTTAAATAAAAAAAAGGATGACTTGGGATAGTGTCTGTGCCTACAACACATGCAAGGAAATTGTTACATCAAGGGTTAAATTATCATTTTTCCTTTACATTAATTTAAAAATTATAATTTAGGAATAAATTTGTCATTTTAAATTCAAACATCATTTCAACACACTTTTCAATACAACATCTCAATTAAAAATTCATCTTATCTTCCCAAACATAAAAACTAAAATAGCCTACTAAAATAGTCAAAAAACTAAAAAGCTTTTAAAATAGCCACTTCCCAAACGAGGTCATTATTGACTTTTATCCAAATGATTTTTACACGATGTCAGTAAAATTATATGATGTTAGATTTAAGCAATGTTCCTTCTACAATTCTATCCTTGCTCAAAATTTATTCACACGTTCTTCACATTTTTTATTTTTGTTGAACATGTTTGGTGATGTTTGTATTTATAATTTTTAGTTAATATTTTTTTTTTTAAAAAAAGGGCAAATTACAAACACCTCCTCGAGGTTTGGTGAAAATACAGATTTCTCCCTGAGATTTGAGAAATTACATCCCGCCCCCTAAGGTTTATATTTTCATAACAAATTGTCTCCTGAGGTTTTTATTTTGATACAGATTTCCTCCTAATTTCTCCTAATTTGTTATGAAAATTTGACCCTCAATGGACAATTTGTAATTTCTCAAACCTTAGGGAGGAATCTGTATTTTTATCAAATCTCGAGAGAAGTGTTTGTAATTTATCCTAAAAAAAATTAAATTATAAATAAATAAATGCTTGACAATTGTTTCTTATTTAAAAAACATGTTTAAAAAAATTGTGCTTCACTTCTTTTTAAAACAAGTTTTCATTTGCATCTCTTTTATCTTCTCGTCGGTCACCAACATAAACTTGCCCCATCTAACTACCACCTCCGACAAACTACCCAACCTCTGGTCACCTATATGTTTATACCAACATGTTTTCTTGCTCTTCTCTTTAACAAAAATAAAATAAAATAATTATGAACGTGTCTTCTATTTTTCATAAATAGTAAATAATAAATTGTAAATGTTATTAAATACTACCATAATATTTTTTTAGCAACTTAAGGTATTATTATTTTTTTCATTGTGAATATTTTTTAAGCAATATTTTAATATTATATAAAACTTGTTGGCATATAGTACTTTGGAAAATGATAGTTATTTTTTTATTACATGCATTAATCAATGGGAAACCCAATATCTTCTAATTAATAGGTAAAATGAATTTGATAAGACACCTACAATAGGCTCCTTTTCAATTTTGAAAAAGTCTGGGACCCAGACTTTTTAAAGCCCCCGATTTTTTTAGGTAAGAAACGGTTTAGTAGAAATTAAATTTGTGTAATTTAGAGTCCATATATAAAATAAATTTGAATTATATAATAATAATTTTAGATAATTTTTGAATATTTAAGTCTGAGTTCGTAATATTACTATTTCAATTTTAGATGGTTTGAAAAGGACCTAATTGATTTAAAGTGCACCCTTTACTTTATGGGAAAATAACAGAGCAGTGTAGGTTTAGAAGGAAAAAAAATTATAAATTAGTGATAAAATTTATAAATTTCAATAATTAAAATGTTATATTTTTTCATAATTGTGTAATTTTTTTAAAAGTTAGCAGTAAATTTTAATTTTTTTCTTACTTTATTGGAAAATTTTCATATTAGTTTAGAATTTGAAAAATAATTACAAATTAATAGTAAATCTTATCAATATCAATAACTAAGATTATAAATTTTTTCATGCATATGTATATGTAATAATTTTCTCAAATTACCACTTAGAGGTAATTTCTCCTACTTTATTTCTTCTTCCTTTTTGTTTTGTTTTGTTTTTTTTTTTTTTTTTGGTTCTTTTTAAATTAACTATTATTATTATTTATAAGTTTTGAACTTGTACTTGATTTCAAGTGTTCAACTTTTTCCTAGGATGTGATGAGAAACTTGTATCAAAGGCTACTTTAGGAATCTAATTCCATCATTTGTTAAAAGCAAGAATATATATATATATATATAATGATCATATGTTTTGTGACGAACGTGACTCACATGCCCATGTCCTATTTATAGTTGAAAAATGCTAGAGTGTCTTAATGCATTATTTAATATTAAAATTGAGATGAAATAAATTAAATATTAAAAATTATGTTAATTTTAATAAAAAATATATATTAAATTTAGTAAAAAAATATTTTATATTTTGTGTTTTTTGCCTTCCTTCTTGCGCTAGAAAGAATACTGAGCCTTTGTTTAAGATGTGAGTTGATTTTTTGACTTTTTAATTATTTTAGCTTGAGGCTAAAAAATCTCATTTACGATTGATTTTTTAGATTTTTTTACTTTTGTGAGAGAAAAAAATAAAATAATTATGATTTGGATGTAACATTTTGTCTTATTGATTTTTTAGCCTATTGTATCTTTTTGTGACTATTTTAGCCCAAAAAATTTATGCCAAACATAGCCTAAGGTTGTCTCTCTTTTTCACTAATTACATTGACATTTTGAATTTGAAATAATATAATTAAGTCTAATAATAATGAATGTGATATATGCATATATGTTAAAACTTTGTATTTCAATTTGTTTAAATATTTTATTTGTATTTTCAATTGAAAAAGAGTTTAAATATTCTGATGAAAAATAGTTTTCAACTAAAATATATTTTTTGAATTGAAAAAAATAAATATATCATTTATCTATATTTTTTGATTTTTAAATCTAATTCTAAAAATAATAAATAAAAAAGATGATAAATAAATATAGATGTAACAATACAGAGACATATAAGATATGTTTGGTTTGGCTCTATAGAGTGATTTTGGGAAAAATTTTCTAAAAAACTTATTTGGTTTGTAATTTTTTCAAAATCACTTTTTTCTTTTACACATCAATCAATTATTTTTTCTCTCTCCTCTCTTCTTCTCAATCACTTTTTTCTTTCACACACATCTACTCAATCACAACAAAATATCAAATCATTCCAAACTCCCAAACTCCAAAACTACTTTGAAATTACACAACCAAACAAATCAAAAAAATTTCTAAACTCTCTTCCCAAAACAATTTTTAAAAACTACTCTCTCAAAACCAAACCAAACATACTCACAAATCTCTACTACTACTCTGTTTATGGATTTGATGGTTTGAATTTTTTTTATATTTTAAAAATCACAAATTTTAATACTTTATGTGAATGATGCATGCTGTGATTGTAATATGTGAATGAGGCATGCAGTTAGGGGTGGTAGCGAATTCGGTTCTTGCCTTTGAACCCTCATCTGCCATTATCCACTAGATTGGCGATTAAAGAAAATTAATCCACATCCGTCATGCCAATCGGCGGATGTGATTGAGCAAATTGGCGGATTGGCAGATGGATGCGAATCGGTTTAGCGGTTTAAAATTTTATAAATTTTCAGCATAATTCAACTTGTACTTCCTCAATAAAACAAAACAAAAAAATTACATCAATGACTTAAAAAGTATTATAATCACTACATGCCTCATCTAAGAAAGAAAGTTTGAAACTTTAGAATATTACAATCACTTCATATAGGCGTCTTGGCGGTTTATGATTGATTCTTGCCAAAAGAACTTCAAATTCGTCATCCATCTAAAACTACGCGGATGGAAAAAAATCAATTGTCATCACGTATCTGTCCAAAATACGACAGATCGATTCGGTTCGATCAGCTTAGACGGCTCGGTATATCATTGCTCATCTAGTTATCATGCATAATTAAATATATACATGTTAGCATATTTAAGTTAAAATTGTAATGCTAATTATAATTTTTATTAAATTATAGGAAATGTTATTTATTTATTATTTTAAATCTTAACAAATGTTGGTGTAATTTAATTAATTAATTAATTAATTTATAATATATATAAAAATAAAATAATTTATAATAAATAAAAAAAAAAGAAGCTATCAAAATCGGGAACGCAAGTATCATACCAAAGGAGGACATGCCTAATAAAAAAATTCGCAAAATCTTCTAAATCATCCTAGTGATAACCAAGTAAAATTGAAAAATAATCCGGACCCCTCCAGGATGACTCCTACGATCCCCTCTGACTTTTGATTGGCGAAATTTTTATTTTTATTTTTTTTTCTTCTCCTCCTCCAATCAACAACTCCCACGTGTGTGTGGTGGGTGGTGGAGGTTGGTGATTGAGGGGGTCTCAATCACTTCTTAGTAAAATTTGGACTATAATTCAAGTGGATTTAATCTGATTTTTTTAGAATTGCTTTGGTTCAGCACAAGTTTATGTTAAGAGTTGTCCACATTTATTTAAGCTCGACTTAAATTAAACTTGGCCACTCATATCCAACCTGAACATAACTCAGTTTATGTTCAAATTATTCGCAAATAAATTTATTTATTTATTTACTGCAATTAAACTTATTACTTTGTTAAAATTAGACTGTCAAAAAATTTGTTAATAATTAATAACATCGAAACAAATATATAATGTGTGAGAGAGAGAGAGACAGAGAAATGAAAGATGAGAATTGAGCAACTGATGCATAACTGGACTGATTAATTTATTAAAATTAAGAGAAATGTTTTTTGCTCCTAAAAAATCTGCCCCTAGTGTCATTAATGCCCAAAACGACGTCGTTTTGAGCATTTTTCTTTGTGTTTTTTTTTTTTTCCTCATGCCTTGGTTTTCTGTTTAGGGACATTCGGGGCACCCTGTTTTCGGGACCCCAACCACTGCTCTAAAATTAAACTCTATTAATACTTTTTTGATATATTATTAATAATATCAAAATAATACATTCTAAATAAAATCATCATTTCATCAAAAAAATTTGTTCTGACGTTTAATTTATTAAAATAATGATAAAACGATCTTTAAATTGCAATCAAATCATTATTCACTATTTTTAAAAAAATAATACTTTCATAAGGGGAAAATTATATTGTACATGTCATTTGTCCAAGTTACAACTTTGATATGTATTATAATATTTTTTATGGGTTAATTGTCCCAATTACGATTTTGATAGACTTTGGTTATGTTATATTCTAATGTTAGTTATAACTTGATTATATACATTATAGTTACTAATTTTGACTCATTATAATGTTAATTATGACACTAATTTAATTATGACATTTCAATTCATTTTGATCTACCTAATTCAGGAGTTGGAGTCACTCTTTATGATTTGCAATGGATGGTATTGTACTTTCGTAGAAATTATTTCAGATTTTATTTTCATCGTTCGAACCGTTCAATTTTTAAAGAATATCATGTAAAACATACCTATAAAAAGTCAAGTTGATTGGATATCGATAGAATTGATGAAGTTGAATACAAATATGAGTTGATAAAGGGTTTATTGATATCTGATCAACTTAATTTTTTATAAACATATTATACTCGATATTCTTTAAAAATTTAACGGTTCAAATGATAAAAATAAAGTCCGAAATCATTATCATAAGTCGCACAATAGTTACTGTTATGCAAGGCGCACAACAATGACCCATTATCCCTAATTCCAATGAATCAAATAACAGTAATAGTATAAATTCATACCTAACTACTTAGAAATTATTTAAAATTGTCATCTTATAATTCAAATTTATTTTATACATAGATTCTATATTACACAAATTTAATTTCAATCGCATAATTTTCATTGGGAGAAATTCAACATAACATTTTTCATCAAATAAAGCTTAAAAATTTGTTAGCATTGTTTTGGGTAAAAGTGTAATTTGATTCCTTTCTTTCTTTATTTGTCTTCCACTTTCACTCTCTCCTCAAAGATGTACTCGGTATGAAGCAAAGCTAAATCCAAGCCACCGACACTTTTAAAAAGTCAAGATTAAACGCACAAGATTGATCATCATGTCAAACGTGGCAGCTTCTGGACCGTCAGTTTGTAAGGGTGTCTTTTTTGGTTGGTATAAGTATCCAATGCATACGGAGTACACAATGGAGATGTACAACCTACTTTTTTTTTTTTTTTTTTTTTGGTGAAACAAAAAAGGGATAAAGAAAAGGAGAGAGGTGGTTCCGTGGGTTCTTAACTGTGTAACGCATTTAATTATTATGGACAAAAGTATTACCTACCGACACTTCTTAGGAAACTTCTAAATACACTCTTATTTATTTTTTAATCAATTATATTAAAATACTTATAATTATATATATGCTCTTATTTATTTTTTAATCATTTACATTAAAACACTTATAATTATATATAAGACTTAATTATATAGGGGGTGACGTTAGGTGATATTATATAGCAAAGTTAAGATCTCAGAAGTCTATCATTAGGTGATGTTACATGACAGAGTTATTTAATGATGTAGCAGTAAATTGTGAACTTGCACACAAATAAATATTCGAACTCACACTCTTAACACTGAGTACGATTCATTTAGGTCTAAAAAATTCGTTCTACTAACCATATATATTGTTACTCAAATGACTAGAGAGTATCAAACTTGGAATTTCAAAATTTATACCTAGAGGCTTTACAAAGTCAACTACACCCCCCTTAGATTATAATTAATTATGTATATACTCCTATTAAATTTGTATTTTAATAAACCAAAATAAAATACCCATAAAATAATAATAATAATAATAAAAGTGAGATTTAATTTTAATTGATATGTGTTTATTAATTCACTGACGCTATGTTTGGTTGAAAATTTTAAAGAAAAATTTGAAAAATGAAAAAGAAAATGTAGATAAAATATAAATAAAATATACTTATATTTTACTTAATTTCATAAATCTTTTCTCTTTCTCTTTTCAAATCTCTTCTCAAATCTCTTAACCAACACAGTATGAGTGAAAAAAATTACACGGTGCCTTACTAGATAACTATAACTGATGATGCACATTTTAGTATCTAATACCATTGGGGTAAATTACACTTAGGCCTTGTTTGGGAAGTTAGTTATTTTAATAGACTATTTTAGTAAGTTAAAATATTTGTATTTGGAAAGAGTGTTAGATTTTTTTATAATTAGATGTGATGTTTATGAGAGAAAAAATGAAATGATTATGGTTTGATGTGACATATTATTTTATTGGCTATTTTAGTCTATTTTGTCTTTTTGTGAATTTTAACCAAAAAAAAAAAGAAAAGAAGTTAATTTTTAGCTTCCCAAACATCCCTTAATAACTTGCATTTTCAATAAAATTTCACTTTAGTCTATTTATTTTTAATTATAACAATTAACTCCTTACATTTTAAATTAAGTTTCAATCTCACCCTTCTATCCATTTATCATTAATAAATAACAAAAATTGAGAGTGAAGTGACTAAAGTGAAATTTTAGTAAAAATGTAAGTATGCTAATGAGATAATAAAAATATCACACATACTTCAAACAACAAATTTTGTCAACTTTGTTAATCGTAGGTAGATGGAATGATGAAATTATAATTTGACTTGTAAGGGATTAATTGTCTATTACAATTGAAAATGAAATAACTAAAAGGAAATTTTCATAAAAATTCAAGGCTACTAAGTGTAATTTATCCATACTATTTTAACTAAAACCTTATTTGTTTTAGTCGGAAAGTAATGGGATTAGATTAATAACTTAGTGAGTCTACATAAATTATATTTATTTTGTAATAATGTCAACTTACACCCGGGGGGAGGGGTGGGGAATGCTAGAGGCTCTAAAAATTCTACCAAAAGTTTTACCAAATATCTTACATGGATGTGGGACCCACATGGGACCCACATTGTGTGGGTTCCACACCCATGTGAGACATTTGGTAAAATTTTTAATAGAATATTTGGAGTTTCTAACATTACTGAAGGGGGGGAGGGGTACGGCCAATTAATGCAATTTACCATCAACCAATTAATGCCACCATATTACTAACACAAACAAAAACATAATTTATATTAATCGTCTCATCCAATCTCACCATTCTTATGATTTTACCTAACGTAATTTCTGAAAATAAACAGTGCCTCACTGCCTTACATATTCACTGGATGGGAAATTGATTAATCAACTTATAACACTACTAAAGAGTTTAACACACTCATTGAAATTGTTAATTATGAAGTAAACTTTTGTATAATAGATATAAAAAAAAAATAATTTGAGTGTATTTAACATATGTTTTATTACAAAATCAAATTAGTTAACTAATGTGTTAAAAGTAATTGTTAATAATTTCAAAATAATTAAATATATTTCTCATATATATATATATATATATTATAAAATACATATTATAAAGAATATACAATTACTTATGTTCTAAACCAATGCCCTTAACCAACATCTTTGCAAAAATAGACACTCTAATTACAACTAGTGGTTTCTTGGAATTTCTGTGGGACTGAATGAAATTTAATAGACCAGTGATAAAAATAAAAAATAAAAATTGATATTGTCCTTCACCTTTTCTTGTCTTTATTTATTTATTTATTTATTTATTTATTTATATTCTGTTATTTTTTGTCAACTATATTATATTCAGTGCAAATACTCTTTGAATAAAAAATAAAAAAAAAAATAATAATAATACTTTGAATAATGGCCTGGTAGAATTTTTTTTAAATTAAAAATTGATAATTAGAAAACAAAAGTTAAAAACATATATTTTTCGAACTTCTAAATCAATTTTTTCCAACTTATTTAAATTATTTTTTGTCTAATAAATTATAAACAAAAATTATACTAAACAATCTCACATATATTCTCAAATCAAAATAAACTATAATCCTTTCTTAGAAATTGTAACAAACAGCTCCAATAACAACTCTAATAACGCATCACGTCAAAAAAGAGAAAAATTAATGATAAAAAACGACATTGTTTTGATATCTTCTTCAGACTTTGAGTGAAGACATCAAATGACACTGTTTTTAATTTTGTTCTTTTATTTTAAAGCACTACAAATTACAATACTGGGAGTGCATTACATATAATCTGAATTCTATAAAGATTATAGAGGTAAAATATCCTAATATAATAGTGGAGACTAGAGTTTCTATGCTTGAAGGCAAGTTTGGTATATTTTCTTTATTTTTTTATATGTTTTTTCAAAAAAATTTAAAAAATTAATAGACTTATTTTGAGAAGTTGGTTAAAAGTTAACTTTTTAACTCTTTTTTTTTTCGGTCTTTTTTTTTTTTTGAAAAATGTATAAAAAAAAATAGAGCGATGATATGACTCAAAATACGTTAAGAGTCAAAAATAACTTTTAACTAAATTCTCAAAACAAATAATTAGTTTCGAATTTACTATGTGTAAAACACACTTTTTAGCTTTATAATTTGACTCAAATTTTATTTTAATGTTTATTATTTTAAATATAATAATTTGGATCATATCCTTTTAAGTGTAGTTTTAATTTGATTTTTTTCATCAAGTTAGAGGTTAAATCTCCCAAAATGTATATATACAAAATATTAATAAAAAAATAAAGAAAAAATTAGTTTAAAGTCCCTATCCCATTTTGAAGTAACGGAAAAGGTCCACAATATTATTTTATGATGTCTAAAATCCCTCAACCTCAATACCCATATATCACAGAGAAATTTGATTCTTTCAAATCAAACATGATCTCTCTCTCTCTCTCTTCATCTACCGTTGTTGCCCGATCTGCCATCGCCGTCGGCCACCACCTGTCGCCATCGTGCTTCTCTCACTCTTTATGTCGCTGATCTCCTTCATCTTTGTCTCTCTCTCTCTCTCTCTTCTTCATCTTCTCTCTCAAAACCCTAGCACCTTTGCCTTTGTGAAGTCGTGACCTTGAGGACGGAGGAAATGCCACAAGCTCACTCCCGGCTTGGCCGCTAAGAGACTCAAGCAGATTAAGATGCAGATCGACCTCAGCGATGGTGATGGGGGTGGTGATGCTTCTCTTGTTATGGTGGCAGGAGATGAGTTTGATTTGATTTACCTTACCAAGAACCTCCTGAGATCAAATATATATATATGACTTAATTGAGCCCCAATTTAGATTTTTGGTACTAAAGATATGCCTTAATTGAAGCTAAAGAAGTTGGTGAATTTTGTTATCTTTTGCTTGAATGTCTTTGAATTTGACTATGGCGTACCAATGATTTTCGTACTCTCTCCGATATTAACCGTCCGTCTACGAATGGCTCTGGTATTCGCCCTCTCCTCTTTTATTAATTATTTGAACTTTATATTTCATATATGTATATGTATGTATGTATAATCTGTGTTGCTGATTTGAGAAATTTGTATATATATCATAATTATCAAGTTCATGGTGATGATATATATATATATATGTATATTCATATTTATCTCTTGAATTCATAAATTGGGTGTTGTTGCTGATTTGGGTGTCCTTTATGCTACAAAATCGACCTTTGAAATCTAGAGAATTTCTCTAAAAAGCCAGAAGAGAGAGATGAAGAAGAGGGTGGTAGTGGTGGTGGGTTTTGAAGGAGTAGGTTCCAAAGAAAGTCAATTCATCTTTTTCAATCTAAGTAATTAATTTTTGTGTAGAGTTCGCTTCTGAATCGACCTCAATTTCATAATTTTCTCAGAAATTTAGAGAATTTTTCTAGATTTCCAAAGAATTTCTTTAGAAAGGCAGAAGAGAGAGATGAAGATAAGAGTGGTGATGGTAGTGCGTTTTGAAGGAGTGGTTCGGAGAAATTCACTTCATCTTTCAATCTAAGCTCTATCAAATTTCCAAATTTCTCTGGAGAGAATTTTTTTAGAGATAAATTCTTTGGAAAGTTCAAAATTTCTTTAGAGAGTAAGGAATCCAGAATTTCTTTAGATAGTAGGAAGTCTAAAAAAATTCTTAGAATTTCTCTTATCTGAAGAGAAATTCAATTGAATTTTTTCTAAATCGATATTGAGAGACTTGAGACACTATAAAAAATATTGAATGTCATTTATGTTATAAAATTTTAATATTAAGAATTCTAAAAAAATTTCCAAATTTAAATGACATGATCAAATTAAAATTGGACCAAACTACCATTTACCCCTCGTCAATTGATTAGACTGTTCAATTATGCGCATTGAATTCGTGGGAGGCTTCCTCCCTGTAAGCATTTATTTGGGTTTTTTTTTTTTTTTTTACTCTGATGATTATTCATAAAAATAAAAAATTATATTTCACTGATAAAATTTTATTATATTTATTTTTTTTTAAAATTAATAGATGACATGTATATAGAATAATTTAAAATATGAATAATAGATTATTGAAATAGTGTAAGTTAAGTTCCCAAAGAAAAAAAAAAGAAAAAACAAAATGCTTGGGACCTCTAACTAGAGGTACCACTATTGATGTGGCAGTGGGTCCCACCACTCCCACAAACAATCCTTTGTCTTGATTTTTTTTTTTTTTTTTTTTTTTCCTTTTCCACCTCATTAGAGGTGTGTTTAGAGGTGTGTTTAGAGGTGTGTTTTTAGAGGTCTCTAGCATTGTTGAAAAAAAAAAAATAGGCGAGTGGTGGGCCCATGGGCTGGACTAAACCAGCCAATCCACATTAGTGAAGAAAATAATTCAGCTGGTTTAGTTTGATTATTTAAGATTCCCTTAATAATTCAGCTGGTTTAGTTTGATTTTTTAAGATTCCCTTTTTAAAAAATTAAAATTTCATATTTTTCTAATTTTTTATGTTTATTAGATATTTTTTAATATTTTAAATAATTTCTTTAATTTTTAGATACACTTAACATAAATATATTTTAAAAATATAATATTTGTGAATTTTTTTTTAAAAAAATTCACTAAATATCAAAAATATAAATAAATTCTTGTATATTTATTGATTTTTTAAACTATTTTTTATAAATATTTTACTTTTTAGATATATCTAAGTAAGATGTATCTAAAAAGTTTAAAAAAAAATTTACTTAAAATTTTAAAAATATTCACTAAAAATCAAAAAAAAAAACTTAATTTTCAAAAAATTGAATCTCGAGTGAAAGCAGGCACAGTCATTACTTTGCTCAATTCAATTTCGTTATCAAAATTTTATTTTTAAAATTAGTTTCATAAAATAAATATCAAATAATGTTTTAAAATTTCAAAATTATTTTTATACAAAAAAAAGAATAGAATAGAAAAGAATGACTGTTTTTAAAATTTTAATTATTTTTTTACCAAATTAATGTGTAGAGTTTGTCATAAAACAAATTTTAAAAATGAAAAACATATTTCCTAAAGCAAGATTCCTCTATTCCTTTTTTTTACCATACGCATCTTTATAGAGATATATTAGTGTCAATCACATACGCAAACAAAGCCAATGTGGTCCTAAACCTATCTTACTACCCCAAATATATCTCACTTTCTTTTGAGAATTCAAAGTAGAATGTGAATATATGGTTGTCCATATTTGTGTTGATGGAAGAAAATGACTTTGAATGATATTGTGGCAAAGGAAAACAAGCTACTGTGGTCCTAAAACTAAATCTCATTATCACTATTGTGGCCGTTTCTCATTTTGACCTTACAAGTTTGTTTAATGTTTTAAGTTTTTTTCATTTTATTCCTAAAATTAACTTTTGTTCAAAAATTGTCACATAATATAAAAAATATATTATTATATTAGAGTTTAAGTTTATGTTAGAGGTGTGAGTCATATATAATAAAATATTTTTATGTCATGTAACTGGCAATGTGCCATTTTCTATATAATTTTTAATAGAAATTAACTTTAGGAGTAAAGTGAAAAAAATTTAAAATATGATAGGTCAAAATGGGAAAAAATAAATTTAAAGAGCCAAAATAAAGAGTGGTGCTATTAGCACCCCAAGAATTAATTTGGACCCCCTATTTCTTTGAACCCCCATTTATAAATTTTAAAACCCTAAAAATTTCTTTACATCCTCCAAATAATATCAAAATTATCCTTAAACATTACACCCAATTAAATGGACACCCCCACCCCCCTCCAAAAAAAAAAAAAAAAACTCTGTTCCAAAAAAAATCCTAACATTTTCAAACCCACAAACAAGAAGAACAAGAAGGAGAAGTGTAACTTTGACTCTGGTATGCTCTCTCTCTCTCTCTCTCTCTCTCTCTCTCTCTCTCTCATCCGATTGTGGCTATAGAGATAGATCTTCGGCGTGTTTATTCTTTTAGCCAGAAAGACAGACCTCAGTTGCATCTACGACGCTGGAGCCCATGTCAAGCACCTATTCGGGGCTGTACTCCCGAACATTACATAGTTGTTCGGGAACACGTTACCGAACAAATAAGTAATTTCTGGGCCTGTATTCCTGAATATAAAAAAATGAAAACTTCTGAGACTTTTAAGAATTTTGATAGTTGAAAGTGTTAAAAAATCTCTATGTTCGAGTCTGTACTCCCGAACATTACTTATTTGTTTGGGAAAGCGTTACCGAACAAATAAGTAATATTAGGGCTTGTATTCCCGAATATGAACAAATACAAACTTCTGGGAGCTTTAACAATTTTGACAGTTGAAAGTATTAAGAAATCTCTATGTTAGACTGTACTCAGAACATTACTTATTCTTTCGGACTTATATTCCGAACATGAAAAAATGTAAACTTGGAAGTCTCCATGTTAGCAGGAATATGGTTTGCCAAAGGATTTTCAAAGTTTTGAGAGTGGGTAAGTTTTAAAAGTGAGATTTGAGAAAAATGAATGAGTGGTGATGGAGGTAGGTATTCACATAAACCATAATTTATGATGTAGGTTTAATTGTAAGATGAAGTATCCCAAAATTAATGATGCCATTTTTAATAATTTCATATAAAATTATTATTATAATAAAAAAAATTAAAAATTAAAGAGTCCAATATAATTCTTGAGGTGCTAATAACACCACTCAAAATAAAAACAAGGGTGATTCGGCCCCCGAATCCGGGGCCCCCGAATCCCCCTAATTCCCCTTTTTAGTAAAAAAAAAAAAAAAAAAAGAAAGAAAAAAGAAAAAAAAAAAGAAAACAGTTTCCATAAAAGGAAATTAGGGGGATTAGAGGGACTTTTTTTTGAGGTCCAAAACATTTTTCAAATAAAAACTATCCAAACATAAAAAGAGCAATGTATAATTTACTCTTTTAAGAAAGATGGTTTACTTGTGTCTTCCATAGGTGCCTATGATACTAATTCAAAGCCAATTAAAAGTCATCTTCTAACACAGGGTTTGAATAGTAAATTTAAATAAGAATACAAGAACGAAAAGGAAAAATGTCAGAGTAATATGATTGGAATATAATTTTTTTTTTTTAAAAAAAAAAAAAAAAAACACGGTGTTTGAATTAAGAAAAAGACGCTTCTGTACTATATATTACGTAAAATGGGGTTTTTAATCTCAAGTTTTGTGAGAGCTCCAATCTCTCAATCTAAATTTTCTAATTTTTTGATTTAAAAAAAAAAATCTTAGCATTTATTAATTTTTCCTAACTCCCAATCTTACACTTATAATAATACTTTAATGCATTAAAAACAATCACAAAATTTTTTTTCTGAAATCCAATACATAAATTCTTTGTAAAGTCCCAACACATATGATTATTATTCCTCATCATAACACTTTAATCCATTAAGAACAAGGATAAAAAAAAAATTTAAAAAGTTCAACACATATGATTATTATCAAAATATTAAACTTTAATATAATACAAAAAAAGAAAAAAAAATTTAAAAATCACGATTCATATATATAAATAATTATAAATACAATCCGTACATAGCACGGGTGATATGTTAGTATATTCTAATGGTAAAACTTGGACACCCGTCGTGCATATTTAAATCACGGATTTAAGTTGTTTACATTATCTAATATACTACTAATACATTCTATAATTATTTAAGTTGCTTACATTTCATTTTTGATTTATTTTTTTCCATAAAACACTTGTTTGGCAAATTGTTTTTTCTTTAAAATATTTGTGTTCAGAAAAATATATAAATAAAAAACAATTCACTTTTTAGGGAAAAAAAATGTTTTAAATTTTCACTGTTTTCGCAGAACCATAAAAACAATGAGTATTTTTTAATATTTTCTTGTTTTGTTTTCAAAAACAAAAACAAAAACAAAGAAAAAGAAAAAAAAACACAAAAATACAACCAAACATCTTGTAGCATTGCATGATTTAGGTAGTCAATTTCACCTATTGGTATCACCTATCCAATAACCTTCATTATTGGGTGAAAAGTCTCTTTCTCTTTCTTCCTTTTTATTTATTTATTTTTTATTCATGGGTTGGAAAGTCTTTGTTCATTAGCTAATTTTTCTTAAATTTTGAACTCTGAAAATGAAAATGCAACAACCAAAATGACAATGAAAATCTAACAGCTAACAAGTTGGAGTGTTGATGCAAATTGCCATGGATCTTTCCTTTTAACCTACGCAGTGGTTATGCTTCCATGAAAGAGTGCAACGAAGAAAAACATATTTGTTTGGAATGATTTTCAAACTATGATTCCACCTCTTCATTTACATGAAAACTCTGTCTTAGCGGGAAAATTTGGGCTAATTGGTCATCCCACTGGTCGTCCGGCCGGTTGACCGGAACAGTATAATTTTTTTTTTTGGGACGCAATTGACGCATGTTAATTTTTATATATTCCAAAAAAAATATTTTTTAAATTTTTTAAAATTTTTTATAAGCTTTAATAGAATTTTGAGTTGTGTGGTTGGTTATAAGTTGTAAGTTTTTGTATCAAATATCATATGTCACATCAAAAATTTTCCACTCAATTCAAAACACTTTCACCAAACAAATTTTTTACATTCAAATCATAATTCTAAAACTCACAAACTCAAAATACAACTCCTACTCTCAAATCATATTTAGAAAGTTCTACCAAAAGCAACCATAGTTCTTCAATGTACAACTTAGGTTTTCAAAATCAAGTTCTCTATTTCCTCTGTCCATCACCTCTCACAATTCTCCAAACTTGATTATTTTGCTTTTGCTTTAATATTTTTTAGGGTAATTATTCAGTATGTGGCATTGGCTACGTGGGGCTCAAAACCAATCATAAGCGAAATATTTTGATGAGTAAAATATGCTGACTCATCTTTGTTAAGTACTTAAGAAATAAAAGATAAACTACTTAGTGTATGTTATGGGTTCTCATTGGATAAGAGCACCACGTAAATAATATCACATGATACTCTAAGAGTATATAATTATTTTCAAATATTTTTTAGTGCAAATTACACCAATAGCTTGTATTTTGTATTAATTTGTTCCTTCTAGTTATGATTGCATCAATTCTATCTTTAAATTTTTCATATTATGTCAATTTAATTCAATTGATAATGTTTCTTTAGCAATTAGACTGAAGTTAATGGAAAAAATAATCAATTCACTATTCTTAAAGTGTTTTAAGGGTTCACGTCAAATTTGAAATAGTTCATTCCCTTATGAAATGACCATATTGCCCTTAATTTCTATTTAATCTCTTAACAAATATTATTAATTAGACTAAACTGACACAAAGCGAAAAACTTGAAGGACAAAACTAAAACAATTGGAATTAATTACATAGACTAAATTGATACAAAATAGAAATTAAAGGGACCATGTTAAAGGCATATAAGTTTTCAAAATCAAAGTAACAAAAAACAAAAACATATTTCATGTTTACATGGAAAATAAGAAAATTAATATTGGAGATTCCACTTCAATTGTGAGTAGAAGGTAAAAAATGTGTTAGAAAATGGTCTATCTGTCACTAGACTCAAATAAAAAAAATAAAAAAAAATTAAATTCAACACATAATTAATAGAAAAATCTTCTTACATAATAATAATAATAATAATAATAATAATAATAATAATAATAAAAAAGGCCAAATAAAATATAGAGATTCTGACCAAACTAACTACACTACCTTAACTTGGTGTCATGTATGAAATTGACCTTTAAACAACTGAATTACTCTACCAATTCACACAATCATAGATGGTGTTTGGGTCCCAATGCATTGAGAGTGATGGAGTGTAGACCTGTTGTGATTTTCTATTTATTTTTCTTCTCCTATTATTATTGAAATTTTCTCTATGAAATTCATAGGAGGCTTTGAACTCCCCAACTAACTTTTAAATTAATGATCTTGCTTGTACCACTTGAGCTCCAAGCCAAACAGACCTTTTAGATTTATTTCTATACAAGGGTACATTGGTCCACTTTTTGTTCCTCTCACATTGAATAATCTATATTTCAACCTAATTTGATCATTGATTATTGTACGCTATAATTAATTAATTTTGGTAGAAAGGGAAAGAATAAGTAGCTCCATAATGCTTTTTATGGTGATAGTACAAGTGTTGTAATAATGCTACAATATTACTACTAGATATGATTCAGGGAACGAACCCCATGGAGCTTGAACTTTATTCATTTTTACTTTTTAATTCTTTTTAACCCTTATATGATAGATAATTTGAGGATGATTTTTATTTTATGAGTCTTGCTAACGGAAGTTGAGAGAGTTTTAAAAAATTATATATTCTTTATTGCATTCACTTTCATGTGAAACTATATATATTTATCAATTTAATATTTTTAAATTTCTTAACGTGCACACGTTAACAAAGATAACAAGTGTATTGGGTAACATTATATAAGTAATGCTGTATTTGAATCCTAAATTTTATGAACTCTTTTTTTTAAAAAAAAAATAGAGAAAATTCTACTTTCAATTACTTTTTTTTCTCTTTTTTCTATACAAATAGTGCATAAGTTCAAAATCCAAACACAACTTATCTATAGTTGATTGCTAATTGGGCTGTGACTATTATCAAACCAATTATAACTTTTGCCAAATTAATAATGTCTGGTGTTCAAATAATTGTATAGTATTTGGACAGATGTCATTGTTGATTATTAGGTCATAGTATTTATTAATGTATTCATTTTTCCTATTTTAATATATTTTTATTTTTAATATATTCATTCGATTAAATATATTTAATATTTAATACATCATTAATTATTCGTGGGCTTTTTAGCATTCGTCCAAAAAAATTTCTATTTATTTATTAGGGAAAATTATACTAATTATGTTGTATTTGATTGGGGGATTTAAAAAGAGATTTGGAAAAGGAAAGAAAAAAGATAGATAAAATGTAAATAAAATATACCTACATTTCACATAATTTTAAGCACCTTTTTTATTAAAGCCGAATTGTATAACACTGAAGCCGTTAATTAGGATATCTTAACTTTACGTACTTGTCAAACTATACATTTTATGCATATTTAATGTTAATCAGGTTTGTACATAAGGGGAGCATAAAATGAGCAAAAATGCAGAGAAAATTGCTTCTCGCACGTGCGGACGCCCATTCCCATACGTGTGGCCTTTACCTCGCAGCCAAATAAGACCCAAGCTTCCCTTGCGTGTGGAACCCTTCTTGCACGTCACGGTGACCATTCTTGCACGCGGCCATATCTCGAATTTGTCTTCTTTGTTTTAAACCTATTTGAAAGATAGCGAGAGATATAAAAACGAGAAAAGATCTTTGGATTCGGGTTCTAATATTTTTTCAAGAAGAGAGAAGCTAGGGTTTGGAAAAAAATAATTTGAAGCTTGAAGAATGTCTCCCATGGTGGCTTTTTCTTCTTCTATCTCTTCTCACTCTTCCAAAAGTGGCTAGTCTTCCAAATTTGATGTTTTGATAAAACCCTAGCCATGTAAAGGATTTTTCTTAAGCTTTGATTGTGAAAGCGGTTTGAATAAGTGTATGGATGTTTTAGAAGTTTATAATAATTTTTCTTTTCATCTCTTGAGTATTGTATTCTCTGTGATTGTTTAATACTTCCATACATTAGTTTTCTTTGTTTTGTGTTCAATATATGAGACAAGTCATGCTACGAGGCGGGCGTCTTTGCTACCATAGTTTAAAGCAAACGTCTCATGCTACTTGAGATGATTCGTGCCTGTACGTTGAATGCAACAATCCTATTGATCAATGTTTCAAGCTTGTAGTTGTGAAATATTGGGTAGTTCAAACCGGAGTGCAATTGATAGCCGATGTTAAGTCTTATTTATGTAGTTAGTGGTGAATTCTTTTCCTTAAGATTTTTCCAAAAAATTAGTATCTCAAACCCTACTTTTAATTGTCAATTTAATTTCTCAATTTCATTTAATTCTCCTTTAGTCATAATATCCTTCAATCTTTTTATTAAAATTAATTTAGGAATTTAACAATTAACTTAGTCTAATTTCATGTTTGTCCCTGTGGATCGATACCCAGACTTACCACTATTTTAAAGAATTCGGTATAGTTTATTGTTTATTTTTGGTGTGTGAAACGACCCATCAAATTTTGGCGTCGTTGCCAAGGACTTCTAGCGAAATTAAGTTTTTTAAAGTTACATTCCTATTTTAATTTTTAGTTCGGATTTTATATTTTAGTGTTGTTAAGTGTGTAAAGTGTATGTAAGTGGAGCTATCACCGAAGTGCAAGTGGAGCATAATCGAGCTTTTAAACACAAACCACAGCACCAAAGTGCTTAACAAAAAAAAAGAAAAAAATGGAGCAAATACTCACAAGCAAAGCAGCAAAGTGCTGAAAATAGAGAGTTCAAGTGGAAATTGGGAACAACGTCTACACGTTAAGCACCCGCAAGACGAGTAAAGCGTTTTCATTAAATCGTTATGAGTATTTTCTCCTTTGGTATTTTGTTTTCATAATTTAGTGCACAAGAGTTGGAACTTAGTGTGTGTGTATGTGTGTGTGTGTGTGTGTGTGTAGTGTATGCACGGACGTCGTTCTTGTTACCCTGAATTATAGAGTTTGGATCTTGAACTAGAAAGGACTTTTAGAAAACTTAGAGCGTCTGCCCGTGTTTCTAGGCTTGAATATCCATATCCATACTTCGAGCCATCAGAGATGGCGAACCCAAATGGCCTAAATGGGCCCAACTGAACACTTAAGGATTACTTTACACTCACTGCATATACATCATTATCATGCATCCAATTACTCGACACCACTATTGCTCATTATGAGATTAAGTCCAACACCATCAAATGCTCCCAACATTCCATGGACTAGCTTATGATGACTCTTAGTAAGAAGATGGTTAGTGAAGAAATTATTAATGTGGGAATTGTTAGTGAGGAGATTAAGTAAAAATATGTTTATTTTGATGATAGTGTGGGCAATAATTAGTGATGGTATTGTTAAATTATTTTTATATAAAATAAATAAATAAATTATTTCTATATTTAAAAAAATTAAAACAAATATTAAAATAAACAGATACACTTAATAAAAAAATAAATATATATATATATTATATAAAATAGACCAATCCATTCACTATTTTTTTAATCCTATCCAAAATCTAGCCAAGCTAATCTTCTCTTGAGAGAGATTACTAAACCCCTTACACTGTTAATCCCCTCTCCCAAATCATCACCAAACAAGGTGTAGGTGAGACCCACACCCATACTAATCCAATCCAACCCCTTACCTTGCTAAATAAACATGACCTAAGTGTATTTATTTTATGAAAAATGTTAACAAGTGTCCTTCAGAACACCTCCACCCAATACTTTAAATGTAATGTGACACACTAACAATCTTATTTTGACATCATGCATCAACTCCACCCAATGTATCAAAGCTAATGTGGCATTTGTCATAACCTGTTCATGCCAATTTTAACATGTTCCTACTTCATGTATTTTTTTAAAATAAAAAAGCTTCCATGTAAAATAAAAGAGTTCAAATTTAAAAAATAATAAAATAATAAATTTGAGATACTGGGTGGAGAACTTCTATATCAAAGTGACATATGCCAATTTGTCACCTAAGCCTTCAAAAAAAAATTTGATATACTAATTTTTGAAAATTTAGGTGGAAATGCTCTTAAGTATTTTTAATATTGGCAAATGTGTAAAAAATGTCTTCAAAATATTAAATTATTCAATACTCCTATAGCAGTACTCTATTCTATTTACAAGTTAACACTTAATACTTTGTTTCCAAATATTCCAACAAAAAAGTGATAGGTCCTATGATTTAGACCTATAACTCTTCATTTGAAGCACCACCTAGAATTGCTCTAGGAGTATTGAATAATTTTTCCTCGAGAATATGTAAAAATATTAAAAATTGTATTGATTTCAATAAAAACGCATTAAAATTAGTAAAAGTCTTTTACATTTTATAAATATTTTATCTCTTATTTGTACTTTAGAAACACTTGTTAGCAAGATCTTTATTTTATTTATTTGATTATTTATTATTATCTCATGATTAACTTTATCTGCATATTGGAATATTCTACGACCGTGCTCAGTCAAAAAAATTAACCCTTAATTAATGTCCAATTGTTTTTTAATACTATTACTATAAAAAGTCAAAACCCATCATTTAAGCTATTAATCACACTGTGGGCTTATCTGTTATGCATATAATTGCTTTTTTGTTTTACAAATCTTGGGGACTCTCTATAATGTGATGGTCCCACATCATAATGGTGGTATTTTTTTATTTTTTTAGTGTAACATTTATAAAATAATAGTAAATATATGAAAAACTTTAAACTTAAAGTTTACGACTTTTTTTTTGAACAAAACTTAAAGTTTACGACTGATCTGAAAAAATTTGAAAACAATACACAGAATTCTTGTTATACTTTTTGTTTAAGGTAAATTACAAATAAATCCTCTTAAATTTATTTAAAGTACAGATTATTTCTTGTAGTTTAAAAAATTACAAATACTCTCTTATTAAAAATTTTAATTTAACAAAATTAACTAAAAAAATAAAATTCATAATTGCTCTCTTATACTATAATAAAATTACTTAAATTATTAATTGAAACATATTTCTAATATTATTAAAAATTGTTAATTGACTCGATGATTTATTAATAAAAGAGACGATTTTTTATGAAATTAAAAATCTCAGGTGGTAGAATATAATTTCCAAAACTATAAGGGATGATTTGTATCTTAATTAAATCTCAAGAGATATATTTATAATTAAAATTTTTTTTTTATCACATCAAGACACATTAACAACGTATATAATCCAACAATTTGAATTAAAGTGGAAACAAAATGATGTTAAAATCACACACCACAGACGATGTAACTTCAAACATATGTCATTGGTCCGGTGTATCAATACCATTGCAGAGAGAGAGAGAGAGAGTTCTATTACAAAGAATCTTAATCTATTTTTTTGCTCCATGGGAGGAAAGGGGTCCGGGAACGCATTGGATTTGATGAGTTGACTAATTTTCAAGTAGGGTGATAAATAAGTCAAATAGTAAATTTATTCCAATTTATTTAAAAAACTTAACGCGTCTAAAATATGTTTAAATTTAAATTATTATTATTATTTTATTATCTTTTGAACCAATCTCAACTAATTTTTAAGCGAGCCAAGCTTTAGTACATTGATTCTTTAGTGCATGTAACTGAGTTAAGCTATGTAGCAGTAGGTTATGTAAATTGAATTTAAAATTTAAAAAAATTTTAAAATATGTTTAAAATTAATTTATTTACATAATAAATCAATTTAAAACAAATTTTTTAATAAACCAAACACTAATCAAACTCGTGACTTCATTCATTTTACTGTCTTAGGGTACAGCGGTTTTCTACTGGACCAAGCCATGTGCTTATTGATGTTGTTTCTAATATCAAATGGTGTGGGACAATAGGTTGGTGTTTGATCATTCAATAAACTTTAAATAGACATATCCAGATTGGCAAGGGATCTAAATTTGTCAAATAATCAATAGTCATTATGCTTTCATAGGGATCTAAATTTGTCAAATAATCAATGGTCATTATGCTTTCATAATAATGACAAACCAACATGTTTCTTCATCAATAACCTCATGATCAATTGATCATGTCCATTGAAGATTCATGGGTGTTATTATTAATGACATTTATTTTTTTGTATGTATGTGCTTTTTTTTTAAAATTTATTCTTAGCCAAATCATTCACATTTTGATTCCAATTTGTTGTTGTTGAAGATTAATGGGTGTTATATTTATCAAAATCATTCACATTTTCATCCCTATTTGTTGTTGTATTATGAGATTTAAATAAATATTCTCTATCATTAATCTGTTATTAAGGTGTCACGGTTCTGATTGATTGGACTAGTTTCAATTTTTTTTTGTGTGCGTGTGTGTGTGTGTTTTGATCGTATTGGTAGAAGGTGTTAGCTCTTTTGTGCAAAGATGTTATTACACTTAAGTTTTAGAGAAATATGACATTATCATTTCTTGTTTTCATTTTCACAGTTTTTTGAAATAGAAAATAAAAAAGTTGCAACAATTTCCAATTTTTTTGAAAATATTTAACTATAATGCTATAAATAAACAAATTTTTCATTTGATTTTCTTTGCCACTAGACATAAAGATAGTGTGATCCACATTAATAAATATAAATAGGACCTATTATTTGTATTTAGTGGTAAAAAAATCTTATAAGATATTCATTCATCATTTTTCAAAAGCTTAAAAAAAAAAAGAAAAAAAAAAGGTGTTTTCACCTCTAAACAAGTTTCACTCCTCATACTCCCTTCTTGACCATCAACTCCCTTAAATAAAATAACATAGTTTTGGGTTCTTAAACAATTTCTTTTTTCAAAGTATATATATATATCAAACATCATTCCTGTTTTGAATTTTTAGGAAAAAAAATAAAAATAAAAATTGAAACTAACAACACCAAACGCAAATGATATATAACAGTGTGAATGAAAAATGCAAATGTCCTATGATAGCCAGGCATGCAATGTTTCCATGTGTTTTTTAAAATGCCTTTGAAATAAAACAAAAATGTAGTTGTTCTAAATGCTTGCCTACTCTTCTTGTTGGTGCCCACTTGGCATTGGTTTCATTGGAACATCCAAAAAAAAAAAAATGAAGCATCAATGCATGTCATGGTCTCACTAATCCCTCCAAACAAGGCCTCATCAAAATTGAGATACAAAAACGAGAAATTTTTCTTGAGATACGATGAATTATGATAAATACTAATCACTAACTACTCGTGTCTCCTAATTTCTCAGTGCATATATAATTGAGAAGTAAATGATTATATCTTATATATATATATATCTTGTAATATATAGTCTGATCATAATGAAAAATCATTATAGTTATGGACGTAATCTTAATTTTGAGATAAATCACATAAACATTTGTGTTCTTCATATATGTTTGATTTTTCATTTATTATTATTATTCTTATTTATATTTTGTATCTCAGGTAGATTAATTCTTAACAACTTAAAAAAATAAATGATAATAATAGAAACAATAATGAAAGAATAAAAGTTTAGGCCTCCTATAATGAGCCTAGATAGTATGCCTTGCAACCAACCTAATCATTAGTTAACAAAAAAGAGCAAGTTATATGGTAACTCTTTAGAGTATTCTTCTATAGAAAGTTCAAGAACATTGTAGACGAATTCAGAATGTGAAAGAATCTTAGAGAAGTATAAAGAATTTCGGAAAGTTTCGACAGGTTCCATAGTAGTATTCCAGAGAAGTATAAGAAAATTCACTATGTATTAAAGTAATAAAAAATTTTAGAATATAGTTAAAAAACGTAAGATATATTATCATAGAGTATTTTAGGGTTCGTTTGGTTTGATTTTCTGAAAAAATTTTGAGAAATTTTTTTTACAAGTAAGTTTTCAAAAGTAATCAAACTAAACAAATTTTCTTAAAAAAATTTCCCAAAACTTGTAAACCAAACAAGTTTTCTAAACAAATCTCTCTCACAGACATATCAAATCAATCACTTTTTTCAAAACTCTCTCTCAAAATCATTTTCCAAAACATCTTTTGAAAAAAACCAAACCAAACATGTTTTCGTACTTTTTATCTCTAAAAAATATCTCTCAAACACAAACCAAACATACCCTATATAAGGGGTGAGAAACCTCATTTCATAGATATAAAAAAATGAGAGTGGTGTGATACACAGGTGTACGATATGGCAATCTAAATAATCTTTAGATTATAATCAAGTATTGCTAGCAGTGGCTGAGGCACAGAGGCAGGGCCGGCCTGAGATTTAGGAGGTGTGAGGTGACATTTCGGAAATTGGGCGCTCTTACATTAAAAAAAAAAAAAAAAAAAAATTATGGATAAAACGATAAGTTTTAATTTATTTATTTATTTGTAATCACAAAAAAATTTATTTGAACGTATAATCATTAAAATTAAAAATAAAAATTTACTTTCATATATTAAAATAGGAAACAATTATTACAAATACTTAAAAAAATAAAAATATAGTCTTATTGCTTTTTTTTGAGCCTCATGTTCAATTGGCCTTATAGTATTCGGGCCCCTTTTTTTATATCTAAAACACAAAATTATAGTTGGGGCCCCTATTTTTAGCCTAAATTTGGGGCACAAGGCGCATGCCTCTCTTGCCTTTCCTCAGGACCAACCCTGCACAGAGGGTCTAGGGGGATCACGTGCCCCCTCGGTTGTGGAATAATTTTTTTTTTGTTTTTGTTTTTGTTTTTTTTTTTAAAGATTAGAAAATATTTTAAATAAAAAAATTATAAAATATTATTTAGAGTGATATGTCAATGACATTTTTAATGGTTGTTTTTTTTTTTTTATTGAAAATAAAGATATTAAGATAAGTCATATTATTACCTATGAAAATTTTAATACAATGGTAATGTCTATCATTATTGACATGTAAATATACTTAATCTCAATAAAGATATGGAATTTATTGAATTGTTAGTCATATTTGACATGTAGGGTTCATCCTCTATGTGTTTCTTTGTTATTAATTGGCGATATCATATGTCAATGATGACTTGGTATTACTATTATATTGAATTTTTACTAAAATTTTGTATAAAAAATTACTTTATCATTATATAATTTATTTTAAAACTTATATCCATAACTTTTTTTTTTTTATATTACTCATGATATATTAGTTACAAATAATATATATATCTTTTTTGAAGTCAATCGTAAAAATTTATATAAAATATTTTTATAAATTTTTTTTAATACTATAATTAATAAATACCTCTTTAATTTAATTTCTTAACTCTACCACTAATTGCTTAGTTGCTATATTGATGATTCCCATATCTATACTTTCGAAAATTTTATTGGTTATATAATATAGACATTTGGGTTTCCAAGGAAACAAGATAAAATCCATACATAAATAATAATAATAAAAAAAAAGAAAATAGTTTGAACACTGGCCCTGTTTGGTAGAGTTGTGGGAAAGTACTTATAGTTTATGTCTAAACAACTTATAGCTTATAATTATAAACATAAGCTGATTTCTAACTTATGAATTAAGCATCTCCTGCCCTACTCAAACAATAAGCTGATTTTTGACTCCAAAAAGTTATAAGTTATAAGCTATAAGATAAACCAAACACATCAAAATAGCTTAAATTAATGAAAATTTGAAATAAGCGACTTTTAAGCGCAAAACATACACACTCACTACAAAAAAAGCACTTTTCGCAACTAAAATTAAATTTTTCGTCGCTGAAAGTAAAGCTTTTGGCGACTAAAATGGGATTAGTCGCCAAAACTGATCAGAATTGCCGACTAAACTCTTTTAGTCGCCAAAGGAGTGGGTTTTAGCGACTAAAAGGCACTGTAGTTGTCGAATGTAGGGCTTTTACCGACTAAAGGTTGTTTAGTAGCCAAAAGTCACGGTTTTTGGCGACTAAATATGATTTAGTAGCTAAAAGTGATGCATTTGGCGACAAAAACCATTTTAGTCGCTGAAAGATGAAGGTTTGCCGACTAAAATGTACTTTAGTCGCCCAAAGTAGAAGTTTTGGTGACTAAAATTCAGTTTAGTCACCAAATGTGCTATCCTTAGGCCGGATTTCATTGTTTTAGCGACAGAAAATAAATTAGTAGCCAAAAAATGTATAATTGGCGACTAAAATTAAGATTTAGTCGCCAAAAGTGCTGTCCATTTTTTTTTTTAGGAAATAATTTATTTTTTACATAACATATATTAAATAAAAATAATTATTTATATATATATATATAGTTGTGTATTAAATCCGGCGAATATAGTATATAAATAATATATGTTGCATTAATATTCGCGTGAGGCTATAGTGGCGTAGTGGGGAGAGAGTGTTGGTGAAAGTTGAGAATGTTGGGAAGTAGGTGGTCATGGGTTCGAAACTTGGTAGCAGCGGAGAGGCAAAAAATTTTTTTTCTGAAAAAGCTTTTAGCGACTAAACTCATTGGTCGCTAAAGGTATAAATAATAAAATAAAAAATGAACTATTGGCGACTAACAGGTTTGTCGCCAAAGGTATAAATAATAAAATAAAAAATGAACTATTGGCGACGAAATCTTTAGTCATGAAGAGCGTTACATGGGCGACTAACAGTGTTTTAGTCGCCAAAGGCATTCGCGACCAACTATTGGCGACAAGACGGGCGACCAAAATTTTTAGTCGGGAAAAGTGAAATTTTGACATTTGGCGACTAAAATAGGACCTTTGGCGACTAAAAATTTAGTCGCCAAAGGTGTTTTTTCTTGTAGTGACTATCTCATTGAAGTTGCCTTTGTCTCGAATTTCGATGGCTAATGGTTTATGTTCTATTTTTTGCATTTTAACCTCCTATCAATTATTAAATTTCAATATCTAACGGTATATATATATATATATTTTGGATGAAAAATTGAAATCCATAGATTAAGTAATAGAGTTTAACAAAATTCTAGGGTATACAATGTAACACTTATATATTTTAAACTAATAGAGAGTCTATTTAATTTCGTTATTTTCATTTTGAGAGTCTTTAAAGTTGCTATATCTTAATTTTGGGAGAGTACAATTCGATTTGGACTTGTTAGGGTTGTCCATTCTTGCTTGATTTCGTCGAAAAGTTCTTTAGGAACTTAGAAATTACATTTTGGTGTCAACATTATGGGTTCTAGGGTTGACACCACCTTCATCTTACTCTTGGTATGCGTACTATTTTTTGGGGTCGACACCACGGGTTCTGAGGGCGACCATTATGCATTCTTTGTGTTACGGGTTTTCTATCGTTTTTAGGTTCGACACCAAAAGGCTTCTAGGGTTGACCCTTGTCTGCAGTAAACATTAGTGTCTCAATTTTTTCTTTTTGAGGTCGACACCACTCCCTTGGGAGTTGACCCCTTTAGTTATTTTAGATTTTTGATTCGGTTTTGAGCCCTACTTTTGGGAGGTTTTGACTTATTTTTTTTATTGACTTTGGGGCTATTACTCTATTAGTACTTTATTACTATAAATAAGCTCCAAACACTTGTTCATTTCACTTTCCTTCTCTTTTCCCTCTCTACATCATGAGTTTCTGTCTCTCTCTCTCTAAACTCAAACTTTTTCACTTAGATCTTTAGATCTACTCACCTAAAGTTATCTTCTTACCTTGGTCCTTTGAGAAAGGTTATAGATCTCCTTACGTGCTTTCTTTTGATCCAAGAGCTTCGTGGTTTCATCGACTTTGAGTTTTTCGAGTTTTCCTCTTTACTTCTTGAGGTAGAGATTACTTTGACTCTTTTTATGATTTTTAACTTAGTAATTTGTTTTTTTAAAATAAGATTGTGATTTGGGAATTTTTGAATAAAAATCTAAGGTTTTGGTTTTGAAATCATAATAGAGGTTTTCAAAATGGGTTCTTGTATATTGTTGTGGCCTTGTAAAAATGGTTGGTTGTGATAAATAGTAGATTTTATCCATGTAAATTGATTTTTAAAGAAAGAGGGTTTTTGTCCTAAATTGTGAAAGTTTGATTTTTGTAAAGAGAATAGAATTGATGTTGGCTTTATGGAATTAGAACAATGATGATGATGGAAATGAAGTTGGATATGAATTATCACTCCTAATTGGAAATGTTGGAAAGTATATCTGTGTTGAAATTTAATTATTTGTTTAGAAATATCCGTTTTGGACTATCAATAGAGGATAGTCATGATTGTTGTAGAAATTGCATGAGAACTAGATAAATTAAAACTAATTTCCTCATCCATTGCGTTGAGCATTGTAACATGTTTAACTCATTGAAAATAGTTATCGTTTTGAGAAAATAGGTGAATACCTTGGTAAATCTGGGTAGGAGTGTAGTTGTGGTATTAAGTTGGCCTGAGTGTCCTTGGTGAAAGTCTAGAAACCTGCGCGGTTAGGTATTGAGTCTTCCGATTAATACCGGTAAAAATGATAGATTAGTAATGCTTGTAACCTACTTGCAGACATGTCCTAGAGATTCCCAATGTTGTATCCACTGCCCTGTTTTCTCTTGAAAATGAATTGATTATATGAATTGTGATGTAAACTTGGTATTGCATGGTTTCGAGAAGAGATATAAAATGTTTTGGCTCGAGCATTGCATGCATTCACCTTATAACTTTGTTAAGATTCATACGATGTGTTAGAGTATCTTTACTAAACTTTGGCTCACCCTATGTGGGAAAATCATTTTCAGGTATTAATGATATGCCTCTGCCAAGGCAATAGCTTAGGAGGACTTGGAGCAAGAGTTTCATTTTGTTTATTTGTTGTATTTATTTTGTGCAAGCCTATGGCTTATTATGCATTGAGTTTAATCTCACTTTTGTTGTAGCCAAATATTGTCTTAGAAAGTTGTAAGTCTTTAGGGCAATTTTTATTTGTTTTAAATCTTATTTCATATCTTTAACTTATAACATATGTTATAGATTCAGGGTTAGGTTTGTGAATGTATAAACGCATGTACTACTTTTTGTACCACGGCATTATATGAAATGAAAGGTTACTTATTTCAGAAAACTATATTTACACATTGTTGTTATTTAATAATATTGTGAATAGTATATTGTAAATATTTCGGGATGTTACATACAACCTTACAAGCGTCGATCTAGATATTTTACAAGATAGTTAGGTGCCTAAATAAATGGGTACAATCCATCTTTTTTGCTCTTTCATTCACCAAACGGCCAGCGCCTGCATTTGCTTCTCTGATTGATTGCCACCACTCTAAGTTGGGTGAGGAGGTACCTACTATCACAAAGTAGGTTGCTAAGTAGATGAAAGTGGCATACTAGTGTAGCATTAGTTTCAACTTCTAGCTGCATGATATTCAAATTGAGATTTAGGTTCAAACCATCCCTGATAGCCCAAAGTTGTGCGGCTACACCAGATGTGTGCGACAAAAACCCTTAGCCATTGCCTGAGCTATTTCAAAGGATGCCTCTGTAGAAGCAGGTCCTGGGTTGCCTTTTACTACTCCATCTGTATTGAATTTGGTTATGCCTTCATCAGGTTTCCATCAAATATTAAAAACATCTTGATGTGCTTGCTCTAACAACTTTGCACTGAAAAACAAAACAAAAATATACAAAAATAATATTATCTATGGCATTTCTTCATGTGCATTCTACAACACAGTGTAATATCTATACCACACCATCTTAATAAACCTATCATATTTTTGTTAGGTATCTAAATATTTTATTAGCATTTTATGGTTGTGGAAATGTGGTTTGGAAATATTCTCTGGATCCTGTAGGATGCTCTTGATCCTCAGTTAGTTACTTGAAAAGGAATGAACACTCTGATCGGAGGTGCCGGAATTAGCACTCCGACGGATAAGTCAGCGTATACTTTCTTGGTTGTTTGTATCTCAAGTTAATCTTACTTGTTCTCATACACCTTTTCTTAGCTGATGCTCTTCTTATTTATAGTCGTCCTTGATATTGATGGTTGGGCCCACCCTTTGTCCAACGAATGATCGCTCATTCGGCTACCTGTTCGTACTCGGCTTGATTTACAGTTGATTCTTCAGCCGATCTGGTTATTCGGCCTCCGTTCCTCTAGGATAGAGCCGTATAGTACATAACTTGATTTCTTTCTTTAAATTATTTGGCTTCCCTACGTAATAAATATATTCGGCCACCACAATTGCCCCCTAAACATCCTATTAATGTCAGTTAGTCGGCATGTTTGGTCTTGGACTTAGAGGGTCAGAAAATATAGCGGTTTCTCTTATTCCAATGCAAGCGTCTGAATGCCTACTCTTTTTAGGCATTATTACAATCTCCCGCCCCTTCATACACTTCATTCATTTAATACGATTAGAAACCATGTTGTCTTTTTGTTTGTATGTTTTTTTCGAATGCACAAGGTTTCTCGTTGCCTGTTAGTTCACCTCCCTCGCTTCACGCCCTCTGCAACTTCTTTCTATACTTCATTGTCCTCCTTATTTCTAGTAAGTTTTTTCTCTCTTCCATTTCGACTCCCTTTTCCTTGTTTGTTTGTTGTATAGAGTGTCTACTTTACCTGCTATGATGGCGAAATATTTGAGAGCCTTTCTTTTTGCGGATCGAGTTTCTGGTTTCCGTCGTCATTTTTCTATCCTTAACGATGTCCATCTGTCACTCTTGGCAGAGAACATGATTGACACGGAGAGGACTGAAGACAATGCAGTCATCTCTCCTCTCCTGTCAATCGCTGAGGGCGGAGTCCGTTTCCCCCTTCATCCACTTTTGAGGGCTATCCTTTGCCATTGGGGTTTAATCCTTTCTTAGCCGAACATAAATTTTTACCGAATAATAATGGGAATTGTAGAACTAAACCGGTGCCTTAAGCTTAACCTTGGAGTCCCTGCCATTCAGCATTGTTATGCCTTGGCCAAATCCTCTGGCCGGTAGGGGCGCTACTTCCTCAGGGCCAAGGACACCGACCATCATTTGGTGACTATGCTTGCTATCTCTGGCAAGCATGTTTATGATGTCATGGTCGTTGTCTGCGGCAACTGGGAATTCAGTGAGGGCGAAAATCTTTAAGATCTAGTGCCCAGGCGAAGGGGCGAACCAGGTGGCCGTTTAACCCCCCACGAATTTTTATTAAATATTTATCTGGTTCAAATTCTACGTATTTACCGTTTTATTTGTGCAGGAAGCGATTTGAATAAAGTTCTCATTTCGGCCGATGACGCTATACTTGTATAGATTAGAACGGTACTCCAGTTCTTTGGCCGTCCGAATCTCCAGAAGCAAGGGAGGGCGGCCCACATTCTTCTGAGTTACGAGCTGATCTACACTACTTTTTTTGTCGCAAATAATATTACGATTAGAGGGTGAAACGACACCTTCTGGCGCTTGTTTTTTGAGCTTCAAGAACCTTAGGCGATTGGTTTTGAGGCTTGGACTTAGAAATGAACAAACAAGCGGTAGAAGGATTTGAGCGGCCGAATCAACCATCCTTGGACAACGAACTAGAGGAGGAGGTTGACGTGGCACTAAATTTGGCTTTTGAAGAAGCCGGCCTCAATCCTCCATCCACTTTTGGCGGCGGGCGTGTCGCCGAAGATATTTTCACCGACTTAGGGACACCTTGCTCGTATCGATAACATGGTGGTGAGTCGTTCATTCAACTGGCAGACGGAAGAATCCGAGAGGATATTTGCTGTAGGAGGCCGATGTTGGCGAAATGAACCTCCACCCTCCACGGCGCTAGGCGAAACTCATCTACCTACTCCGATTGAGGAGATGGTTGACGATGTGGTGAAAGCGGAACTGTTGTCGATCAACAAGAGGGTTAAGTGGCGAGCACGGGGAAAAACGTCCGTCGAACCACGAAGCCGATTATTCGGAAAACCCTGTGGATAAACGGCCATACATGGAAGAATCGGACCTAGCTGTGTCATTTATAATACAACCAAGGATAAAGAACATGCTGGTTGCTTCTGATGCATCGGCTATAAGAGACCCAACTGTGGCCTTGAGCTTGGCCTCCTTCATTTCTCTGCCGGTTAACAGAGCAACCTTTAGGACAGAGGCCGATCTGGCAGCCATCGTATTAATGTCGACAATTGTAGGCGTCCCGACGCCCGGGAGAATCCGTTTGTTCATATGGGCTCACTCTGATTCGGGACTCAATGTCACGGTCCTGTATCTAATCTCGCAGAGTACAACGCAAGACCGATGAATCATCAAAGAGTCCAAATCCGGCAAATCGTTTTTGAAAACAGATTTTTTTAAAAGAAGTACCAAACATTGACTGCTTTGCCAGATACAGAGTCACCACCTAAATATTTATTTTGGGAGAATTTAGGAAACCCTGACTCGTTGCCTAAGGCCACGTGTCCGTCATCACCAAAGTTGTCTCGACTCGGGAACTTGGGTATGATTGGAGAAGGTCACTTCGTGAGCACCCCCGCTTGCCCGATCAAAGATCGACCTCTACTAACCATGATATCAAGTTTTGAAAACATTATGTGTTCTTATTCTGGTTATTAACCTAGAATTACTATGTGATGCGCACAGCATACAAGTATAGACTGGATCACCTGAGTTGGAACAAAACATTTCATGTTCATTTTTTAAAGCGGTTTGCTACGTGCAAGTAGGCTAAAATGTGGATTTGCCACCCTCAGGTGGGCTTAGAAAACATGATCTTGCCACTCTCAAGTGAGCTTTAAAACTCGCAGTCGATGAATTGTTCCAATCCAAATAACCCAACCTTCACCCACAGGCATTCAGGCAGTTATATCAGATAAGCAAATAGCCTCATGGTAAGCATGCTATCATGGAAATCACTCACACGCATGTAAGGATGCTAAAGCATAAATACTTATCGAGTACTCCAAGCCAAAGAAAGAAGCTAATTAAAAACATGCATGAATCCTAACTATGCTTAGATACCTAATGCAACACATGCAGGAATGCAACTAAGATAGGCTCGGCTATTCTAAGATGGCATATGAGATGCTACAGGTAACATGTATTCAACTTGGAATTGAAATACGATGCAATTAGTATGATACGCCGAGCCCGGTGCATGCAAGACGAAATGAATGCAAACATGCGAGCATAAGTATGCTAATTGAAACGTGCCTTAAACTAACCATCATAAGCTGGTAAATAAAAGGGAGAAAGACGTGGGGTTGGAAGACATACATCACGCACACGCACATTTATTACACAATTGCCCTCGCTCAGAGGGTCCGAATAAATAATACAGACCGAATAAATAATTAACTACTCTAGCTAGTTAAATATTACAAAACCCTAATTAATTAACAAATTAACTAGGAAAGCGAATAAACTAGCATGCAAGCTATAAAATGGACTGCCTTAGCTCTTGTTCCGAATGATGAAAGATGCATGCGTGCTCGGGTCGCTTTGCCGGGAAATTCCTCGCGATGCCCCGATTTGCCTCTATTTGCAATTGATCTTGGAATATTGTACAAAGCTCTAAAAGGCTGCTGGTTTTTGGTTTGCTGCAACAGAGAGCAAGAAAGGGGCATGGCAAAGTATTTTCAACATATGTATGCATGACTACTCTCCCCGTCCTTGCACAAGCTCAAAGGAGTGTAGTCCTCGATCCTCGTGCCACCAATCACGCATCTCGATGCATGATGGCCGAGAAGTCGAATTGCACAACTCGATGTGAAATGAATGCACATATAAGCAAGTAAAGCCAATAACTCTATCATGGACAGTCAAGAGTGTCGGCGACCGAGAATTGAGGCACGTTTCGCCACTTGGAGTACGAAACGTCCCTCGTTTCCCATGTTCGGACTAAACCCTACTCCAAACACAAAGCAATGAGGTGGCATACACAATGCGACTAGCATGCAACCTAGCATACGCAATGCTATGGGCTAAAGTGGCATACACAATGCACGTGACATAACATGACATACACAATGCATTTACGAAGACTATCATGCGCACATGAACTAAATGGCATATACAAATGCAAGATGGACTTACACCAATATGAGTGGACCTCAGCCACACTCACATCAGTGGCCATATGATGAAAATGAGGCAACAAGATACATGCAAACATGCACGGATGCAAAGGACCGATCCTAAGACACAACATGCAACTCTAACAAAGCAATGCAAAGGATGAAATATGGCATAGAATGACACATGATCCAGCTCTGAAATATGATACACAATGGTCCCGAATCATGCAAACACTTCACACGATGCATGCTAAATGGCCCGAATACTGAAACTAGTGAAGTGCGTTACACTAGAGGTACACAAAGCAATGCACAAATAGAAAAACCAACCTCAAACAGACCCTAGGAAGGTCCAAGACAGTAGGAAATTGGTCTAAAATGATGGCTCAACATGCAAAGAAACGAAACTCATGCAATAGTCCGAAAACGAGGCATTTATGCACAACTCTCAAACACGTTTAAAGAGTGGAAATCATGGGAATATGGCATTCATATAAGCTCTGAAATATGATGTATAATGACCTCAAAGCATGAAAACACCTCAGTATATGCATGCAATAGACCTCAAATCTCAAAGCTAGGCATGGATATTGAACTACAAGCATGCAAAACAAGCATCATTCGACCATGAGGCCCAAAAATAGAGTTAAGGCAGTCCAAAACATGTATGAAATCAGTTTAAGGCATGGCCAAAAAGTGCTAACATGAAGGGCCAAAACAACATGCAACATAGGCTAGTAAGCATGTTTTGCGCTACAACTATATGAAGCACATGAAAGCTCACCAAACCAGCAAAAAATAGAAGTATGCCATGCTAAATAATGCCCCAAAATCCACTGAAACTCAGTCAATGCATGCAAGAATGATGTGTCCCTTTGAAAGGCCAATAAGGGGGTTGTTCTACACATGCGAGATAAACATACAAAATGGAAAAACCATCTCTGGAAAGAGGTTATGAGGGCCCTAAAACTCACTGAAAAGGGCCTGAAATTAGTCTAGGAAGCATGCAAGTGAAGGCCCCTTTGAAAGACCTTGAAGAAGATTACTCTACACATGCATAATAGACATCTAATATGGAAAAACCACCTCTGGACAGAGGTCAAGCAGGTCACAAAACTCATCAAAAATGGCCTGGAGCATGGCTTTGAAACATGCAAATAGGGGCTCCTTTGGAAGGCCAAGAAAGTTAGTAAAGAGAACAAAGGGTGAGAGGGTCACCCCTCTCTAATTTTGAGGCTCAAAGACAAATAAAATGCCAAACCAAGGCCGACACAAATGCTCTAAAGCATAGCTCAAAACATGAGGAAATGAAGCATGCAAGCGGGTAGATGACCCCCAACAGAAAAATGGTCTTAAACAAACATGTTTAGAAGATCAAAACAAGACTTTTTTTAGTTTATGACAAAGCCTAAATATGCTTGCAAATAGAGCTAAACTATGAAGCAAAACATTGTCAAAAAGAGGGAAATAGAGTGTTACCCTTGTAGCCAAAGGAACCAGCAACTTCTGGACCAAGACATCAAGTCTTCAACCTCTGAAAATGAGCTCCAAGGTGCTTGGATGGATGATGGAGAGGTTAGGCTAAGAGGTGTAGTGCAATGGTGTAAGAACAAGGAGTTTTTGAGCACAAAAGAGAGATATAGAAAGGTGTATATGTTTTGCCTTCCAAGAAGTTCTGAACCCTTGCAATGGAAAATGACCCCTTCCTTTATAGAGGAGAGGGGCTAAAGCTTCTCTTGGAAGCTTAAAACCAAGCTCAAAGATCCTCCATACACGTATGGAGGATCACTTCTGAGGCTTCCAGCTGGCATAGTTGGCAAACACTCAGTTGGACAAAAAGCAAGAAGCTGGCCGACCAGGTTCAGGTGGTTGGCCGACCAGGTTCAAAAGGCTCAAATGGATTTAGGTGGTTGGCAACCCATATTGGTGGTCTCCCAGGTGAATACAACTCTGTGGTGGTATGGGAAACCAGAAAATGTGGCCTAAAAGTGAGGGAGACCAGCTTCTTGACAAGAAAATTGGCCGACCGGGAGAAGGTGGTCTCTAAGAAGAAAAGGTGGTCTCCCACCTTACTACCACCTTCCTAACAATGAAACTAGGGTCCATGCCAAAAATGAACCCACACCGATGCAAAATGAAGGTTCCGGGCCAAAAGCGTGCGGTAGTGCCACAGCAATTTGTTAGGCACCGGAGGTGGCGTCACGACCTAAGGTGGTCTCCAAGACCTGATGTCCCTCTAGGAGAGGGAACAAGGTGTGTGCCAAAAACCGAGCAAGCGGAGAAAGTTAAGAGGTCCGAATCGAGGTGCACGGCCGATGGCTCAAAATCAGCGGGTCTCCAAGCGGGAATAGTGGCCTCGACCACAGCGTAGCCTCTGACCCTTGAGAGATGGACTTTGAGACCTCTCTCTCCCTTCGGGAAGAGAAAACAGAGAAAATAGGACCTGGTTCACAAACCGAGACAAAGCACAAAAGAGTCTCGAAGTTCGGAGGCAAGGCTCTCAGCCGAGACTCTACATCCTCAGAATGAGCACAATATGCATCATCACCGAGCGCTCAATTGGTGACGTCTGAGTCTTAAGGTCGGTCAAAAATGGGGTGTCTATAGTTGCCCCTCTTTGATAGAACTCAGAAGTCGTAATTGACGGGAGTGAATGTCAAAGCCCAGAGACGACCCATTTTTGACAAGGCCGAAGACTTAGACAAACAGGCAGGATAAAGAGATCTTGCCAGGCATGATTGGGGCAAAATGCAAAACGATAATGCAAGAAGCCGAACATGACTTATGATCATGCAAAGAAAGCTGAAATGAAGCATATCATGTAACAATTTTAAGCAAGCATATACAAATCTAACTACATTTCATGCAGAAAGGATGTAAGAGAATTATTCAATTCTCACTACGTCTCACACGGAGAACATAATACAATGCGCTAAACAAATGCAGTGAACCGTACATACAATATCGTGCCTGTAAAAGAAAGAAACTTAACAGATACAATACTGTTAGATACATGCATAACAATGCAAATTAAAAGCGCGTGACAACGCGAGTGAAGTGTGCATAACAATGCAGACAGAACATGCGACACAATGCGAGTTAGAAGGGATGCAAAACAATGTAACCTAAGGACGACGCATGACAATGCAGAATGGATGCAAGACAATGCAACCTAAGTGTGACGCATAACAATGCGGGTTGGATGCAAGACAATGCAACCTAAGTGTAACGCATAACAATGCAGATATAAGATGAAAAATGATATGCAATATTATAAAACAATGTAATAATATATAATGTATTGGAGCAATGCAAATGGTATGCAATGTATTTTGAGATGATCAAACCACAAGTAGTACAAAACCTCACAAATATCATAAAGGGATGGAGATGGAAAATCAAACTACGTCTACCATAGAAAAGGTGCCGACACCCTCAAACCACAATCCCCTTAGTGATATAGGTGCGTACACATACAGAACTATGTGTTTGTAGACGGAACACAAAATACAAGTAATTGGCTGGTATGATATAAGTGAGGAATGATCTGCTGAGGAAAGATCATGATCCTAAATGTTGGATGCAACTACACTACAATGCAATGGATGCAACGGATGAAGCGCGCGGCTAAACCACATTTTGCCTAGTAAAGGCATGGACACAAACAAACCACGTCTATCACAGAAATGGTGCCGTCACCCTCAAACCACAATTCCCTTAGTGGAATAGGTGCGTACACATAATCACATAACCATGCTTTAACGTGAAAAGCAAGGGCACATGCCAGACTAAGCTTAACATGGAAAGGATGCAGGCAATACAATGGACATGCAGTACAGGCATGCAACATATTCTATATGCAATGCAATAGACATAGTAGATGATGTAGTAATTAGGAAGCGAAGGTACCTTACAGGGGCAATTGGCAATGACCTACCTCATGCTACCAGGGACCTATCTCATGCTGCCGGGGACCTTCCCCTTCTTTTCGGTTAAACCGCAGGTACTACTTTTCTTCTTGACTATGGTCGCAGCTTTCCCTATTCTCCAACAGGGTGACAGATTAGGTTGGTTTAGTATCCAGAATTAAGGCACATACACATGCTATCTCAATCTATGGGGCTGCCATACAGATTTCAAGCCAAGGATATTCCCCTGGGTATTTAAACCAGACTTTAGTCTCGGAAATCCCAAACCTTTGCATTCTAGGCATGAGCCATTCGAACTCTAGTTTTCAACGTCTCAGTTGGTCTCCTAGGAACTCACTGAAAACACATGCAGGTGACTATACCAGACTGCCGGAAGTCGTTCGAGCACGACAAACACCAAAGGAATTGCACCTTTAGTGGATTTAAGGTCTCCTAGACCAGAGAGTGCACAAGACAGTGCGAATAAAGATACAAGATTTAAGGTCTCCCAGACCAGAGAGTTTAAGGTCTCCCAGACCAAAGAGTGCACAAGACAGTGCGATGTACAAGAAAGTGGGAGTGTAAATTGCACAAAACAGTGCGATGCGCAAGAAAACGCGAATGTAAACTGCACAAAACAGTGCGATGCGCAAGAAAGCGCGAGTGTAAATTGCACAAAACAGTGCGATGCAGAAGAAAGCGTGATAAAATGCATGCACCATGCAAGTAAGGTGCACAAAACAGTGCGAGTGATAAATTGCACAAAACAGTGCGGTGCAATGCACTAACAAGTGCTACAAGCATTTTCTATGTAGGATGAGAGTATGTAATGAAATGCACAAGATAGCACGATGCGCAAGAAAACGCGAGTGTGAACTGCACAAGACAGTGCGATGCGCAAGAAAGGGCGAGTGAAATGCAATGCACAAAACAGCGCGAATGAGGTGCGCAAGATAGTGCGATGTGCAAAATAGCGCGAAATGAAATGTATGCAAAATGCATAGGATGCACACAACAGTGCGAATGAGGTGCGCAAGATAGCGTGATAAAATGCATGCACAATGCAAGACTTGGCACACGGCTTACGACATAGCATTCCATTCATTTGGCACACAGCTCACAACACAACACTTTGTTTGTTTGGCATGCAGCTCACAACACAATATTCTGTTTATTTGGTACGTAGCTCGAAACACAACACTCTGTTTATCTGGGTACACAGCTCATTCAGGCACACAGCTCATTTCGGGCACACGGCTCATTTTCGGGCACACGGCTCATTTTCGGGCACACAGCTCATTTCGGGCACACAGCTCATTCTTCGGGCACACAACTCGTTTCGGGCACACAACTCATAACACTGCTCAATCTGAACACTCAGTCCATAACACAGCATTTGGTTTGCATTTTGAACACACAGCTCAAGCACTTGAATTTCTAAACACGCAGCTCAAACTTTTGGCGTGAACACGTAGCCCACATTTTTTAAATCTGAACACACAGCTCAAACTTTTGTCACGAACACGCAACTCATAATTTCTTGAAATCTGAACACACAGCTCAAACTCTTGCGGTGAACACGCGGCCCACATTTTCTTGAAATCTGAACACACAGCTCAAACTTGTTGTCGTGAACACCTGACCTGATTTTGAAAGTTGAACACGACTCAAACTTTTGAATTTACGAACCATGACCCATTGTGAACCGCGACACACTTGTTGAAAGTTGAACGCGCAGCCCAAAATTTTGAACTTCTAAACACGCAGTCCAGTTTTGAATGTGAACACGCAGCACACATTTGTTGAAAGTCGAACACGCAGCCCAAACTTTTGAACTTTTGAACACGTAGCCCATTTTTTATTATGAACATGCAGCACACATTTGTTGAAAGTTGAACACGCAGCCCAAACTTTTGAACTTCTGAACACGCAGCCCATTGTGAACACGCAGCACACACTTGTTGAAAGTTGAACACGTAGCCCAAACTTTTGAATTTTTGAACACACAGCCCATTGTGAACACGTAGCACACACTTGTTGAAAGTTGAACACGTAGCCTAAACTTTTGAATTTCTGAACACGCAGCCCATTGTGAACATGCATCACACACTTGTTAAAAGTTGAACCTTGACCCAAACTTTTGAACTTGAACCAGACCCATTTTTGAATGTGAACCATGACCCATTTTGAATGTGAACACACACATTTGTTGAAAGTCGAACACGCAACCCAAACTTTTGAACTTTTGAACACATGACCCATTTTGATTGTGAACATCTGACACATTTGTTGAAAGTTGAATCTGTGACCCAAACTTTTGAACTTCTGAACACGCAGCCCATTGTGAACACGCAGCACACACTTGTTGAAAGTTGAACACATAGCCCAAACTTTTGAATTTCTGAACACGCAGCCCATTTTTCATTGCGAACACGCAGCTCACACAGTTCATACACTTCACTTCTGAACACATAGCTCATTCATTTCATTTGCACGCAGCTCATCTTTAAATCTGAACACGCAGCTCAAACTTTTCATTTCTGAACACACAGCTCATTAACTTCATTTTGAACATGCAGCTCACACATTCCACTTCTGAACACGCAGCTCATACATTTTCAATTTTGAACACGCAGCTCATAAGACAACCTTTGCTTTCAACGCATACGGCTCATAACATAGTAGTCTTTTAATTTTGAACACCGGCTCATTCTAAACATACGAGGATCACGGCAGCAGAACTTGCAGAAGTTGAAACAAACTCAGATGCCCGACATTTTCCACTTTTTTTTTTTTTGCTTCGAAGTCTGGAACCTATATAGCTTCAAATAGGTCCTGGTTTTACTATTTTCACATGACCCAGGTTGGACCCTGCGGTTTTTGAAAGAACAAAATCTCGTTTTGCACAAACATGGAGAATGGCACAGCACTTTGAGCACAAAGCGATTTTTTTTTTTTTAAATTGAAATTGAGAATGAGTTCTCAACCGGGTATTGAGCCTACAACTGACCACAGCCAAAACGACTCAACAATGAAAAAAAAAAGGTAGAACAACCTAAACACAACTCAACAAAGGAAAAACAAGGTAAAACAACCTAAACACACCGAGTGACACTCGAAACGACTCAAAACAAGAACCGAGAGAAAGCAAAAGACACGACACTCAGACGAATTGGAAAGACGAGAGAACTCTCAGATCGCGAGGAACCAGTTTCTCTGGGTATTTATTTCCCACCCTTTCTAATTTGTGATTCTCACATCACTCGACCCTCAGGCTCTTTTTTTTTTTCTCTGAAAAAACCCTTTTCCTCACTTTTTCTCTCAGCGCACATCTCTCTCATTTTTTATCCCTCCACTGGGTGGTTGATGGATAAATAAGAAGTTGCGGGCTCTTGCCCCTAGCATTCTACCAGATTCTTATTCTTGTTCACAACAGTGAGTTTCTCCCACAGAGGGGTTGCGCTACAATTGGGTGTGTAGCAAATCTATAGCTGACATCAGTTGACGATGCTTTGCCGGGGAGTTTGGACGTGGTCAGATCTGCCTAGATGAGGGAGTGGAATATCTTGATCCATTCTAGCTCATGCTTCACACTTGTCTTGATATCTCGTTGCTTAGAGGATGAGAGAGCTTTTCGGCCCTTTTGCTGTTAGCTTCAGTCGTGCTCTTTTCTGGCGAATACGGTGCCCTTTCTGGCAAGTAGAGTGCCCTTTCTAGCAAGTATGTTGACAAAGGGGAAAAGATAGAACACTTGACTCAACTGTGCCCCTAATTCATCAGTTTGACCATTTTTTGTTTTGGCTTCTGCTTAAAACAATTTTAACTAAAATGAGATTTAGATTAACGCGCTTGTTTGATTTTCTGATTTGAAATCATGCGAGTTAGGTTATGAGCACTGAAATTTTTTCTTTTTTTGGTGCAAGAAATGGTCCAGTTTTGGAAAAATGAAATAATTTTTGAGAGAATTAGTCAACCTCATTAAAAATTCTCAAAAACTATTTTTGCAAATGGCCACTGCTTGACCAACGTGGAATTGACTCTGGAGATACACAACCTCAGATCCAAAAATAATGAAAAATTGCCCTTTGTCTAGACGACACTGTATGGCAACGGGAAGTTGTCCCTTGTTTGAATAGCACTACAGCACATTGTATGGCAACAGAAAGTTGCCCCTTGTCTGAATAACATCTTTATGTCGATCCTCAAAGTGACGATCACAATCGAGCTCCCGGATTCAGAGAAAACAAAGATGATCAAAACCATTGCATGGACACAATTAATTTGAAGTGTTTTACGGCTGGACTTCAAAATGAAGTTTCCTACGTATCCCAAAGATGGGAATTAAGCCTTACGTAGTTCGGGGTTAGGTTCACTCGTGTATTAACCCTCACCTTTTACGCTCTAACTTTTGCCAAGGCCGCCCTTTGCAGGTTTTCAACCTTGCGAGCTTTGTTCTTCTTTTCTATTTTTTTCTTTTTTATCTTTTCCTTTCATTTTCTTCATTTCTCTTCTTCTTCTTCTTCTTTTTTTTTTTTTTTTATGCTTTGCATTTTTCTTTCTTTTTTTTTTGTTCTTTTGTTCTTTTTGTTCTTTTTCTTGCTCTAACTTTTGCCTGGGTCGCCCTTCCGGGTCTTTAGCCCAATGAGCCTCTCAAGGGTAAAAGTATAGCTTTGTCTATGTCAAATGGTTTTGAGATCTTGAAGTCATCTGAATCCAAGAGAATGGCTGTTGTTCGCTGATGATGTAGAAGTCCATCCAATGGGGGGTGAATTTGCCCCTAGTGTTGTGGATAGGAACTTGGCTGTCCTTCAACAATACTTTCTCCTTCCCTCCATTCTGGGAGTTAGCATTCTTTCCGATCTTTATTGATTTGTAGAATGATCCATCTTCGGCTCTTTGAGCACAATCTGGCATCTTTTGCCCCTAGTTCGAGGGGTGCTTCTGATCTAGCTTTGCAAGCTTCTTTTGACGACATCTAATCTTCTTGATTTGACTTCCCTGCCCCTAGTTCGAGGGCTGCTTCTGATCCGGCCACACAGGCCTTACGTTGTGGTTGACCGTTGAACATTCTGAATCCCAGTTCAAGGTTTGCAAGTGAGGGGTCGAGTCTCGAGGCTGAGAGCGATCCTAGGCTGCATAATCTCAAGAGCGATTCCACACAGGTCTTCGCTAGACCGCGCAAAATATTTTTTGAAATCTTTTAAGCGACAAATCGCTATGCTTGAAAGATCTTGGAACCAATCTGGATCAAGCCAGGATCCTTCACAGTACTCACACTAACAAGCATGATCTCATTTGTTAAGGGCTCAGCATGCCTCTTTTTCTCTCAATTGACCAAAATTTTGCAAATCCCGAGGAATTCCTTCCTCTTTGTTTTCACTTGATGTTCAAAGAGTTTTTGAAAAACTTAGGTCGAGGTAATGAATTCAAGGCACAAAAGAGCAGGTGAAATGTACTGCTATTTCATTCAAGTTTGCTGGCACAATAGGCTCAAAGCAGAAACAAGCACAAAAGCATGAAAAACCACAGCTGTTTCAATTAGATCTACTGGTGTAACTGGCTCCCCAGTAGAAACAGACTCAAAAGAAAGCGAAAAGACAAACACAAAACAAAATAGTGATATCTGAAGTAACGCCCTCTGGATCACCCGACTCTAACAAAACAGGACTGACTCGATACAACAAGACAGACCCAACTGACTCAATATAAAAAAAGACTGACTCTATATAACGGGACAGACTCTAAACGACATAACAAAAACTGACTCAATACCCGAATCAAAAAGCACAAAAACCAGTATTCACAAATGCTCAAAACAGTGCGTGCCATACGCTATATCTGGAGTAAACTGAGTGCCGCCCACAGGTGGTTCATCCCTTGATCACATAGTCACCTTATCCCCCGTAAGTTCACTGATCAAGTGCCAATAGACTTTGCAAGACTGGTGCGGCGATGACCCTGTTGTCAAACAGATCCTGTACATCATGGCGCAGACGAAAGCAACTATCAGTGTCATGACCGGTTTGTTGATGGTAGGCACAGTTTTTAGTCTGGTCATGCTTTGGAGGGAGAGGATCGGGTAGAGGCCGTTGTTCCAACAGTTTTAGATATCCTTTCCGAAGTAAGGCCTCTAGAGCCTTTGACAAAGGCATATAAAGTGGGGTAAAAACCCTCTTGACTCGAGGTGGATATTTGGTTTTTTGTGAGCTTCTTCCGGACGCACCGGTGAATAGGGTAGCTGTTTTTGATGTGGTAGTGGTGACCATGCTCACTTCAGAAGATCTTGCGGCTACATCACCACTGGTAGTCGCATTCGAACTGCGGAAAAATGCCCTCCTGGGCTGCTCCTTCTCCTGGTCAATGAGGCCCTGCCTCATAGCATCATCGATTTGCACCCCTATCTCGTGTAAATCTGAAAAGGTGGGGAAGGGGAGAACAATCATTTTTTGCATAAGCTTGGGTTGGAGATTGCGCACAATCATCCGAATCCGATCTTTGTCAGTGGGCCTAGTAGTCATCATTGAGGCCTTGGCCCTCCACCGAGTTACGAAGTCAGAAAAACTCTTCTTAGGCTCCTGTCTAGTCGTCTCGAGATCATGGGTTGTGATCTCGATCTGTGTATTATAGGAGTACTGAGCGACAAAAGCCTCGGCCATCTCATCCCAATTTCTCTTAACATCGTCTTCCAGTTTTGCGTACCAGATGGTCGCTACACTTGATAGGGTCCGGCCGAATAAAGAAGCTTCTGTAGTCAGGTGAGGCCCATCGGCCTTAATATGTCTGAAAACAGCCGTAAGTGCACCATGGGATCCCCGGACCCATCAAAGCGGTCAATATGTGGCATCTTAAATCTGTCCGGCAGCGTCACGGCTGCGTCAGTATACCCGTCCTCGATGTCCGGGATGGACTTCACACCCTGAGATTTCTTGAACAACTTTTCAAGCTTGCTCACTTTTAATGCCGTGGGGTCCACCTCGAATTCGAAGGGAGAATCCGGTTGATTGATAGGAATGGGTGCCTTGGATAGTTGAGGTAGAATTGAGGGCGGAGTCGGCCCTGTTGGGATGTCTGTATCCTCTTGGACATTCTGGACATTTGTCGTCTCCCCGGGTATTGGAACTCTTGGTGGGGGAGGAGCTTGGTGTGAAGTTGATACTCCGGCTTGCTACTGGAGTCTGGTGATTAGCTTTGCTTGCTGGGCCATGACCTCGGCCTGTTGTTTGGCAAATTTCGCTTGGCGGACAGCGTCCTGCTGCACGATTTTCATACTTTCTTGGAGTTGGCGCACCATCTCCTCCATTCCTGCCATACTGCCCTAATCTATCTGGACTACCGGTATGTCTATCTCTGGAGTAAAAGCAGATATCTCAACCCAACTGCACACAGGTGAGATGGATAATGACTTCTGATCCGAAAACTGTTGAATTGATGATCTGTACCTGACTGGCCTTTTTACCCTGCCTCTGGCGAAGGAACACTGATTTTCCCTTGAACTGAATCTCTGACCTGACAAAGTCTATTGACACGAGTCCAATGAACCTGGGGGATATCGGAGCCTTCTGAAGCTATGGTTCCAAGACTACCTTGCAAAAGAGAAAACAGACTGACACCTCGGCTGATTTCACCAAAACCAAAATGAGCAAAATGAATATGTGCCCCCCTTACAATTTTGCCACAAGTTACTCAAATGGCGATACCTTCAGTAAAACGATTCCCAAAACAACGATCTTGATGCCGTAGGCTGATGCCTGACTTGCAACCGATACATGCATTCCTATAGAGACGCACTCTAAAAGCACATAGCAAGCAAGTGAGAGCGAAAACACCCCTATGGATGGGTAAGGTTTCCCTGTTCTATTTTGTTAGGAGCTAGGGTTTCACTACGCACGCAGCAGTTTCAAACAACCTATAATTGGGTAAACAACCTGTCCTAGTTTGGAATGGTCACTATGGATTCCGAATATGCACTAGGTTGAATGGTCAAAAAGGATGCCCCGGTAAAAATCGGGATTTGTGTTCTCGTTGTGGCAGAGCCCGCAACCAGTCAGCCTTATGGCACGCTTCTCGAAGCGAGCCTCTGGCAAACCGTTTAGCAATAGCATACGGCAAACACGGTGTCCTAGGCACACCAATGCAAATGCAATGTAAAGAAACACACAAGTGTAGTCAAAACCAGATATCATGAGTTCAAGTCAAGTTCTCTAAATCCCCAGCAGAGTCGCTAGAAACTGTAGGCGTCCCCGAACGTCCTGGGCGGGAATCCCGTTTTGTTCATATGGGCTCACTATAGTTCAGGACTCAATGTCACGGTCCTGTATCTAATCTCGCAGAGTACAATGCAAGACCGATGAATCATCAAAGAGTCCAAATCCGGCAAATTGTTTTTGAAAACAGATTTTTTTGAAAGAAGTGCCAAACATGGACTGCTTTGTCAGATATAGAGTCGCCACCTCAACATTTATTTTGGGGGAATTTAGGAAACCCTGACTCGTTGCCTAAGGCCACGTGTCCGTCATCACCAAAGTTGCCTCGGCTCGGGAACTTGGGTACGATTGGGGAAGGTCACTTCGTGAGTACCCTCGCTCGCCCGATCAAAGATCAGCCTCTACTAACCATGATATCAAGTTTTGAAAACATTACGTGTTCTTATTCCGATTATTAGCCTAGAATTACTATGTGATGCGCACAGCATACAAGTATAGACTAGATCGCTTGAGTTGAAACAAAACATTTCATATTCATTTTTGAAAGCGGTTTGCTACGCGCAGGTAGGCTAAAATGTGGATTTGTCACCCTCAGGTGGGCTTAGAAAACATGATCTTGCCACTCTCAAGTGGGCTTTAAAACTTGCAGTCGATGAATTGTTCCAATCGAAATAACCTAACCTTCACCCACAGGCATTCAGGCAGTTATATCACATAAACAAATAGCCTCATGGTATGCATGCTATCATAGCAGTCACTCACATGCATGTAAAGATGCTAAAGCATAAATACTTACCGAGCACTCCAAGCCAAAGAAAGAAGCTAATTAGAAAACATGCATGAATCCTAACTATGCTGAGATACCTAATGCAACACATGCAGGAATGCAACTAAGATAGGCTCAGCTATTCTAAGATGGCATATGAGATGCTACAGGTAACATGTATTCAACTTGGAATTGAAATACGATGCAGTTAGTATGATACGCCGAGCCCAGTGCTTGCAAGACAGAATGAATGCAAACATACGAGCATAAGTATGCTAATTGAAACGTGCCCTAAACTAACCATCATAAGCTGGTAAATAAAAGGGAGAAAGACGTGGGGTTAGAAGACATACATCACACACACGCACACTTATTACACAATTGCCCTCGCTCGGAGGGTCCGAATAAATAATACAGACCGAATAAATAATTAACTACTCTAGCTAATTAAATATTACAAAACCCTAATTAATTAACAAATTAACTAGGAAAGCGAATAAACTAGCATGCAAGCTATAAAATGGACTGCCTCAGCTCTTGTTCCGAGTGATGAAAGATGCATGCGTGCTCGGGTCGCTTTGCCGGGAAATTCCTCGCGATGCCCCAATTTGCCTCTGTTTGCAATTGATCCTGGAATATTGTACAAAGCTCTAGAAGGCTACTGGTTTTTGGTTTGTTGCAACAGAGAGCAAGAAAGGGGCATGTCAAAGTATTTTCAACATATGTATGGATGACTACTCTCCCCGTCCTTGCACAAGCTCAAGGGAGTGTAGTCCTCGATCCTCGTGCCACCAACCACACATCTCGATGCATGATAGCTGAGAAGTTGAATTGCACAACTCGATGTGAAATGAATGCACATATAAGCAAGTAAAGCCAACAACTCTATCATAGACAGTCAAGAGTATCGGCGACCGAGAATTGAGGCACGTTTCGCCACTTGGAGTACGAAACGTCCCTCGTTTCCCATGTTCGGACTAAACCCTACTCCAAACACAAAGCAATGAGGTGGCATACACAATGCGACTAACATGTAACCTAGCATACGCAATGCTATGGGCTAAAGTGGCATACACAATGCACGTGACATAACATGACATACACAATGCACTTACGAAGACTATCATGCGCACATGAACTAAATGGCATATACAAATGCAAGATGGACTTACACCAATATGAGTGGACCTCAGCCACACTCACATCAGTGGCCATATGATGAAAACGAAGCAACAAGATACATGCAAACATGCACAGATGCAAATGACCGATCCTAAGGCACAACATGCAACTCTAACAAATCATGGCAAATGATGAAATGTGGCATAGAATGGCACATGATCCAGCTCTGAAATATGATACACAATGGTCCCGAATCATGCAAACACTTCACACGATGCATGCTAAATGGCCCGAATACCGAAACTAGTGAAGTGCATTGCACTAAAGGTACACAAAGCAATGCACAAATGGAAAAACCAACCCCAAACAGACCCTAGGTAGGTCCAAGACAGTGGGAAATTGGTCTAAAATGATGGCTCAACATGCAAAGAAACGAAGCTCATGCAATGGTCCGAAAACGAGGCATTTATGCACAACTCTCAAACACGTTTAAAGAGTGGAAATCATGGGAATATGGCATTCATATAAGCTCTGAAATATGATGTATAATGACCTCAAAGCATGAAAACACCTCAGTATATGCATGCAATAGACCTCAAATCTCAAAGCTAGGTATGGATATTGAACTACAAGCATGAAAAACAAGTATCATTCGACCATGAGACCCAAAAATAGAGTTAAGGCAGTCCAAAACATGTACAAAATCAGTTTAAGGCATGGCCAAAAAGTGCTAACATGAAGGGCCAAAACAACATGCAACATAGGCTAGTAAGCATGGTTTGCACTACAACTATATGAAGCACATGAGAACTCACCAAACCAGCTAAAAAAAGAAGTATGCCATGCCAAATAATGCCCAAAAACCCACTGAAACTCAGTCAATGCATGCAAGAATGATGTGTCCCTTTGAAAGGCCAATAAGAGGGTTGTTCTACACATGCAAGATAGACATATAAAATGGAAAAACCACCTCTGGAAAGAGGTTATGAGGGCCCTAAAACTCACTGAAAAGGGCTTGAAATTAGTCTAGGAAGCATGCAAGTGAAGGCCCCTTTGAAAGACCTTGAAGAAGATTACTCTACACATGCATAATAGACATCTACTATGGAAAAACCACCTCTGGACAGAGGTCACTCAGGTCACAAAACTCATCAAAAATGGCCTAGAGCATGGCTTTGAAACATGCAAATAGGGGCTCCTTTGGAAGGCCAAGAAAAAGCTAGTAAAGAGAACAAAGGGTGAGAGGGTCACCCCTCTCTGATTTTGAGGCTCAAAGACACATTTTAGCCACTAAAAATCCATTGGATTTCAGTGGCTAAAAGGCCAAACCAAGGCCGACACAAATGCTCTAAAGCATAGCTCAAAACATGAGGAAATAAAGCATGCAAGGGGGTAGATGACCCCCAACAGAAAAATGGTCTAAACAAACATGTTTAGAAGATTAAAAAAAGGCTTTTTTCAGTTTATGACAAAGCCTAAATATGCTTGCAAATAGAACTAAACTATGAAGCAAAACATTGTCAAAAAGAGGGAAATGGAGTGTTACCCTTGTAGCCAAAGGAACCAGCAACTTCTGGACCAAGACAGCAAGTCTTCAACCTCTGAAAATGAGCTCCAAGGTGCTTGGATGGATGATGGAGAGGTTAGGCTAAGAGGTGTAGTGCAATGGTGTAAGAACAAGAAGTTTTTGAGCACAAAAGAGAGAGATATATAAAGGTGTATATGTTTTGCCTTCCAAGAAGTTCTGAACCCTTGCAATGGAAAATGACCCCTTCCTTTATAGAGGAGAGGGGCTAAAGCTTCTCTTGGAAGCTTAAAACCAAGCTCAAAGATCCTCCATACACGTGTATGGAGGATTACTTCTGAGGCTTCCAGCAGGCACAGCTGGCTAACACTTAGTGAGACAAAAAGCAGGAAGCTGGCCGACCAGGTTTAGGTGGTCGGCCGACCACTCCCCCTGGTCAGCCGACCAAGTTCAAAAGGGTCAAATGGATTTAGGTGGTCGGCAGCCTTATTGGTGGTCTCCCAAGTGAATGCAACTCGGTGGTGGTATGGGAAACCAGAAAATGTGGCCCAAAAGTGAGGGAGTCCAACTTCCTGACAAGAAAATCGGCCGACCGGGGAAAGGTGGTCTCCAAGAAGAAAAGGTGGTCACCCACCCTACTACCACCTCCCTAACAATGAAACTACGGTCCATGCCAAAAATGAACCCACACCGATGCAAAACGAAGGTTCGGGGGCCAAAACGTGTAGCCAGGTGCCCCGAAAATAGGCTATTAGACACCGGAGGTGGCGTGTGACCACAAAGGTGGTCTCTCGGGCCACAATGTCCCTCTAGGGAGAGGGAACAAGGTGTGTGCCAAAAACCGGAGCAAACGGAGAAAGTTAAGCGGTCCTGAACTGAGGCGTACGACCGACAGCTCCGAAAATCAGAAACTGGTCTCCAAACGGGAATAGTGGCCTACGACCACGAAACGTAGCCTACGGCCACTGAGAGATGGTCCTCGAGACCTCTCCCTCCCTTCGAGAAGAGAAAACAGAGAAAACAAGACCTGGTTCGTAAACCGAGACAAAGCACAAAAGAGTCCTGAAGTCCGGAGGCAAGGCTCTCAGCTAAGACTCCGCATCCTTAGAACGAGCACAATATGCATCATCACCGAGCGCTCAATCGGTGACGTTTGAGTCTTAAGGTCGGTCTAAAATGGGGTGTCTATAGCGATATTGGTACGTGATCCTTGTTTATAATTTTGCAAGGCTAACCAAAAGAAATTTTTTTATATTAGCTTATTGATCCCTTATTTTGTAGGCGGCAGGGAGGATTGTTGAAATTGGCCGTCGCCAACATGACGCTATTGAACAGATCGACTTTCTTACAGCCGGGGTGGGAAACGAGAAGGGAAAGGCAGCAAAGGCCTCTCTCAGAGCCGAGTCTGAGGCCATGAAAGCGGCTACAGAGAGAGCGAGGGCCGATCTTTGAAGCGAATAAGGCCAAGATTTGTCGTCGAAGAAAAGGCGAATGCCAACGAAGAAGCACTCAAATTGGCCAACGCGACGATTTCCAAGCTGGAGACCGACTTGGAGGAGTCGAAGAGGGCGATGGAAAACGCCGAATTCGAGATTTCCAAGTCATTCTAAGCTGGCAAGGATGCGGCCTTGAAGAACTATGTAGAAAAAGTGTCGAAGTTCGAGAATAGGGGGTTCAAACATGGCTGGCTCAAAGCCTTAGCTGCCACTAATGTGGTATCGGAGCAGCCGATTCCGTACGAGTAGGTAAACGTTGAGCCGCTGGAGCCTGAGCCTGAAGACTAACCTAGAGTCAAAGTATTTTTCATTTTGTTTTGGTATTGTGTGTATGTAGGTTTTGTTAGATTTGTTAGGTTTTTGACTGTTTATTTTTGTAAGAAGCTAACGTAGGATAGTTTTCATTTGTAAAATGACTTATGTTTGTGCTCAATTTATGAATGAAAATTGCTTTTGCCTTTCTGCCTGATGCTTGTGATGCATGTTCTTGTTTAACGGCTAAGTAAGATGTAAAAACATGAATTTATGAATGAAAATAAACTACTAAATTAATCCAAATAAAAATAAGCGCATAGCATCTGACTTAGCCGAATATATTAGTGAATATGCCTTTGCCTCAGCAAGTTAATGAATGCGGCCGTCGAACGACGGCAGTTCAGGGAGTGGCGGGGGCATAATGACAATTCGGCTCGGAGCTATGATATGTAGGCCGAATAGATTAATGAATCTACCCATACCCTAGCAAATTAATAAATGCGGCCGCCGAACGACGGCAGTTCAGGGAGTGGCTAGGGTATAATGACAATTTCGGAGCTCTGATATTTAGGCCACATAGATTAGTGAATCTGCCCTTGCCCCAGCAAGTTAATGAACGCAGCTGCCGAACGACGGCAGTTCAGAAATTGGCTGGGGCACAATGACAATTCGGCTCGGAGCTCTGATATTTAAGACGAATAGATCAATGAATTTGCTCTTGACCCAGTAAATTAATGAACAAGACCGCCGATCCACGTTAGTTCGTGGCGCAGAGCGTTGAAGGGAACACTTTAGGAACGCTGCACACGCGATGAATAAGAAGGGTAGGGGCTGCGTTCGTTTAGGGTCCATATTGGTGTCCAAATTTGGCAGATCACAGGAGGGAGAAGAGTAGTGGGTTTGAGCTAGATGTCTAAAATGCTATTCTTTAATAGCAGAGGAGAGGGTAAGACATTGGTTGAGTTAGATTCAGCAATGAATCGAGGTGGCGAAATGTTACGAACGGGAAGTAGGACATTGAGAGAGTGTGAAAGGCGCCATTCTCCGTGTCGTCGAAGCAAGTCACCTAGGAAGAAAAGGCAACAGCGGGGGAACTCCCCTCGCTCGCGAAGTGAGACCAGTGGGGCACCGCGCCCGTTGAGCTTTTCAGTCTTCATAAGGAACAAACCGATGACAGAGGCGGATTCGATTATTCGCGATCCAAACGTGGCAGTGGAATTTGCCCGACAGATTTTTCTGTCGAAAGTCCAGCAGTTGATGGTTGGGTGACTTGATTTCGAAGTTTTTCGGGAGGGCGTCCATGAAGCGGTGAAGGGGCTATACACCGCTTATGAAATCAGTATGTGCCTACGTGTCGCGCGGCGAGAGATAGAGCAGAAAGATGAACGCATTCGAAACTTAGAAGCTTGCGCGGAGAAATCCGAACGTGAATTAAGAACAGTCAACATTGCCAATACGTTGTCGGCAGGCCAATCTAACCCGATCGTGGAGGAAAGGGTAACCCAACGGCTTATAAGCCATGCGATTGCCGATCGACAAACGGCAAGCATGTTTGTGATAGAGGCTGCAAAGACCAAGGCCTATGAACAAAGCTTCCATGACGGTCGAAAAATTGGGATACAAAAGGCGAAAGAAAAACTCATCGATGAGGTGTGTCGATGCGAGAATCGTGGATTCAAGCACAGGTAGATCAAGGCTCTCCAAGCCGCGGAAGCTCTCCCTGCGGCAGGTGTTGATTCGGCATCGCTGTTATATCAGGTTCACAATTTTTCCTTCTCGGCCTTCGAAGTGGAGAAGAGTGACGACAAAGGTGGTTCCAAATAAAACTGAACACATTGTAACTTTTAAACGCAAATTGGACGCGGACTATGTAATTATGATCAATTTAATGAAACATGTTACTTGAAATGTTTGTAAGTTATTTCAGTCAATGTTTATAAATTAATCCATGATCATCTACTATTTTATGTCAATTGTGTTGGCGCTTATCAATCACAGCGTTCATGAAAAGAGCTTCGAATGTGGATGCTCGATCGTGCCAACCATGTTTTCTATGAAGGGCACTTCAAATTCGGAGGCTTTATTCAGCCCAATCGTGTCATTCACGAAGGGCGCTTCGATTTTGGAGGTTTTTTGTGTTGGCCAATCGTGTCATTCACGAAGGGCGCTCCAAATTCGGAGGCTTTAGTTCGCCCAATCGTGTCTTTTACAAAGGGCGCTTCGAATTTGGAGGCTTTTTGTGTTGGCCAGTTGTGTCATTCACGATGGGCACTCCGAAGTCAGAGGCTTTATTTGGCCCAATCGTGTCTTTCACGAAGAGCGCTCCGAATTCGGAGGCTTCTTGTGTTGGCCAATTGTGTCATTCACGAAGGACGTTCTGAATTCGGAGGCTTTAGTCTACCCAATCGTCTTTCACGAAGGGTGCTTCGAATTCGGAGGCTTTTTGTGTTGGCCAGTCGTGTCATTCACGATGGGCACTCCGAATTCGGAGACTTTATTTGGCCCAATCGTGTCTTTCACAAAGGACGCTCCGAATTTGGAGGCTTTTTGTGTTGGCCAATCATGTCATTCACGAAGGGCGCTCCAAATTCGAAGGCTTTTTGTGTTGGCCAATTGTGTCATTCACAGTGGGCGCTCAAAATTCGAAGGCTTTATTCGGCCCAATCGTGTCTTTCACGAAGGGTGCTCCGAATTTGGAGGCTTTTTGTGTTGGCCAATCGTGTCATTCACGAAGGGGCTCCAAATTCGGAGGCTTTATTTGGCCCAGTCATGTCTTTCACGAAGGGTGCTTCGAATTCGGAGGCTTCATTTGGCCCAATCGTGTCATTCACGAAGGACACTCTGAGTTTGGAGGCTTTAGTCAAACAATCAGAACTCACTAGGAAAGAGGACATTATATTGAAAAAAGAAAGATACACACGTCATAGAATCAAAAGCAAAGTTATTGTCCGCACAAGTTAATGATAAAACTTGTGCAAGTGTGTGGAATTCCATGGGCGCAGCAAGTTTCTTCCATCTATGTCTTTGAGCCGATATGCCCCTATTCCTGCAATTGAATCAATCTGATAGGGGCCATCCTAGTTAGGACCTAATTTTTCGTCAGCCGGATTCCTAGCAGCGAGAAGTACTTTCTTGAGGACCAATTCTCCTAGCGATATGTGGCGTAGAATGAACACGTTGATTATACGATCGAAGCGAAGCATCGATACCGTGCCATAGATGCTAGGGCACGGTCTCAGCATTCTTCAATCAGAGTCAAGTCCAAGGCCAACAGCATGTCGTTTCGGCCCATATCAAAAGCTTTCGATTTCAAGGTTGGGAGGCCGATCTCTAGGGAGATGATTGCCTGGGTTCCGAAGCATAAAGCAAATAGCGTTTCCCCAGTGGATCACCTCGGAGTAGTGCGATGAGCCCACAACACACTGGGCAACTCTTCTACCCACCTGCCTTTAGCTTTCTCCAGCCTCTTCTTGATGCCGTCCAAAATAAACTTGTTGGTGGCCTCCGCTTAACCATTGCTCTGGGGGTAAGTCGGCGAGGAAAAGTAGGGCCGGATACCATAAGTGTCGCACAATTCCCGATACACATCACAATCAAACTATGTACCGTTGTCAGAAACAAGTGCTCATGGTACGCCAAATCTTGTTATGATGTTTTTCCATACAAAACGTTTTACGTCGGAATCTCGAATATGTGTTAGTGCCTCCGCTTCAACCCATTTCGTGAAATAATCCGTTGCAACAATTAGAAATCGCCCATTGCCCAGGGCCTGTGGTAACGGTCCAACGATATCAAGGCCCTATTGAGCGAACGGCCAAGGGCTAGTGATAGAATTTAACTCCTCGGCTGGTAGGTGATTCAAAGGGGAGAACTTCTGACATTGACCACATTTCTTGACATAACACTTGGCGTCAGATCGCATGGTCGGCCAATAATACCCCTGCGATATGGCGCAGTGAGCCAGAGAACATTCGCCCAAATGGGCACCACAGCTACCTTCATGTATTTCAAACAAAAGTTCCTCGATTTTATCTGGGTGAACACACTCTAAATACAGCCCGGAGAGAGATTTTTTGTAGAGCTTCCCCTGCGGATCCAAATAGTATCGGAGGGCTTTGTTTCGGAGTTTGTGTGCTTCTTTCTTATCCATTGGGAGCTGTTCTAAAGACAAGAATGCGGCGATAGGGTCCATCCAACTCGAACCTGGTTCGATAAGGTTGACTTGAACTGGTTCTGAAGAGGCAATGCTTGGCTCGGGGATAAACCCTACTTTAATTGTCCGCTTAATTTCTGAGTTGATAGCAGAGGCTAGGCAAGCCAAGGCGTCTGCATGCATGTTCTGATCCCAGGTTATTTGATTTAATTCATGATGGTCAAATTTTGCCAGCAAAGAATTCACCGTTTTCATGTAAGTTTCCATACGGTCATTTTTGGTTGCGTATTCCTCCTTCAATTGGTTGATGACTAGTTTTGAGTCGCAGAAGATAAATAGACATCGAGCACCAAGAAGAAGTGCATTTCGTAAGCCAGTCAACAATGCTTCATATTCGGCTTCATTGTTTGATGCTTCGAAACCCAGTTTGACAGCCTGCTCGACTATTGTCTCGTCGGGAGCCATGATCACTACGCCCGCCCCACTGCCACGTTGGTTGGATGATCCGTCACAATACAACTACCAAATGTCCCCAACGTAAATTCTCCAGTTCGACTTAGGTTGAATTTGATCAGACTTAAAGTCGGCGAGACATTCAATGAATTCGGCCACAAAGTCGGCGAACACTTGCCCCTTGATTGAGGTTCTGGGCAGAAATTGAATATCGTATCGGCCGAGTTCGAGAGCCCATTTTGAAACGCGTTCGATAAGCTCAGACTACGGAGTAATCTTGACCGGAGGGGGTAGTCCGTTAGTACCCCAATGGTATGCCCTGAAAGTAATGCATTAGTTCTCTTGCTGCCATGAGGAGAACAAGAACAAGTTTTTCCAATGGAAGGTAACGTGTTTCGGCGTCATCCATTGCTTTGCTCACATAACAAACTGGCTGCTGCTCTCTTAGTTCTTCCTTTAACAGTACGGTGCTGACGGCCCGGTTGGAAACTACCAGATATAAAATGAGCGGATCTTTTGCCGAAAGTGTTGTCAAAAGTGGAACTGATCGGAGGTAAGTCTTCAAACCATCCAAAGCGGCTTCGCACTCGGGAGTCCATTCAAAAGCTTTACCCTGCCGAAGGGTATTAAAGAATTGTTGGCAGCGATCTGTGGAACAACTGATGAAACTGTTTAGTGCAGCGGCTATTCCCATCAGCTTTTTTGACTGACCGAGGAGAGCCGAGTTCTAGATTGCTGTGATTTGCCTCGGGTTGGCTTCAATTTCGCGGTGGTTAACAATGTAGCCAAGGAATTTGCCGGATCTGATGTCAAATGCACATTTGGAAGCGTTCAGCTTCATTCTGTATTTGCGAAGAATGTCGAATGTCTCTTCCAGATCGGCTAGATAAGTTTGCTCTTCTTTGGACTTGACCACCATATCGTCGATGTACACTTCCATAGTACAGCCGAGTTGCTCCTTGAACATAGCAGTGACTAGTCTTTGGTAGGTTGCCCCCACATTCTTCAGCCCAAAAGGCATAACCTTATAGCAATAGGTACCTCTTAGGGTGAGGAATGCATTTTTGTCTTGGTCTTCTGGATGCATGGCAATTTGATAGTTGCCTCTGTAGGCATCCAGGAAGCTCATACGTTGATGATGTGCCGTTGCATCTACGAGTTGGTCTATTCTGGGGAGGGTAAAGCAATCCTTGGGACAAGCTTTGTTTAAGTCCATGAAATCCATACAAACACGCCAAGTTTCATTTTTCTTCTTCACAACCACAGTATTCGATAGCCATGTAGGATAGGTCACTTCGCGGATTGCCCCGGCATTAAGCAACCGGTCAACTTCTTCAACAACGGCGGCAGTGTGTTCCGCAGTTGACCGTCGGCTTTTCTGAATAATCGGCTTACATTTGGGATCAACGTTTAAGCGGTGCTGAGACACAGATGGATCCACCCCCGGCATCATATGGTGACCATGCAAATACATCAAGGTTTCTGAGTAAGAAGGAAATTAGCTCCTGCCTGTCAACTTTATTCAGGGAAGCGCCAACAATGAAGAACTTGTCGGGATTCCCATCAATTTCAACCCGATCTAGGGCTCCGGTAGCCTTTTCACTTGGGAGCTGCCCAACGTCGTTGAGGCTCTCCCGATCCGACACCTTAATTGAATTCACTTCCAGCTCTCTTGGTGTCTTAGCAGCAAGAAGATAACATGCCTGCGCCGATTTCTGGAAATCTCGAATTTGCTCTATGCCGCGTTCAGTCAGAAAGCAAAGTAGTTGATGATAGGCACTTGGCATGGCCTGCATGATATGCAGCCAAGTTCGTCCCATGATGAGATTATACGGTGAATGAAGCTTGACAACTAGAAATTCTACATTCATTGATCGGGAGCCCGCCCGAACTGGTAGTGTGATTTTGCCCAAAGGATATTCCGGATTAGCGTTGAAGCCGAATAACGAATAATGAGCTGGAGATAGGTCTGACTCAGTGAAGTCGAGTTTAACGAAGGTCTTGTAGTACATAACTTTCGAAGTACTTCCCTAGTCAATGAGAACACGTTCAACGGTGAATCAGTTTACACGTAGTTCGATGACTAAGGGATTAATGTGGGGGAGCGTTATGCCGACCAAATTAGAATCATCAAAAGTAATACTCGCAGCTTCATGGGGCCGTTTCGCTGGTGTGATTTGCTTTTGGGGGTTAGGATGCGATTGAATTGTATGCACAACGGATGCTGTCGGCAAGCTGTATATCATATGGATTATGCCAAATGGAGGTGAATCCTGCCGTAAAGCTACTGTTTTGGTTGAGTTGTTCTTTCGGACGTGTTGCATAAGTCGACCGTCTTGTACCAACTCCTCAAGGTGGTCCTTCAACGATAACAAGCTGGTATCATGACCGTGGTCTTTGTGATATTTGCACCGCCTATCCGTCTCCTCGTCGGAGGTCCCACCATCTTGGGCAGCCATTTAAAGAACGGAAGGTGTTGAACTTAGACATAATCGCTACCGACGGCCGATGACTATATATTTCTTGTCCGCGCGCCTTATGCGCCTGCTATCCACTTGAAGTTGTTCATTAGCTCGGTGTGAACATTAGTCATTTGATCGGCGTGAAGCTCATCTTTTGTCTCGTTTAGCCCGATTCTGTGGTTCAGGGCTCCGTGATGGTACAGAATTTATCGACTGAACGATTTCGGATAGGGCCGTCTTGTTGGCCTTGTGCCCAGCTTTTGACCTCAGACATCATCTTCTACTTTGCACTACTCCTCGACTTTCTTCATTAACAACCAGACTATTTTGGGGGGCCTTCTGGTCAAGGAGCTGCGGAGAGCACTATTAGGATGCAATTCCATCTTAAAGGCGGTGATGGCCATGGAGTCATTGCAGGCATCATCTACTAGATTAAAGCATTCCCAATATCGCGCTGAATACGTACGAAGGGTTTCTCCTGGTTGGATTTGCATTGCCTAGAGAGAATCGGCCTGCTTCAGTTGGACCTCATTGGTGTTGAACCTTGCCCTGAAGGATTTTTGGAGTTGATGGAAGCTTTTAATCAACGCCGGTTCCAAATTATAATACCATATGACGGCCAATGATCCCAAACTGCTCGGAAATATCCAACACATGAGGGCCTCGTCGTCTGCATGAAGTGTCATGGCTTGCTTATAATGACGAATGTAATCAGTGGGGTCCGATTTTCCATCATATAGGGTAAACGATGGAGCTTTGAACTTTTTGAGTAGTACTGCCCTTGCGATCGGTCGCACAAAGGGGTCATGTTGATCCTCTTCGTCTGAATCATTTCTTCTTCGCTTATTCCGTGCACGTGGACTTCCTCTGGAAGAACTGGAGACTTCGACTTGTCCTTTCTTTTTGGATTCTGGGGTGATGAGTCAGAACCACTGCTATTATCATGTCTCCGAATTCGAGGTCGTCGACTATCCTGTCCCAGAGGCCTTCCCCGATCTTGGCCCGCGGCCTGTTGGGATTTTGCCACCTCTAAGGCCAAATCCTGCTGAAGGCGCTTGTTCTTAGCCATCATGTTTTCCAACATCTGTTCATTTTGCTTCGCCTGATCCATAATTGCTTGCATTGTCTCATGTGCTGATGTTGAGGGTGAGGTCAGAGCAACTGAGTTAAAGTTCAAGACCCTTTGTATGGCAATGTTCTCTGGCCCAAGCATGTTTCTTGGAGTGGTATCATCTCGTGGCATAAGGTCGTCAAAGACTACCGGAGAATCTTCCGTTACACCCACCATAGATGTGTTGGAGTATTCCCACAGACGACACTAATTGTGGATCTTGTTGTTCCTCCTCCTACCTTATGATGTGACAATCTTTCGGCTATTTCTTTGTCTAGTAACCTTGTCTTTCATGCTTATTCAAAGCATATTGAAGTGGACTACCATTATGTTCGTGAACAGGTTGCTGCCAAGCAGTTGTTCATCCGTTATGTTTCCACTTCTGATCAAGTTGCCGATATTTTTACCAAACCTTTGTCTATTAGTCGCTTTCAGTTTTTATAGCACAAGCTTCTGGTTCGCTCTTCTCCCATCAGCTTGCAGGGGGACGATGAGATAATACAGTCCAAGTTAGAAGCTGAACCAGAGTCAAGGGAAAAGAAGTCCAGTCAGCATTTAGTTACCAAACCATAGTTATGTTAGAATCAGTTGTAAGTTGGTTAGAACTATAGTTGAGTTAGGTTGTTACACTCACTGTGTATAAATCTGTGTATTGAGATCATATTCAATTTAATGAAGAAATTCTTGATTCTTTGAAATCTCTTTAAATATAATATAATAATATTTTATGATGAGTTTGCCAGTAAGGATTTTAAAAATATTTACATAATCATAAAAAATGTAAAAGTTAGGATGATACAAAAAAATTATGAGATAATATGATAATTTTGAATTTGCATTTAAAACTTATAAATTCAAACCTAAATCAATAGATTATTTTGAATTTGTATTTAAACGTATATTAAAATTTTGAATTTAAAATCAAACGTAAATTATAATTTTGAATTTAAATTAATACATTATTTGTTATATTTATTGGCCCTCAAATTTAAATTTTGAAATAGATTAAATTATTTTTCTTTCGAAAGAAATATTGAATATTTTTTAATCCTTAAATGATAGCTAGTCAATAGAAGATTTTTTTAAATTAATTTTAAAAGGGAAAGACTTCTCTTGTTGGGTCCATGGGGCCTACTATGGGTCTCGTTTTGATAATCTAAACCGTTCAATGTATAGAGTTTGTCAAGTACTTCATGCCTACTAAAAATCACGTTGATCGATTATTGGTAGTCTTTTGATCGAAATACATTTTTTCAATGATAAATATGATTTAAAAAATAAATTGTTAACAAAAATGTGTTCGATCAAGGAGCTACCGATATTCGATCAATGTGATTTTTAGTTGGTATGAAGTACTCCACGAGCTTTATACATTGAATAGTTTAGATCATTGAACGGGACCCGTGGTAGGCCCTATGGACCCGACAACACGCTTCCATCCACTGTGTTGTGTGAAAGCCTCTCCTATCTTAAAACCAAAAAATTTAAAATTTTAGTTTGAGACATTAGAGCTATAAGAATACTTCTCACTAAAAACCCATAGTCCTTAATATATATATATATATATATATTTCTTTCTTGGAAAAATTAGTCTAAGATCCCTCTTCCATTTTTAGTAATAGAAGAGATTCACAATAAATTTTTATGATATCTAAGGTCCTTCACTCTCTCTTTCTCTCTCTCTTTTCGCTTTTCGACCTCTCAGACATCTTCTCTGTCTAAAACACACACACACACACACACACACACACACACACACACACACACACACACTCACTCTCTCTCTCTCTCTCTCTCCCATATCCGGGGCTTCTCTCTCATGTCTCTCTCCATCTCCTCCTCGTTTCTCTCTCTTCAACCACTTCCATTCACTTTCTCTCAGTACCGCCAACCACCATCGCCTCCTCAATCTTCTCTGCCGCATTTCTTAACCCCTCTCTTCTTTTGTCGCAAAACCACCGCTCTCTATCTACTTGCTTCGTCGAAACCACCACCTCTTTTCCTCTCGCCATCGTGGTTCTCATTTGCCGCTACATCTCTCTCTCTCTCGTCACCTTCGCCATCGTAGTGCCGCCTACTAACCACCATAACCGCCCCTTTCGCTTTCCTCTTTCTCTCCTTCTGGATTTATCGTCGTACTTCCTCGCCGTCAAGCCGTTACAAGAGATTTGTAGCTCGACCTCAAATCCATAGATCTATCAACCCAAACCGCTGTACCACTGCAGATCTAGTAGCCTGTGCTTTGTGCTTATTGATGGTACTAGAGAAATTCTCTGGTAAACAAATTCGAGAAAATTATAAATAAATCAGAGAGAATATCTTTGATTTGGAGATAATTTCTCTGGTTTAGATTGAATTTTCTCTGGTTTGGAATGAATTTTCTCTGATTTGGACCAGAGAATTTTTTTGGTTTAGATTGAATTTTCTTTGATTTAGACCAGAGAATTTGTTTGGATTGAGTTTTCTCTGGTTTGATTTGAGGAACCTTAGATATTATGAAAATATTAGATGTTCTTTATACTATAAAATCTTAATATCACGAATCTTAAAAAAAAATCCCCCTCTTTCTTATTATGAAACTTTTTCTTTTTATCATTATTGTGTTTGTTAGTATGTGTTTCTTACGTAGTTAATTATCCAGTTTGATATAATTATCTTGATATTTAAAAATAAAAATATCGTATTTATTGACCAAAAAAAAAGCTCAAAATACTGAAAATACATGTTTTGTTCGAAGTCCCATAATAAACCTCTTTATCCTAGAATTCATAAAAATATTATTTCTGTTCAAAGCCTCCAATTGTAAAAGTTTTGTTTTTCCCCGTCTAAAAGTTTTTGAAAAATCGCCTTCTTTTTGGGACTAAGGGCCCACAATTCTATTTACAAGAATATAAAATTAAACTACATAATAAAATAATATGCAAAAGTTAATAAATAATATAATTTAGGATAAATTATAAATACATCTCCTGAGATTTTCTTAAAGCACAAATTATCCCAATGTGATTTGAAAAATTACAAATATTCCTTTATTAAAATTTTTTATTTAACATAATTAACTAAAAAAATAAAATTCGTAATTCCTCTCCTATACAATAATAAAACTACATAAATTATTAATTGAAATATAGTTCTAACATCATTAAAAACTGTTAATTGATTTGATAATTTATTAATAAAATATGCAATTTGTTATGAAATTAGAAATCTTAGAGAGTAGAATGTAATTTTCAGAACTACATAGATTGATTCATATTTGAATCAAATCTCAAGGGGTGTATTTATAATTTAACCTATAATTTAAATATAAAAAAGCCTAGTATTAAAATTTCACTTTAGGTCTCATTTAAGGTTGAGCTGACCCTGGCTATGGTATACTCTCCTCAAAAGATATAAGATATACACCCTTATTACGTAATTCTGTAGTAAATATTACTTTTTTCTGATAGAGTTATAACAATTTGTGATTTAAAAATGAAGTTACGTATTTGTGAGAATATTATAAATTTTTATGGTAATGTTATATTTTTTTAGTAAAAAATGTTTAAATAAAAAAAATTATAACATTAGTAACATTACCATAAAAGTAAAACTTTATTTATAAACACAAATTGTTATAACTCTAGTTAAAAATTACGTAACATTTATCCAGGGGCCAGGCCATGGTCAAACTGATGGGGTCTCATCCCCCCATCAAGCAAGCCAAAACTGTAAGAAAAATATTATTTGTATTGTTTATAATTTACTTTGTATAATTTGGTTCTTTTAAAATATTTTTTAAAGGACCCTATTAAATAAGGATTCACACTCATTACAGATCTACTATTTGAAAATTTTTAATATCTCTTTGGTAAATAGTTTTGAGTTTTTGTTTTTCATGTTGCTTGTCTTTGGAAAATTTTTTAAATATTTTAAGCCTTTTTTTTTATTTTACATTTTAAGTTTATATAATCTAGATACATTTAAAAAGTAAAAATTAAAATTAAAAAAAATATGAATTTTTTACAAAAAAAAATTACTTAATACGAAAAATATAAAAATTTAGTACATTTTTCACAAATATTTTTTTTCAAGTGCATCTAAAAAAATGAATAATATATATATATATATATAACAAAATTTACTAAAGAAATAAAAAAATAAAAAAATAAAAAATAAAAAAAACAGAATAAATGTTGTTTAGTTAAAAAAAAAAAATTTAACTATGTTTGGTAGAGTTCTGGAATCCTAGTTCCACCCCTTGATTTGAGTGTGGTATTTGGTGCGAGTTTTCAAAAATTGATTCTACACCCACTGTTGAAAACACGTCTATTTGGTCAGCCTGTCGGATGTCCGGCCAATTGATCGGAATAGTGTTCGTGTTTTTTTTTTTTTGGCACCTATTATTTTTATATTTTAATTAAAAAATATTTTCAGAATTTAAAAAAAAAATTATGAGCTTTGAATAGAATTTTGGATTGTGTGTTTGGTTATGAGTTGTAAGTTTTTTAATCAAATATCATATGTCACTCCAAAAATCTCAAACTCAATTCAAAACTCATAACCAAACAAATTTTTCATATTCAAATCATAATTTCAAAACTCACAAACTCAAAATACAATTCTATTCTCAAATCATAATTCTAAAACTCATAAATTTTTTTTTTTTTTGGTACAACTTAAACTTTTGAAGTGACCCATCTGTAAATATTCCTGGAGTTGTCATTGCATTTACCACAAAAAATGCGTAACATAAATCACAAAAACATAGAATAAGTACATATGGTACACACAATTTGAGAGGGTATAAACCATAGAGTTTCCCGGGAAATATTTGTGTTTACCAAATGTGTGTATCAAAATCTGATCACACAACCAAAATGAATCTACCTCCAAGATTTCGGGAACAAAGCCGAAGAGCACGTGCACTAGATGAAGCCCACAACTTACAACAATGAACAAAACACCTTAACTGGTTGCTACTAACTGGAAGGGTACTCCAATAATCAAATCAATAACAATAACTCCCAATCGACAGAATAATAACTCATAAGTAAAAACATACATTTGATTCAAAGGGTGCTTCTATAACATTTGCCCTCCTCTTCCTAAAAGTCTTATTTCAATGAGACTTTTACTCCTAACAGGAGCAACACTTATTCAAAACTCTACTATCCTAGTTGGATTAATATTAATCTCAAGAAAGCCCCATTTTATCTAAAGAATGGGTTTGCCATCATCGACGATTCAAGTCCTCCTCTAAATATCTTGGAATTGATGTGATCAAATCACATCTCGACCAAACACTGTCACTCACGTCACATCTCAACTAACAATTTAATCACGGGGACAACTCCAAAATTATGCCCCAGCACCAAATAATTTTTTACTGTTATTTTAAAAAAAAAATTGACAATATTACCAAACTGAATCTATACTCTTTTTCCTGCCCTACTCATCAACATTGAAGGAGCATGATGCCAAAACCTTGCACATCTAGTGGTTATAACACGTTGCATTGCCATTTTCATATTTAAAATACTGACAAAGATAGTCTTGTCTTACAAGTTTTTCCATGGTCTACGCATCTCAAAGTTGGATCCAGTCTGGAATATTTGGTCAAGTTTGAACTAAAATTTAGGCCTTGGGATAAATTAAAAAAATCAAAAAATTATTAAAAAAAAGTTAAAAATCTACACTATTCAAGAGTAACTTGTGGGGGAAGTCATTAGGGCAAAATTATTATTTTACCCTTTGAATTCAACTATCCAAAAAGTCAAAAGTTAAAAGTCAAAAAGTCAAAAGAATAAAATTGTCATTTTAATTTTACTACAATATTTTATTACACATTTTTTCGTAACAAGTTAAAAAATTATATCAAATATACATCTTTTTTTTCTCTACTTTTTTAACTAAAAAGTCAAAAAATATACTTATATATCACATCCCAAACAACTATTAAGTATTTTAGTGTTAATATTTAATAAAAAATATATTTTTTATATTTTTTTAAATCAATAAGGTTGTTTAAATTTGATCATTCTCAAACCTACAATGAGGGAAGTGTTGTGTATAGTCTATGCAACCATTCAAGTTGTAAGTTTTGTAAGTTTCAATCAACTTAAACTTACTAATTAAGATTGTCATGAGATGTCTTGTATTTTTTATTTTACACTCAAATTTATTAATCTTGTACATTTTTGCTAGTCGAGCCAAAAATATCTTATGTTCTGTGTATTTATTTTATTTCTTTGTATTTTTTGATTACAACTATTCCATAATAGAGATTGGTATATGTTGGCTATTTTGACACTTGGAATGATAGAAATAAAATTGTAACATGCCAGCAAAACTCGAAAAAGTCCTTTAGATATTAATAAGCTAATTTATTAGACAATTGTGCTGAGGTGCTCTTAACCTCAATGAAGAGAATTTTACTGTGGTGTGTTGAAGTAAAAACCAATGTAACTTAATTTGAATTCGAAACAGGATGAGAGAGAGAGATTGGGAAGAAACTGCAATTGGTTAAATGAATAATGTAATTACAAATGTTACCTTTAATAAGAACAATTTCAAAACTTTAACAAAGTTTTGGAATTTTACAAGAGTTACAGTAATCTATTCTTATGAAAAGTGCGTGCATGTAAAATAAATACCATGCTAAAATTTAAAGATAAATGAAATGATAAAGACGTAAAGTTTAGATTTGGTTGGGCGCTTTTCCATCTTTTCTTCCATCTGTTTATAGTCTTTTTTGAACCTTTGAAACAGTTGAGCTGATGTCTCTCACCATAATATCCTTCATTCTTACTACTTTTTAGGGCCACTTCTTCTAATTGTGTGTGTAACCACAAGAATTGCTCTTTGATAACTTCTCTTCCATGTGCTTCTTACGTGTTGATTTAAAGCTTCAACTGCTAAAACTCGCACCTGTCGTTTATGTGAGCTGCTTCGAAAGTGGAGCTCTTTAATGACTTATTGTATTTGTATAATGCCTTTTACTTGCCATGTGTCACCTTCTCACTAAATGGTTTAATCATGGCGCCAACAATATCCTACTCCATTTCCAGTTCAATTAGAATCTGGATCATGACTCTTCTTACTTTAATACCACAGTTAGAAATAATTTCATTACAACCTTTGTCAGTTTTTTTCCCCTCAATTGATAGAAAATTAATAACAAACATAAAAATAATTACATCAAACTAGAATTTTTTCTCTCAGCTATTTGAAACCTGCTAAAATTATTTGAATTCACCTCATTTAAATTTTATTGAGTTATGCTTCACCGCTACAAACATTCTTATTTTAGATTCCACTTTTCATTTTTCAGCCTAAATTTGTGAGGCTTGTGTTCAATTAGAAAGTATAACCAAACAACAACTTTTCAGCAACCAAACAAGAGGGTCAAGGATTTGACCTTGAGAAACTTTCCAAGATAAGAAAGCATAAAACGAGGTCTTTTGAGTGCAAAATTTATAATAATAATTATTAAAAAAAATAAGAACATATCCCTTTCTAAAAGGATATCGTTTTGAGGTACTATTGGTGATGCACTACAAAGAATTCAGATTTAGTAGAGAATCCTACCAAAGAAGGGACCCAGAGCTCCAAAAAAAATAAAAATAATAATAAGTTGAGAGAAAAAAATTCAAACAATACATGTCTTAATTTTGATATTAGGGTTAGCTTACGAAGTATGTTCATGTAGTTAGTAGCCATTTTTGCCCAAAATCTTATTTAGACTTGTATAAGAAATTCTTTACTACATATTTTGAAGTGATAATAAAATAAAAACTCAAATATTTATTGATAAGAAACAAATTTAATTCACAAATCTCAATATAGAAGCCAAATTTTTATTCATCTACTCATTATAAATAATATCAATGCAAGGTAAATTCAATGTCAAACTTGAGGAGTCTTTAAAAATATGTTTTAAATAGTGTTATAAAACATCTAGATTGCCTCGCCTGCAGGATATGGACTGAAAAATACCGTTCTCTTCTCATTTTGGGGGCAAAATTTCTAATAATAATTATTAAAAAAATAAGAACATATATATATATATATTGCTTTCTAGGGGTGAGTACAAAATTCAGTAGAAAAATCTTAATAATGTATATATGTTTTAAATAGTGTTATAAATACGTATATAATGCCATATCATGTCATGCTCCAAAAATTTTGAGTTTTATCTTTATGAAATCTCATGCCAATGATTCATTTTGAAAACTGAAATACGACTTAGGTAATCTCTAAGCTGGTGTCTGCAAGTGGGTCCCTCAAGACTCTACCAAACTCACTTTACCGACTCCTAACTAGAAGGCACGTGGTATTTACTCTATGCATATTTTCGATCTTTCACCCTGGACACTCATGTTAACTTAAATCTCAATTTACATCTCTTATCCGGACTTACTACCGTATTTATCCCAAAAACAACTCAAGTTTTCAAAAGCCATCTCAACACAATGATTCCATCTTTCCAAAACTATAGCTTTAATAAATATTATTCAAAAGCCACACAATGAATGAAATCGAATGAAATTATGTATACATATTCTCAATAAGAAATTCCGAATTCTCAACGTTTTCTCAATGTTAACACAATGTTCAACATTTCTCAAAATTTCTCTCCATCACCGATATTCCTTAAATATCCTTCAACAATATACATGTATACGTGACAAATGACTTTTTTCCATATTCACAATCAATATCAAATTTCCAAAAACCCAACATGTATCAATCATGCAATCCATATAAATTCCTCAACAACAAAACTTAATCCATCACATGGACATCTCAACAACAAATCAACATATGAAAATTTATCATTTTTCTCCATATAAATCCTAACATTTGCATAAATTTTTCATAAAATCACCTTTTTCCCAAATTTTCAAAATCTAGGACTTTCTTTCAAAAACATATTTCTCCCATTTTTGAAAGACATTTTTCTCAATAAACTTCCAAGAACCTCATAAGCTCATCAATTTGAGCAAAAACATGAAAGATGTCACATTCCAAGTATTTCCAAAACCCAACAATACAAAATTTATCTCATAAGAATGTAGATTTGCCAAAGAAGAACTACACATGCTAATTAAAACCATATATATAACTCAAAAAAACTCCCTACCTCAACTTTGAAGAAAAATGATGAGAAAAATCCCCAAAATGTGTTGGTGTCAAAAATCGATCTTCACCGCACAAGATGTAGTCCTTTATGAGCTCTCCAAGATTGATGAAGGAACTAGGATCAAATCTCCAATAGATTTGGAGAAATCAAGAATTTAAGAGAGTTGGTGGGTGTTTTTTAGAGAGAGATGAGAAAAAAGAAAATAGGGTGAAGCTTAGAAAGAGTGTGTGAAATGAAAAAGTGAAGAGGAGGGTTATTTGTCTCAGACTTTAAGTGATTGGATACACTTTTCGAATCTGCCTCTAAACAGACTACTTAAGCAATGGATCATGCACTCAAGCAATGAATTCAAACTCCTAGAATTTCTCTTCTACAAGCAGACAGCTCAAGCGGTGAAGTCACGCTCCCAGTATTACAGACTTTAGAACACATAACTAGATGGACGGATTTACCGCTCGAACAACCAAAGAACTGCTCAAGCGGATTCAACTTTCAAGAAAGACTAAAATCAATCTTAGAGTATTCCCACCATTCTCAGACTCGTTCCAACACCCCAAAGACCCAAGTCAATGTATTAGAATACACTTATGGATGCGAATGAATCAAAATAAGAAGAAAGTAGGTGACAATACGTGATTCAAAGGGTTCAAAAAGTAGTAAAGGTTCCAATACGGAATAGGAATTTTGAATTAACATCGTTAAGTTGTTTTAAAGAGGTTCGGGACACACAATTTTTTTCATATTTTAATCAAATTATTTTATATTTTAGATGCACTTAATCTAAATATACTTACAAAATAAAAATATTTGTGAAGAAATCTACACAAAAAAAAAAAAATAATAATAATAATAATAATAAATAAAAAAAAATATAAAAATATACTTAATTTTATATATATATTTTTTTGTATTTAGTAAATTTTCTATAAAAGAAATCACAAGTTTTATACTATTTAAGTGTATCTAGATTAAGTAGATATAAAAAGTAATATATATATATATATTAAAATAAAATTCAGTAAAAATCAAAAAAATAAATTAAAAACTCAAAAATTATTTTTAGGATAAATTACCATTATAGTCCCTAAAATTTAACACTTTTTTGTTTAAGTCCCTAAAGTTTCAATTTTGTCAATCAAGTCCTTAAAGTATTAAATTCAAATCAATTTAATTCCGAAGATAATATAAAAATAAAACATAAGCCCAAAGGTTATATAAAATTATTATAAGGCCCGAATTTTATTTTATTGTTAACTTAATTACTTTCAGTGCGCTTGTGTTTTAGAATTGATATCAGAGTTTGATTTCTCAGTTTTGCCAATATTAATGTATAAGCAATAGATACACTAAAAAAGTCGAATAAGATAATTTAAATAATAGTATTGAACTACAAATAATTATCGAACAAAATAATATTATAATCAGGTTATTAAAAGAGAGGATTTGGGGTGGCCGTTGTGCGAAGGTGCATAACAGTTACTGTTGTGCAGCCAAATGGCCCATTTCGATAATCCGAACTATTTACATTTTAAAATATATCAAGTAGAACATACTTGGAAAAAAAATCAAGTTAATCGGATATCATTTATCATTTCATCCACTCACATTTGTATTCATTTTAATACTTTAAATCACAATTGTTATTTATTTTTTGTAGATACAAATGTGAGTGGATGAATGGGTAAACAATATTTGATTAACTTAATTTTTTGCAAGTATGTTCTAATTGATGTATTCTAAAATGTGAACGGTTCGGATTATCAAAATAAACCCCGAAATGAGCCCATTTTGCTGCACAACAGTGGTTGTTGTGCACCCTGCACAGCAGTCACCCCAAATCCATTAAAAGAACTTTAGGAAAATCAATTGGAAATTATACATGAAGTTCAACATCTATTATTAAATAAAGGTAAGCAGTTAAATCTTGTAGAAAAATAATATAAATATTATCCTTATCCTTACTGGGAAACTCTTTAAGGGAATATTTTGAATTAATACCTCCAAAAAAATAAAATAAAAATGGATTCAACTAATTATAGTCTAAATGAATTATAAATAATGGCGGAACAAGAAAAAGATAATGAAATGAAATATAAAATAATATTAGAATTAGTCGAAAAATTAGATAAAATAGATAATTGCGTATTAGAAGAAATAAATAATAGTAGAATAGAAATATAAAAAGACCTATATAAGTAATTAGAATTAATCAGTATAAGAGAAATATACCAATTATAAAAACACAAGTACAATGGATAATTAAGTTAACAATAAATTAAAATTTAGGATTTAATTGATCAAATTAAAACTTTAAGGACTTAAATGAAACAAGTGTTAAACTTTAGGGACTATTATTATAATTTATCCTTATTTTTAAAAATTCCAAAACCAAACAAAGTAATCTTTAAAATGTGGGAGCAAAATTTTCTTTTAAACGACAAACATATATATAAGAGCATCCCCATCAATCCATCCCATTTCAATCCTAAAATATTATTAAAAAATTAATTTTTTACTTTAGAGAGCCATTTTTTTTTGTCTACTTATCCTTACAAACTCCATGTTCTTTCTTTATTCTATTAAAATATTATTTTCATGAGTTTTACTAACATAATAATAATAATAATAATAATAATAATAATAATAAATCAAAGATGTGCAGGCGCACATAGTTAAAAAAAAAAAATAAAAAAATTATATATTTGAGGGAGTTAGAGCATCCCTACCAGATTACTTATATTTTATCTTAAAGTATTATTAAAAAATTCATTCCCTATTTTAGGAATCATTTTTTCATCTACTTCCCCTAACAGACTCCCTATTCTTTTTCTATTCTATTAACAAACTCCATATTTTTTTTTCTATTCTATTAAAATATAATTTTTCATTATAAATTTTTAAAAAATAAAAATCATAAATGTGTACTACATTCCCTAAACAAAGCAAAGCAAAATATATATATATATATATATAAAGGTGCTACAGTGACTTCCTACAAATAAAGAGGCATTGTAGCAATTCCTATTTTAGGGGAGTGTTTAAGAGAGCTGCTGGAAGTGTATAGGGGCCGTCAAATCCGTTAAAATAGATAAGGAAGGAATATACGGTCATGTTTGATTCACAAGATTAATAGTGAAGTATTAATAATCCTATTAAATTAGTGTGGTATTCACTATCCAATTGGATTAATAATTTCGCCCCTACCCTATTACTAATAATCCTACAAATTTGTTGGATTAATTATCCATTGGATTAATAATCCTAAATCAAAATGTGAAAACAAACCTAGGATAATTGGACCCACGGATTAATAATCTCAATCCCATACTCTAATCCACCCAATCAAACATGCTCTAAAAGTTCTATTAAGGATGCTCTTACAGTGACTCCTACTGTAGCAATCTTAAATAATCTTAAATTTAGGTTTTAGGGGCTCTGTTAGAGAGTGTACAGGGGACAATTAACCCCCCAATTTAGAAAAAAAACTAAAATAAGGGTTCTGCTGGGCACGCTCTAAGCCCATTGCCCGTTCTTATGGGTCAGCACATGGGCTGTGGTAGTTGTTGAATCCAAGCCCACAAATACTTCCAAGTTCAGAAGTTGAACCCATCCCATTTCGATAACTATGACTGGCCAGTCCAGGTATTAGTAAGGAAAATAAAAATGTTAGATGCATATAATTCAGCCATGGGACATTCTATTTGCATTCAAAAAAAATTATGAAGTACACTTAATTTTTCAATACACTCTATTAAATTATTTAAGATTATAATTTATTTTTTTTTCAATTTACTCTGTAACCCAAATAGTAAACAAATCAAAACCCTAAATTACATCATTTTAAAAAAAATTTAAATAAATTTCTCGTTATAGCTATCTCTTTTGTTCAATAAATATATAACAACGTTCAGGAACTAATTGAGACTTTTAAAAACCACAAAACTAAAATTTTAATCATAGAAGGGTGTGTTTGTTTTGAAGGATTAGGGGGTAGAATTGGACTATTAGTTTCACCGGACTAATAGTCCATTATTTGTTTTATTTTTTTTGCTCCCGACTAATAGTTCCCCCGGACTATTAATCCCACAAATATGAGACTATCCTATCCCATGGGGAGAGATGAAATAGAAACCATGGGATTGATATCCCATGGGATTATTTTGTGAAATGTTCATTTTACCCTCCATGTTATTACTTAGCAAACAATTAGAAAATGATAAAATAGTCTTTTGAACATTTATGAATTATTTTTTTAGTGTTGTTAATTTAAAATTATATATTAAATAAAAAATTTAAATTACAAATTTAAATTAATTAAAAATAATAAATTATAAATTATGGCCTTATAAATTAAATTTTTTTAGTATTGTTAATTTAAAATTAATAAATTATAAATTGTGGCCTTATAAATTAAATTTTTTTGTGTTGTTGAAAATTTATTTTATATATTAAATAAAATTATTTTTTATTGTCGTTAATTTAAAATTATATATTAAATAAAAAACATAAATTATAAATTTAATTTAATTGAAAATAATAAATTAAAATAATTAAAATATTGTGCAAAAAATAAAATAAAATAAATTTTTATTTAATCTAGCTAAAAATAATTAAAATATTAAAGCTATGTTTAATATTGCTATTACTTAGTAAATAATTGAAAAGGATAAAATAGTCATTTGAACATTTATCTTTCTCCACAATATCCCAAACTAACATTGGATAACTAAAAATAGTCCAATCTAGACATCTAATCCCATGACTAAACAAAAATATGATACAAATTTAGTCCAACCAAATAGTCCCAGGACAATGTATCCCATGACTAACAATCTGATAGATTACAACCCTCTCTTATCCAGTCCGTCCAAACAAACGCACCCTAAGTGTAATAAAAATTATTGAATTCCAAGAAGGCATATACCAAATCTCTGAATTTCTGGTAAACTCATCTTGTTCATCCACGACCTTGCTGTGCATCTCCAACCGCATCATGTGATCAATGGCATCCCCAAACAAGAAGAAAATCCTTGTCTTTGCTACATATGTTCTGTATGATTCTCCAGTCTCTCGAAACTCAGTGGGGCCGATTGTAAAATCTACTTGGCGAAGCATGCCGACGGCAATGAGATCCACTTCCAAATGTTGACAATGCGACAAACCATCATCGTTTTATATTAGCCACAGTACAAATATGTGTGTATATATATATATATATGTATATTGTTAGGAAACCAATTATGTTAGGAAGTTTAATTATATTAGGAAGTCTACTTCTTTTCAATTACTATTTAGGAAGTCTAATTATATTAAGAAGTCTATGTTATTTTTCTTATATAAAGAAGCTTATTGTAATGGTTTGGGGGAGATTAAATAATATTAAGAGTTTAGGTGGCTAATCCCTAATTCAAAGGATTGTTGGTGGCTGATCCCTAATCAAAGGATCAAATTCAGGATCTAGGACCCCATCATCTAGTATCAGAGCATTCGATCTTGGAGCTTCCATCTCTTTCTACTCTGCCATTCATCATCATCAACATGACTATTAAGGAACTTGAAGAACAAGTTATTGCTCTTACTACTAGGATAGACGTGATGTCTACCAATATGCAAGAGTTGATACGTGATTGACAAACCAATAATACCATTCTTCAAAATATCCAAGCGCTGTTGCAGGATAGGCAACGCGAAGCTCACCTTCCCCAACCTAGCATCAATCTTAATCCACCTATACAACGCGACGACAACGATCAACGTGTTGGTCCAAATTTTCAGGGTCGAACTCTCCGAATTGATTTTCCAAAATTTAACGGTATTGATCTTGAAGGGTGGTTACTTCAGGCTAAACAATATGTCACGACCCAAACCCGGCCCTACGGGTTTAGCATCAGAATCGCCAAGAATCCGAGATTACCAAGGCCTACAAGACAAGAATACAAGAGAACAGAGTTCGGTTCCGGAAAGCCAATACAAGAAATAACTAGTGTCCATTGAGTCAGGAAATCAGATGCCAAAAACATTTTTCATGCATTCATACGATTCCAAAACAAGACGGTCTATATACTGATCATATACAACATGTACAACATTCAAGACGGGACCCAACCCTCGATAACAAAGACAATGAAATCTATACAACAGTACAAAACAGTAAGGAGACCTATGGGGACACAAAAACACCCCAAGCCATGGCATGGCGTCTCGGAACCTCACAGTGAGGCACATTGGCTGGCTTGACAAAACTGGGGACTAACCCACGCTCCTAGCTCCGGTCTGGCTGCTGAGAACCTACATATATATATAACAATGAGCTAAAGCCCAGTGAATAACATAAAGCGTAAAGAGGTTATGAAAGAATGTCCTTACAGTAATGAAATCAATTCATTTAACAAGATTTCACCAATCATCGATAATTGATCTTCAAGATTTCAATCAATCAGTCATATGTGGTACATCCATTAGCCTATAAACAAGAGGGTCCAAAAGGACCGGCCTTATGAACCAACAATAATGATGGCCATCAATCAAGATGGTTCCACAAGGAAACCGACAGAGCTCAGAATAGTCAATAACAATGGGTGCTAAGGATGCCTGTCTGATTCGAAATACAGGACATACATTCATTCAATAAACAATATCAGTTCAATAAACAGTTCAGTTCAGTAATCAAAATATAACCATTTTGAACATATCTTTACACAATCTGTTACTCACAGTGATTGGGCTATCAGTAGCTAGAGCGCGTCCCCGTGAGCCAACCCTAAACAGTCAATAAATAGAACACACACTAAGTTTACAATCGAAAGGATGGTAATTAAATCCCTAACTTTCCTCGGTGTGGTTCTATGTCTAAATCCTCATTAAGATGCTTTAAACTAGGCCTAAGAATGCCTAGGATGCGATGAGGATGCAAAAATGCACTAAGGAAGCAATTCCAGAATTTTCAGTGAACAGGGTCCCTTTCGGCGCCACGTTTCCCCCGAGCGGACACAACAAAGGACCCGCCGGCGTCAACTTCGCCGGCGGTGATGGACAATGCAAAAATCGATGCGCGATTTCGCCGGCGTTAAAATCCTTTCGAGCGATCAGAAACAATGCAAGAAAATCTGGGAGCATGAATTTCGCCGAAGCGGCACTTCGCTTCGGCGGACGTCCAAAATCTGGAAAATCCAGATTCAACCTCTGAGTTTCAAACCAAGTTTTGATGCTCCAAATTCGATCCTCTTGGGCCCATTTTCTGGAAAACTCTTTCAAACACATAGAATAACAAGTTTTAAAACTCAATTTAAGAAATCAAGGCCCAAGGGTGTTTAACTCAAACTCAATTTCAAACCATTTTCAAGAACACTTTCAAAACATGACATGCATGATCTTTAAACCAATTTCAAGCTTTAAATCTTGCTCCAAAGAGCTCCATAGTTGGCAAATGAAATGAAATCATAGACTTAATATGAATATGAGCTTGCATGCACCAATTGACCATGAATTCAACCTCAAGAACCAACAATTCCAACATGCATGCAACAATTCTAACATAATCCAACCTCTAAGCACTCTAACTCAACAATTGACATGAATGATGCAAAATGAGGCTCAAGACAACAAGAAGACAATGAATTCCTTACCTAGAGTGTTAATTTCAAGTCTAGCAAGCTAAATTTGACAATCAACCTTCAAGTCTTCAAGCAATTCCACAACAATGGCAAGGTGAGCTCAAGTCTCTCTCTAAACTCTCTCCCTCACTCTATTCTTCTTGTTTGGTCGGTTAGGAAGAAAAGAAATGGCTGAGCAAGGAGTCTTAGATCAAGTGTATGAGGCTCACTATAATTAGTAAACAAATAGTAAACAAAGGCTCTACTCAAGGGCAATATAGTAAATAAGCCTAAGTTCTCAATTAGCTCAATTCAATCTAATTTAATCATTCCTAATCAATTTTCAGATAAATATACCATTAAATCACAAATATTCTACTGATTATAAAACACTAAACGGTTCCTAAATCGGCCGCCGATAAGGCCTTCAATTAACAGTTTAAACACATAACTCAAACAGATAATCATTCAAGCAAACAGATACAATATGCAATATAATAGACAAACTTATTCAATTTCAGTTTCAGTTCCATTCAGTCTGTTCAGTAGTTCATCCAGTTCACTTATCAGTCATTATCAGTTCAGTTTAGCATTAATCAGTATATAATTCAGTGGTTATCCGGTAATCAGTACGAGGGTTGTTACACAATATTAAGAACTTAATGGTGTTTCGGATGCATAGATGGTTCCTTTGGTTGCAGTGCACCTTTAAGGCGATGTTATTTCTTGGTATCGTTGGATTAAACTGTCCCTTGAGGTTTTGACTTGGCAGCAATTTTCTCGAGCCATATGCACCCGATTTGGTTCTCGACAACACATTGATCCCTGTAGTTCATTAGCCAAACTGTCTTAGATTGACACTGTCCGTGAATTTATTACGGAGTTTGAGCAACTTGCTAATATGGTTCCAGGTTTGCTTGAGTCGCATTAAATTAGTATTTTTCTTTCTAGACTTCATGCTAACATAAGGGCTAGTGTTCGTTTGCTTCGCCCAATGAGTCTAACCGAGACCTTTGAATTAGCACTTGGCCAAGAGGATGCAATTATAGCCACCATCGCACATAATATGACCAAGACTATTTCTTGTCCATCTTCTTCACGGTCTTCTAACATACCTTCTGCACCTAAGCTTGTTAACGAATTAACATCCTTATCTACTGGTGTTAAATGTTTGTCATGAACTGAACAGAAGGAACAATGTGAGAAGGGTCTTTGTTTTAATTGCGATGAGATTTATAAGCCTGGTCATCGATGCCAAAAGCCACAATTATCTCTCTTGGAAGGTGAGCTGGTGGTTGAAGTTGAGGATTTTGAATCTGAAATCGTAGTTGGTGGTGTCCCAGAACCCCCAACTTCTGAAATTTCGTTACATGCTCTTATGGGGTCAACTCGACCTATCACCGGTTGAATTAGCCGAACAATCAAGGTATCGCATGTGGGCTCATTCAGTGAAAGGGTCATTCTATTAATAAAGCTACTTGGGAAGACCATGCTGCTTTTTGTGTTCATTAACCCGATTTTCTAGCTTGAGGACAAGCTGTGATTCTAGGGTGGTCGAATGTTAAGAAACCAATTATGTTAGGAAGTCTAATTATATTAGGAAGTCTACTTCTTTTTAATTACTATTTAGGAAGTCTAATTATATTAAGAAGTCTATGTTATTTTTAGGATCAAAATTTGATCCTTTGATTGGGGAATCAACCATTAACAATCCTTTGAATTGGGGATTAGCCACCTAAACTCTTAATAGTATTTATTCTCCCCCAAACCATTATAATAAGTTTCTTTATATAAGAAAAATAACATAGATTTCCTAATATAATTAGACTTCCTAAATAGTAATTGAAAAGTGTAGAGGGTCAGAAATTAAGCTCCAAATTAAGTAAGTATTGAGGTCGCCCCAAAGAGGCGACCATGAATGAAAAAAGGAGCATGGGCCAAAGCCCAAGGGAAGTGGGCTAATAGTGGGCCAAAGCAGGTCTGACCCGCCAAGGGTCTAAATGGACTCCACGAAGGAAAATGCCTAAGTCAAGTTGCAGAGGCAACACATATAGTGAAAAAGTTGCTGAGACACTTTGCTTCAGCGTCACCATTCCTAATATCTTCAGTTCCGCTGCCATTCGAAGTCGCTGAGGGAAAGAAAAAGCCGATGCAACTAAGTTGCCGAGGAACACTTGCGATGGCCAAGTTGGGGAGGCACTTCGTCCCAGCGGCGCCATTTCAAGTAATGTTGGTGCCGCCGCCATTCCAAGTAATATCGGTACCACAACCATCTGGAGTTGCTAAGGGAAGGAGAAAACCGAAACAAGTAAGTTGCAGACGTAGTACTTGCAGCGCCCAAGTTGCGAAGGCATTCTGCCAGCTCTACCATCTCTAATATTGTCGATCTTGCCATCTGAACTCGCCGTAGGAAATGATTACCGCAGCAACTACGACCGCAGCAACTAAGTTACAGAGGGAATATCCTGCCAAGGTGATAGCAGCCTTTGAGAGAGGCCTCCCTCTGCAAGTAGAGACTAATGCCTGGTGCTGATAACAAGCCCCAAGGCATTCTAGCCTAAGGCTGATAGCAGGCCCAAAGTTCATTTAACTTGGCGTTGATAGCAGGCCCCAAGACTTACTGGTTAGAGCTGACAGCAGGCCCAGAGATACCAGTTTATCGTGGGGAACCACGAAGATGGGAGCAGGGTAACTTGAACATAAGGGACTTCCTTTCCATTACCCAGGTCATGGACCTGCCTTAGTCACATAGACAGGACTAAAGAAGCCCCCTTGGGCTTGGTGCTAAGGCACAACATGGCTGATAGCAGGCTTGGTTGTGGCTTTCGCCTTGGGAAGCTGGGAAGTTTGTGATTAGGTGGCTAAGGGTGAAGGCTTCACTGAGGTGAGCACAAACATAGCCAATAGCAGGCTAATGGAGTCCTGAGAATGCATGTACTGGCCAAATAAAACTATGAAAACAAGTGTAGAGCAAGGTTTACCGCTGCAAGTGCGCTTGCTGAGGTTCAAGCTGAGAAGGCAAGTGTAGAGGCAAACACTTTCGCCGCAATTGCACTTGCTGAGACTTAAAAGGGAGTTACAGTGCCAAACACTCCCGTCGCAACTACACTTGCTGAGGCTCAAAAAGGTAGTTATGGAGGCAAACATATAGTACACAATATATGTAGAGGGACACGTGGCACCTTCCGCATGGTGGCTCAAGGCAGAACATTCCATGTGATCCTTTGGGACACATGTCTTCTCTCTATTTGGTCACTTGGTGCCCTCTTGGCACCAAGGAAAAGCCTATAAATAGGACTCATTTCCCAAGGTTCAAAGAGAGGAATTTTGGGGATTTGAGGGAGATGATGCCATTTTGGTACTACCATACATTTCTTCTTAAGCCACTTGCTTCACCCTCACCCAGCTACGCACTCTTCAACTCCCAGGTAGCTGCTGCTACTCATTCTCTAGCCACTTCCAGCATTCTTGGACCATTAACATAGTTTTGCCTCTCTAATCACCTTCCTAACCTTGAACCTCCTTACATTTCTGGCGACTCTGCTGGGGAGGCTGCTTTGTTGATGGTTCATACTTGACACACTTCACTGGAAAAGATGACAGAGGATGAAGTTCAGGAACCCCCACGGCAGCAAGGCTCTTCTAATGGCGGAATAGCACATGCGGAGGACCGTGACCACAGTGTTGTGATTAATGTAGTTTAGTCACTCCAAGATACGCATAGGGAGATCTTAGTAACTTTCCAAACTCTCACTGAGGCTATTATGGCCATGGCTTCTCGACCAGTTCCAGTGCATGAACCTCCGCCAATAGTAGTCCCAAACCCAATGCCTAACCTGTTCCTTGAGGTTCGGGCTCCGATCCAGGTGCCTCACGTGGTATCTCAAGTGAACGGTACGACTGCTGGTTCAGCTACCCAGGAGCAAACTGGACCATTCCAGCCCACTCACTTTGTTACTTTAGCTGATGTACAAGCTATGTTCGAGCAAGAGCGTAGCAAGAAGTAACTACTATCTCTCCCAGACCCCTATGTGAAACCCCCATACTCTCAGAAGATATTGACTATGCCATACCCAACTGGGTATACAGTACCCAAGTTTATTAAGTTTGATGGAAAACAAGGCAATGCCAAAGAACATGTGGTGAGGTTCATTGAAACTCTTGGTGTCCATGGCAATGACCACTCTCTGCGCCTTCGAGAGTTCTCCAAATCACTTACTGAAAGGGCTTACAGTTGGTATGTGAACTTGGCTTCCAACTCGATCAAGAGTTGGGAGGAGATGGTGAACAAGTTTCACACAAAGTTCTTCCAAGTCTAAGAGAAAGTTACAAACCTCACACTTGGGCGAGATTGTGACACCCTAAACGAATTAAATATCACATAAATACTTATAGGTATATATAATTGTGAATGTATGTGATAATATATTATTAAATAAATAATAATAAATACAGAATCTAATTTGGCATTGGATTATCAAAAATGAGATTAATTAGGGATTATTATTTAGAGCCAAATTAACAGAAATATGAAATTATAATACTAGTTGGGTCAAATTAGAGTTAAAGATAGTAAATAAATAAATATAAAAGTAAGAGTAAATAAATAATAATATTGATAATAATAATAATAATAATAATAATAATAATAATAATAATAATAATAATAATAATAATAATAATAATAGTGGGTGTGGGTGTGGTAGTAAAATAAATAATTAATTTTTTGTTAGTATACGATAAAGTGTAATTTATTTAGGGATTAATTTATTTATATGGTTATTGGGCAAAAGTGTAATTACCATAAACATTTATTAATATAACTATAAATCTATGTTAGTAAATAGCATATCCAGGTGAGATTGAAACAAATCTGTGGAAGGATTCAAGATCGGCCACGTGTTGGCCGGATAGTGGTCTTACCTCCCTATAAATAGGAAGAAGTTGCTCAAATCTGTGGAAGGTGAAAACAAAGAAAGGGAAAAAAAGAGAGGCACGTAGGTAAGAAACTTATAGTAGGAAGGTTGTGATAGTGAAGTAAGGCTAAGAGTCAATATTAAGGTGAGTTATATTATACTTTGAGTTATCATAATATATTTTACATATGTTTTGACTTACCATAATTTATTTTATGCAAGTTATATTTTATAAGTTATATTAATTCAAGTTACGTTTTAGAAATATTTCAGTTACGTGGATTAATTTCTAAACTCTATTTATTTAAATGAAACCTATGAATATGTTTGTTTAAATTTTAAAAAAATATTTGACTATGACCTTATAAATAATTATGTTTTGTAAGTACCACCACTGGAGTCCCACGCCTTGGGGGACTTAAATAACCATTGGCCTCTGTTTGGCCAATTGTGGTCCTCTGTTTGTCATGGATCCATTGACCTCTGTTCTGATTGTCACTTCTGTGATCTCTGTTCTGTTCTGTACCGTGGTTATGGTTATTTATTGATATAATTTGTGTATTTCAATTTCTGCCACTTAAATGATTTATTTATCAAATTAAGTTATGTAAATGTTTTGGCTTAACTAACTATCCAGGGTTATTTTGTATTCCCTATACTCTTGGCATAATATTTCTCATTCTGATGTGTGCTTATAGCTGTTACCATTTCAGGTGACGAGATGTAGGGAAAAACCCATAACCTCACCAAATGGAACCTGCACGTGGATTGATGTTGAACCACTATTTTGTCTTTCTTTTTATTTTTTTTTTATTTTTTCTCCCTTTTGTTCTACTTGGGGCCGATCACTGAATAGTAAAATAATAATAACCCTATAAATGTATTTTCTCTTATTTAAATAGTAAAATGGAGTAATTTCCTATTTAATTATTTTTATTTTCGCTAGCGCAGTTTATTTTGCTATAAATAGAAAAAATTAGTAAGTTGGGATTTTAACCCTAAGCCCCTAGGGTTGGGTCGTGACAAAGGTGGTATCAGAACAACGGTTTTAAAAAAAAAGAAGAAAAGAAGCTATTTTAATTTGATCAGGAAGTTCGAAAAGTTATAAATAAACATAATAAATAAAACTATATAGCTAAATAAACATAATAAAATAAAATAAGATATAATAATAATAATAATAATAATAATAATAATAATAATAATAATAATAATAATAATAATAATAATAATAAATATTTACCGGCAACGCTAGTCTTTTTGTATAAAATCTCACGTTTATTCTGGTGTTGTAGAAATGTCAGAGATTAATCTTGATGATGCGTTTTGGGATGAGCTCGAGGCCATTAATTTAGACGAGATTTTAGCCGAGCATCTCGCCCCCGCCTCACCTGAGGGTTGGGGAGATTCAGAGGACATAATCAGAGGACTGCACCCAGGCTTTGCCCAATTGATGGGTCTGCCAGTTTATATCCAGGCTGACCCTTCCGATGTCCCACATTTACTGTGGAGGCAAAGTCGTGTTGATACACGTAGACATTTCCTTGGAGCCACTCGTGTCCTTGGCGTTGCCTCGGGACATGACCGCCCGCACTATATCATAGGCCCTCTACCTCTAGATTTTGTGGCCAAAAGACGGAACGTGTACCCTGAGAACTATATTTTCACCACAATCCCTAACTCGCTAGAGATAATTAATATTCAAAATGTTGACTTTAATAATGACTTGTCATATATTGAGACACCCAGTTGGATTGCCGACTGAGCATTCTTGGGATACATACAGTCCATCTCCATTTTCACAGTCCAAACAGCGTGGATGTGTTTTGGTGTAGTCCAGTTGGGGTGAGAATTTGAGCTTTTTATGCAACACTATTTCCCATGGTTTTTTGGCCCATTTGACCCACCACTCTAGATTTGGGTAGAAGAAAATCTTTTTGTATGCTGACTATGATGTGTTCTAATCCTTTTTTTGTTGTCTTTTTGTTTTTATTTACCACATGGATGGGACACTAACATATTTTGACTGATGTAATATGAATTGTAAAAAAATGTAAAGTTGGCATTTTATATAAATATAGATTGCACTACATATGCTTATATATATATATTGCGTTGTGAATGCAATGTCTCATTTATTATTTTGTAGAATGGCCAATAATGGTAACAGAAGTGAATCATCAGTCAGTGGCACTGAATCGATGGAAAGAATAATGGAAAGAGCGGTTATAAGCTTTTGCAAACCTTGCAAACTAACATCAATAATGGGATGCCAGAATGGTAAGAAGAGCCGGTTACCATAAAACAGTTTCAGGATCTGAAACCCACCACATTTACCTGCGGCCCAGACCCAACGGTAGTGAACGCTTGGGTTAAAGACATAGAAAAGATTTTTCGTGCCCTACCTTGCACCGAAAGACAGAAGGTAACTTTCGCCACTTTTACTTTCAAAGACAATGCACAGGAATGGTGGCTTCACACTCTGGCCAAAGAAGAAATTATGACTTGGGTAAGATTCTTGGAAGTATTCTATGAAAAATACTTCCCAGATTCATTGCAGGAATAGAAGGCATTTGAATTCATACATCTAAAGCAAGGAATCATGACGATGGCCGAATACGAGAGCAAGTTCACTTAACTCGCTAGGTTTGCAACATACGTCCTCCCCAATGAAACTCGAAAAGTAAGAAAATTTGAAGCAGGATTGGATGCTGAAATTAAAGACAGGCTCGAGGTCTTGAAACTGCCAACCTATGCAGAAGTGGTAGACCGAGCGTACATTGCAGAAAATGGGATTAAAACCTCGCGTTTTAGGGAACCAAGCCACAAAAAGTGATTCTCGGAAAGAGACAACAGAAGACCCGTGTTGCGCCTCCCAAAAAGGTGAATATGGGCACAACCAATTCAGGCCATCAAGGTCCTACCAACCCCCGAGGTGGCATTGTTCCAATTTGTCCCACTTGTGGAAAGGCTCATTGGGGACAATGCCATCGAGACACGAGAGCATGTTTTAAATGCGGTCAAGTTGCCCACTTGCTAAGGGATTGTCCAAAGCTGACTAATCCTACAGCCAGCCCCTTTGGCCCAGTTAGGAAACCCACAAGACCTGGAAGAGGGAGGAAGGACCAAAAATGACAAGGACGGGTTTTTGCCTTGATACCTGGAAAACCAGAAGTTACCGAAAACGTTGTGTCAGGTATACTTTCTATCAATGGTCATTTAGCTCATGTCCTCATTGACTCTGGGTCAACTCATTCTTTTGTTACACCACACTTTGCTGCCAAGTTGGCATCAACACCTGAACCATTAGGATATATATTGTTTGTGTCTTTTCCTTTTGGTAAGTCTGCCTGTAGTACTGATGTGTACAGATCTTGTGCTATATTCCTGAAAAGCAAAACCCTATATGTAGACTTGATTCCTCTCTGCATTGGGAACTTTGATGTAATCATAGGTATGGATAGGTTGGCTGCCAACCACGCCTCTATTGATTGTAAAGCCAAAAAGGTCTTCCTCAGGTTACCAAACCAACCCGAATTTGTCTTTGATGGGACTGGAGTTTCTAACCCTCCCTATATTATATCCTCCATGACAGCCCAATGACTTCTAAGAAAGGATTGTGGTAGTTATATTTGATGCAATCCCCGTGGTTCGAGAATTTTTGGATGTTTTTCTTGAAGATCTACCTAGTATTCCGGTTGATCGGAAATCGAATTCACCATTGAAACCCAACCTGGCACACAACCAATATCAAAAGCTCCTTACCACATGTCGATGACAGAATTGAAAGAGCTGAAGACTCAACTCCAGGAACTACTGGACAAAGGTTTCATTCGACCTAGTACCTCACCCTGGGGAGCTTCAGTATTGTTCGTGAAGAAAAAGGATGGCACGATGAGATTATGCATCGATTACCAAGAGGTAAACAAGGTCACCATCAAGAATCGGTACCCTCTGCCGCGAATCGATGACTTGTTCAATCAACTTCAAGGTGCCCAAGTATTCTCCAAAATCGACTTGCGTTATGGCTACCATCAGCTAAAAGTCAAAATGGAAAGCATCAAAAAGACTGCCTTCAGAACCCGTTACGGGCACCGCGAGTTTCTTGTTATGCCTTTTGGCGTCACAAATACCCCAACAGCCTTCATGGACCTCATGAACCGAGTGTTCAAACCCTATCTTGATGAGTTTGTCATCGTCTTCATTGATGACATCCTTATATACTCCAAGTCGCCAGAGGCCCATGAGCAGCACTTGCGAACAGTTCTACAAACACTACGTGATCACAAACTTTATGCCAAGTTGAAGAAATGCGAATTCTGGATCACTAGTGTACACTTTCTCAGTCACGTCATTAACAAAGATGGCATCTCAGTTGACCCCCAAAAAGTTGCAGCAATCATGGACTGGCCACGACCTACTAATGTGTTAGAAATCTGAAGTTTCTTGGGTCTAGCTAGCTATTATCGACGTTTCGTGCAAGATTTCTCAAAGATAGCATCATCCTTGACCTAGCTAACTCAGAAGAATACACCCTTCAAATGGACTGATAAATAGGAGCGTTGCTTTCAAGAATTAAAAAGTCGACTTGTGTCAGCCCCTATACTAGCACTCCCTACAGGAGCAAATGGGTTTGTAATTTATAGTGATGCCTTATACAATGGTTTGGGTTGCGTTCTCATACAAAACGGGAAAGTCATTGCTTATGCGTTGCGACAATTAAAGACTCACGAGAAGAACTACCCGACTTATGATTTAGAATTGGTTGTAGTAATCTTTGCCCTCAAAATCTAGCGTCATTATCTCTATGGTGCAACTTGCGAGATTTACACTGACCACAAGAGCCTTAAATATCTATTCACACAGAAGGAACTGAATATGAGGCAACAATGGTGGCTAGAATTTATGAAAGACTATGATGTAGAGATCCATCACCATCCAGGCAAAGCTAACGTTGTAGCAGACGCACTAAGCCGAAAGACGACCAGAAGTTTGGCATGTACTCTCGTTTCTCGCAAGATGAATAAACTACTCGCCAACATAACTGTGGAACCTACATTGATTGAAGAAATTAAAGCGCGCCAATGTAAAGATAAACTTTTGAAGAGCAAGTACGATGAGCAAAGGAGTACGCCTAATCCTGATTTCACTATAAGCAATGAGATACTAAAATTTCGGAATCAAATTTGCGTACCCAACATTCCGGAACTCAAGAAGAAGATACTGGTGGAAGCTCATAACTCAGGATTTGCAGTCTACCCTGGCAACACAAAGATGTACCATGATCTGAAGGAACACTACTGGTGGACAGGAATGAAAAGAGACATAGCAAGTCATGTCTCCAAATGTCTGCATTGTCAGCGTGTTAAAGCAAAACATTAGAGACCTGTAGGACTGCTGCAACCACTCCCTATTCCTGAATAGAAATAGGAACACATTACTATGGACTTCGTGGTCGGGCTACCACAGTCATTTTTGAAGAATAATGCAATATGGGTTATAGTAGACCAATTGACGAAGTCGGCGCATTTTCTTCCAATCAAAATCATGTACTCCCTTAATAAGTTTGCACTTTATATATCAAGGAAATTATTTGTTTGCATGGTATCCCAGTTTCAATCGTGTCTGACCGAGACCCCCGCTTCGTGTCTCACTTCTGGAACAAATTGCAAGAAGCTTTGGGAACTACACTGAAGTTTAGCACTGTGTATCACCCACAAACTGATGGACAATCTGAAAGAACAATCCAGACGTTGGAAGTCATGTTACGTGTATGCGTATTGGACCGCAAAGGTAACTGGGATGAGCACTTACCTTTAGTGGAATTCGCCTATAACAACAGCTACCAAGCAAGCATTGGAATTGCACCGTACGAAGCTCTGTATGGAAGGAGATGTTGATCACCTCTGTGTTGGACGGAAGTCGGGGACAGGAAATTATTAGGCCCCGAGATCATACAAGTCACCAGTGAGAAAATCCAACTCATCCAACAATGAATTCGCATTGCTCAGAGCCGCCAGAAAAGTTATACAGATACTCGAAGACGGGACTTGGAATTTCAAGTAAGGGATCATGTGTTCCTCAACATCTCACCAACAAAAGGAGTGATCCGATTTGGAAAATGAGGAAAGTTAAACCCACGTTACATCGAGCCATTCGAGATACTGGAAAGAATTGGTCCTATAGCTTATCGCCTTACACTACCACCTGAACTATCCAATGTCCACAATATGTTTCACGTTTCAATGCTTCGGCAGTACCTTCGAGATCCAGAGCACGTTGTTGATTACAAGGATCTGGAAGTTCAGGAGGATCTCTCTTATAAAGAGCAACCAATGCAGATTCTCGATCGTCGTGATCAAGTTCTCCGAAACAAGACCATACCATTGGTAAAGGTCTTATGGCGAAATCATTGTATCGAAGAAGCTACATGGGAAACGGAAAGTTAAAGGCAAGCCAAGTATCCACACCTCTTCGAAAATTAAGGTACGTCAAGTTTGGAGACAAACTTCTATTTAGAATAGAAGAAATGTGACACCCTGAACGTTAATTCAATATCACATAAATACTTATAGTTATATATAATTATGAATGTATGTGATAATATATTATTAAATAAATAATAATAAATACATAATCTAATTTGGCATTGGATTATCAAAAATGGGATTAATTAGGGATTATTATTTGGGGCCAAATTAACAGAAATATAAAATTATAATACTAGTTGGGTCAAGTTAGAGTTAAAGATAGTAAATAAATAAATATAAAAGTAAGAGTAAATAAGTAATAATAATAATAATAATAATAATAATAATAATAGTAGGTATGGTAGTAAAATAAATAATTAATTTTCTGTTGGTATACAATAAAGTGTAATTTATTTAGGGATTAATTTATTTATATGGTTATTGGGCAAAAGTGTAATTACCATAAACATTTATTAAGATAACTATAAATCTATGTTAGTAAATAGCATATCCAGGTGAGATTGAAACAAATCTGTGGAAGGATTCAAGATCGGCCACGTGTTGGCCGAATAGTGGTCTTACCTCCCTATAAATAGGGAGAAGTTGCTCAAATCTATGGAAGGAGAAAACAAAGAAAGGGGGAAAAAAGAGAGGCACATAGGTAAGAAACTTATAGTAGGAAGGTTGTAATAGTGAAGTAAGGCTAAGAGTCAATATTAAGGTGAGTTATATTATACCTTGAGTTACCATAATATATTTTACGTATGTTTTGACTTACCATAATTTATTTTATGCAAGTTATATTTTATAAGTTATATTAATTCAAGTTATTTTTAGAAATATTTCAGTTACGTGGATTAATTTCTAAACTCTATTTATTTAAATGAAACCTATGGATATGTTTGTTTAAATTTTAAAGAATATTTGACTATGACCTTATAAACAAGTATGTTTTGTAAGTACCATCACATGAGTCCCACGCCTTGGGGGACTTAAATAACCATTGGCCTCTGTTTGGCCAATTGTGATCCTCTGTTTGTCATGGATCCATTGACCTCTATTCTGATTGTCATTTCTGTGATCTCTGTTCTATTCTATTTTGTACCGTGGTTATGGTTATTTATTTATATAATTTCTGTATTTCAGTCTCTGCCACTTAAATGATTTATTTACCAAATGTTTTGGCTTAACTAACTATCCAGGGTTATTTTGTATTCCCTATACTCTTGGCATAATATTTCTCACTCTGCTATATGCTTATAGCTGTTACCATTTTATGTGACGAGATGTAGGGAAAAACCCATAACCTCACGAAATGGAACCTGCATGTGGATTGATATTGAACCACTATTTTGTCTTTCTTTTTATTTTTTATTTTTGCTCCCTTTTGTTCTACTCGGGGCTGGTCACTGAATAATAAAATAATAAAAACCCTATAAATGTATTTTCTCTTATTAAAATAGTAAAATAGAGTAATTTCCTATTTAATTATTTTTATTTCCACTTGCGCAGTTTAATTTGCTATAAATAGAAAAAGTTAGTGAGTTGCGATTCCAACCCAAAACCCCTGGGTTGGGTCATGATAGAGATGTCCAAAAAGAAGGCTAAGATATACTAGACTATGTTAAGCGGTTCCAAGATAAAGCTATTAACTGTCATGAACCAGTGGATGAGGCCCATTTAGTTAGTATATGTGTGGAGGGTGCCATACGCAACTACAAGATTTTCTTAGTGAACCATAATCTGCCTACCTTTTCAGCCTTGATTGAGGCAACGAGGAACCTGAGTATCACTGGTCCCTTGCACAGATCTCGTGACAGCCACCGCTACCCCCGCAGTAGCAGAGTTGCTACGGTAACCTCTATAGGAGGAAGCTGCTTGCAAAGTGAGGCGTTGTCTTCTTGAAAGAGAAAGAGTTACAAGGAAAGAAATCCATATCCTTGTAGCCTTGAGAATGTTAAGGCTTTGGTTAAAGAATAGGTAGCTGATGGTGAACTCACTTTGCCTCCGGTTGATGTCCCACCAACCAAGAAGGATAAAGAAAGCCCAAATTACTGTGTTTATCACAGAACCACTAGACATCCTACTAGGGACTGTTGGACTTTGAAAAGTATCTTCAAGAAGAAAGTTGACGCAAATGAGCTGAAGTTCAAAGATGTCAATAATCGTGACGTAAGGAATGACCCTTATCCTAATCACAAAGAGAATGGGAAGAACGTACATATGATTGGGTACCTTGGGCCCATGCGTGATCAAGTGCACATGGCGTCCTACTATGATGAGTTAGAAGAAATCGCTAGTGGCCAGCTCCCTGAGACAGTACCTGTAAAGGCGAAATTCGCAGAGGATACTCACGCTCAGGCCTTGTAAAACTCTGTTAAGTTTCGCACCTTCTTTGACCAGCTGGGGCTGAGCCAAGCCACCAGGTTGGAAGCAACAAAGGCCCTCATTGACATCTCCGAAGTGCATCATGATGAAGTTGCTGAGGCTAAGGAGTATATGCCTTGGCACATCCAGAAAGATTATGGGGCCATCACTTTTTCAAAAGCAGACAGAGCATATACATTTCCTCATAACCGTCCTCTTTTTGTCATAGCTTACATCAATGATGTAGAGTTCAAGCGTGTTTTCCTTAATAGTAGGGCGTCCATAAACATCATCACTACTGACACCTTTGCAAAGGTTGGTATCCCAGAGTCCAGGATGGTTCGCCAACCTATCACTATAACAGGATTTGGTGGTGAGAATAAGGTTACTAAAGGCCACATTGTAGTGGACTTGACAGTTGGCGAGATCCACTCCGCCACTAAGTTCCATGTAATTGAAGTGGACACAAACTACCACATGATACTTGGTAGAGCTTGGATGCATAGATACGGAGCTATCCCGTCGAGTTATCACCAATGCGTAAAGGCAAAGTTGGGAAGGCACACAATAACCATAAATGCGTCTGAAAGGCCATTCGGTGTGGAGGAGGCACACTATTCGAATGCAGTTTTCTTTACTGAGTTGTCAACGGATGAAACCCCAAGGACTGGTAAAATTGCAGGGGTAAAATTGTCGAAATGGGAAGACATTCGAGATGCAGAGGCTGCTCCAGACAGTAGTGGGTAGAAGAGGAGTAACAAGTCCATAAGTCCTCTGCCAAGATTCTTAAGGTGCACGAGGGTAGAAAGACAGTTTATTACTTATGACAGTCTTGGGGCCCAAAGTTCATACCTTGGGAGCATGGCCCGAGACGAATAAGTGTGACAGTGAGGAGTCCCAAGAAGGGTTAGTGGAAACACCTGAGCCCGCCCTCGAATGCATGCAAAATAGACCCAAACCACAGCAGGAGGTACTTGCTGAGGTCAACCTCAGTGACTTACCGAGACAGAGCAAGCCTATGTTTATCAGCAATACAATGGCTCTAGCAGCTAAGGCAGAATTAATAACACTACTAAAGCGATACAGTGATGTCTTTGCTTGGACATACGACGAGATGCCTGGTCTTGACCCATCCTTTGTCACTCATCATCTGGACACTTTTTCCAACTCTAAACCAATCAAGCAGCATGCTCGAAAGTATCACCCTGATCTTGAAACAAAGATTAAGGCAGAGATAAAAAAGTTGCAGAGGGCCAAGTTCATCGAGCCTATACAGTACCCAACTTGGCTAGCAAATATTGTGCTTGTACAAAAGAAGAACGGTCAGATCAGGGTCTACGTAGACTTTCGCGACCTGAATAAGGCTTGCCCGAAAGATAAGTTTCCATTGCCCCATGTTGACACATTTGTCGATTCTACTGCGGGCTATCAGATGTTCTCCATCATGGATGGCTTCAGTGGTTATAACTAGATCAAAATGGCACCAGAAGATGCAGAAAATATGGCTTTTAGAATGCCTTTGGGAAATTTTTTCTATACGGTGATGCCCTTCGGTTTGAAAAACATAGGGGCAACCTGCCAACGGGCGGTGTTCCATAACATGTTACATCATGAAGTGGAAATATATGTGGATGATCTAGTGGTCAAGTCTATTGAGGAAAACTGACACCTCTGCGACTTGGAAAAAGTTTTTCAGCGTTGCTACAAATTCTGCCTAAAGATGAACTCTCTCAAGTGTGCCTTCGGAGTTACCGCCGTCAAGTTCCTTGGCTTTCTTGTATACCAGTGGGGGATTGAAGTAGATAGGGATAAGATCAAGTCAATCATGGAGATGCCACCACCACATTCTCAAAAGGCTTTGAAAAAATTCCTAGGCAAAGTGTCATACCTCAGGAGGTTCATTCCAGCCCTTGCTGAGATAACCTTTTCCTTTGGGACATTGCTGAAAGGGAATCACAAGTTTGAATGGTTGCAAGAACACCATTAGGCGTTTGATATGGTGAAGAAAGCACTTACCTCTCCACTTACAATGATTGCCCCACAACCCGAAAAGCCTCTGCTACTGTACCTGACCTCTACACCTCGGTCTATTGGAGCTCTACTTGTCCAAGACATAGATGGCATTGAGAAGCCAGTCTATTACATCACTTGCAAAGTCAACGGTGCTGAGTCACGATATACCCCAATTGAGAGGCATTGTTTAGCCTTAATCTTTACAACACAGACATTGCGCCACTATTTTTTGGCACATCCGATCCAGGTTGTGACTCGGAGTGATCCAATCCGCTACCTGCTAAACAAGTCCGCTCTAATTGGAAGAATGGCAAGATGGCTCTTGGCTCTAGCAGAATATGACATCACTTGTATTACTCCCAAGGCTATTAAGAGCCAAGCACTTACAGACTTACAGGCCCAATTCCCCTTTGGTGAACATGAACCTGTAGAGGTACCTCTACCGGGTGAGGTCCATGTCTTAACAGTTGCAGTTGAGACTTATTGGGACTTAAAATTCGATGGAGCTTCGGGAACTGGGAAAGGTGGAGCTGACATAACACTAACCAGTCAAGAAGAAGAGAAGTTTCATCTATTATACAACTTGACTTTGAATGTTCGAACAACGAAGCCAAATATGAGGCGTTGATACTAGGTCTAATTGCTATCCAAAGAAGGGCCTCCGCAAGTTGAAAATTTGGGGCGACTCCATATTAGTTGTCAAACAAACAATGAGTGATTTCGCATTGAAGGAGCCTCTGTTGGCCCCATTTCGCACTGTGGTTCAAAGGTTGCTCACTTAGTTTGATGATGTCCAAATCCAACATACCCCTCAAACACACAACTGTTTCCCCGATGCCTTGGCTACACTGGGGGCAAAGGTGGATATAACAGATAATAGTATAGCCATCGTCATCGAGAAAAGAACAACACCAGCAATGCTAGCTAAAGGACATACAGAGCAAGATGCTGAGGGATGGAAAGCAGATATAATCCAGCAGTTAAAAACAGGCCAAGAAACAATCAGACCATCAGAACTTGCATCATTTCTGCTCTTTAGAGAAGAGTTGTATTTTTGCAGTCCCAACAACCTGCTGGCAAGGTGCGTTGGCAGACAAGAAGCAACTCACAGACTTAAGCAAATCCATGCTAAGTCCTGTGAAGATGGAGGCATCAGTCTATATCGACGGATACATAGGCAAAGGTATTACTAGCCAGAGATGGAGAAGGAAAGTGCTGAGTTGTAGAGGCAATGTACAAAATGGCAGTCCCATCCTAAGGAAGAGAAGGCCAATTTCTTAAGTAGTGAAGAATGGAGGCAGCCATATATCGGCTACCTTGGAAAGGGCACACTGCCTGAGAACAAAGCCGATACAATCAAAGTTAAGAGGCGAGCCCTCCGCTTCTTCCTTGACCAAGGCAAACTATACCGAAAAAGCTTCAAAGGGGAACCTTTGGCCTGCTTATCAAAAGAAGAGGCAAATGAGGTGCTGAGGAAAGCCCACAAGACAGAACATCAAGGAGTGCAGCAATTATATGGACATCTCATTCACCGCGGCTACTACTGGCCGACAATGGAAGAAGATACTAAAAACTTTGTGAGGAGATGTCAATCCTGCCAGAAGTTTGGGAACTTAATACATACACCGGCAATTAAACTACACAACATCAAGACTCCTTACCCGTTTCATACTTGGGCATTCGACCAAGTAGGTCCTATGGCACAACAATCCAAGGGCCACAGATGGATACTTGCAGCAATTGAAGTTAGTACCCAGTAGGTAGAGGCTATACTGATGAGGAAGGCAGACGGGGCAGGAGTAGCCAACGTCATCAAAGAAAACATGATCTATAGGTTTGGCATACCCAAAGTAATATTGTTTGACAGTGGAACTCCCTTTGTAAATCGCCATGTGAGAAGAATGTTGGATGCCTACCAAGTGAACGGACAAGCTGAGGCAACCAAAAAAACTCTCATCCGAATACTGAGTAAAATGATGGATGAAGCGAGGGGCACAGGTCTGAACAACTCCCCATGGCACTCTGAGCATATAGAACGTCAAAGAGGAAGCCAACTCAGGCAACTCCATTTTTTCTAGTATATGGGTCCGAAGCTATGTTACCAGTTGAGTTCGCAGTACCCTTAGCAAGAATGGCTATGTCAACACACTTAGTTCCAAACAACAGAAAGAACGACATAGAGGCAGCTGAAGAAAGAAGGGATCGAGCCTTACGAGCAATGGAAAAGTATCATCAATCCATAGCTCGTGCCTACAATCAGTTTGTTCAACATAGGGAGTTCAATGAGGGGGACTTGGTATAGAAGACAGTGGATGCAATCATGCGGGGGCAACCAATCCACAAGTTCTCACCCAGATGGGAAGGCCCCTACAAAGTTGCTGAGGCCAGCAGCAGCAGGTACTACAAGTTGACAAGAGTAGATGATGGGTTCAGAACCGGCCCTATCAATGCCAAGTATCTCAAAGAATATTTTCCTTAATTTCTTTTGTCCAGGAAAAAGAGTTGTAAGTTTCTTCGTTAATACTTCCCAAGCAAAGTGTAAAGAAAGTATCATACACTTAGTGAACCTATTACTCTCATATACACTTAGTGTGAGGAAAGGTTTCCATACTTAGTGAAATTTTATCCTTGTAAAAGCTTAGTCATGATGAAATTTTGTTCACTGCAAGAGTTTTACTTATCTTTAGAAACTGTACAAAAGCAATGTACGGATGGCGAAGAAATGAAATTCGAAGTACTACAAAACATCCACACTTTTCATTAAAGTCAAACTTCCAGAACATGATTACAATGTTTGAAAAGAAGTTGTGATAGAGAAGAAGAAAAGAAAAGGCGTTGCAGGCGCAATAAAACAACAAAATAAAGAAAAGAAAATCGAAGAAATCATAACAAAGTCACAGGCACATCAAATCAAACCCTTCAAAAGGGAGTCCATCAGGGTCATATCTCGAGGCAGTTGGGCAACCAACGCAGAGTCTTTCTATTTGAACCGAGCTAGGTTCTGCCAATGCTACTCCAAGGCACCCTCACACTCCTTGATAGTCTCCTCCAAGGATACAATCATCTCCACATTATCTGCATGCTCAAGGAAACCATCGACTGCCTGAAGCCTGTCCCTTATCTACGATAGATCCAAACCATTACTCTCAAAGCCGCTCAAGTTGGCCTTAGCACTTTCCACAAACTTGCTGGGGGTTATTAGAATCTTCTTGGTAGCAAGGTCACGAATGAAGCTGGAAAGTGACTCCAATAGCGTCGTCTGCACCATAGATCTAGGAACATTAAAAGTAGTAAAGGTACCGAGGTGCAATGCCTAGATGCGGGGCGAGAGTGGGAGCAGCTTTGGAGGTGACCCAATAACTGAGAAAAGAGACTTTCTGTAAGGATTGAGGGAATTCTCTCACACTACCGCCAGCTTCAATCACTGGAGAGAGATTGGCAGAGCGACCAAAGGTCTGAGGGTGACACACTTCCCCTGAAGATGATTGCCCAGTAACATTGGAATGGGTAGATGTTGGTTGGCGACTGGGTGAACTGGCCTCGCAAGAAAAGCCAAAGCTGCATGCACCATCATGTCGCTTTGAAAAGAGGTCATCCATATAGTAGTCTCAAACATTTAGATCTGGTACATCAGTGGTATCCATCCCAATATAAAAATCTTGGGACACCCCAAGATCAGCCAGCACTTCCAGAAAGTGAGTGGGGTACAAATCTACCAGTTGTTTAGAGGTCGTCGAAGCAACTGGGTTAGAGGTCCCAGCGACAGCAGTAATAGTGTGGGTGGCTAAAGTGACAGCTATCTTTGCAAATCGGTTCAAATTTAGAGGGGCCATAGTAGGAACAGTAGAAGTAGCCGCTACGCTTACACTCCCCTTAGCCACTTGGACATTTGGAAGTGGGGTCTGTTGAACCAATGAAGACTCAGTGGACTGGAAAGAACCACTAGATGTAGCTCCAAAGGGAGGTGGTGCAACTTCCAGCGGCTCTCTCATGCCACGATCTTCCCTTGGGGTCTTAAGAACAAAATTATCTCTGCTAACAAAGGAATAGTCGGAGTGCACAGAATCAGCGAGGTTTGGAGGCTCTGCACCCTCAGCAACTAGACCACCCGCAGCAACTTCCACAGCAGGGGGCACTTGTTCATTTTCTACAGCCTCCATAATCGGCTCAGCCTTAGCAACTGGATCAGCCTCAGTAGTTGTTTCGGCCTCAGCAGTTGGTTCTTTTTCAACATCTGGAAGAACCCTCATGCGGGTCTTGAATATCGTGACCTTTGTAGCAATGGAAAGGTCGTCGTTGTCATCTAAATCTGAAGAAATTTCGATGGCAGTAGAAGAACCTCCGAGGCCTGAAGGTGGTATGACTAGTGGGCCCTAAAAAGGAAAAAAGATCATGTGATTACTAAAGTAAATGTAAGAAGCCCAAGGAAGTAATGCAAAATATTTTTCTAAGTATGGGTACCTTTTTGAGTCTCTTCCTACTTGGTGAGGCATGTGCCTCAACAATTGATGATGTTGCCTCTTGGGCTGTCTTTAGTTTGGAGCGGGTCATGCGTACTATTCTGCCGACTTGAGGGGAAGCAATTTGTAAAGGTTGAACAGACATTGCCCCAGACGGGTGAGGCTCTTCCATGGCAGGCAAGGATAGAAGCTTGAAGCTGCAGAATATACTGGTCTGTTTCCCTCAACCAGAAGGTAGACGAAGGGATAAGTCAGGCTGCGGAATGGGTTCCATCGCAGGGACAACAGGAACACTGTTGCAAAAGTTAAAGAAAAAATTGAGGTTGCGGTGCCAAAACAGCCTGTTACTGGGAGTGAAGGCGCCATCTCTCCCAAGTGAGGGGAGCTCTATGAAGCCTAAGTCCTCCACAATTAGAGCCGTATAATCACGAGCAAACCGTTGAAAGCTCTGGTGAAAATCAGTCTAAAGCAGAGGAGTATGTGGGAAACCCTGATCCATGCCAAACTACCTAAGGACCCTGTTCGATCAATAGACGACGCTAGACATGCCCTCCTCATTCCACATGGGTAGAAATCTAGGGCATATCATAGCAACAATAAGAAAGGAGTTGGCCTGGACGCTGTTAAGGGAGAAATCAACATGACGAGCCTCTAAGAAATAAAATGGGACAACAGAAATGCCTGGAAGAAGCTGAGTGAAAGGGCAGAACACACACTCCTCTATGCGGTCGACGTAGTCCGCAAAAGGTCTGTTGGTGCCAAGACCAGACCACCGAGAGATGCGATGGAGGGATTGGTGCACTTGCCTCGTGACAGGTCGACCCTCTGCATCAAGGACTTTGTTGGAGAAGAAGGGTTCATGCTCTTTAGGGATGGGGCCCATACCAGGGAATCGCTCGTAAAAGAAAACGGTCAAGAACTAAGTATGAACGAAGCATCATACATCATAACGGCCCATGGATCGCTCCATGTTCGAGTGCATGAGGTCAAGGTGGAAGTATAAGTTCCCCAAGAAGAGGGGGGCCAGAGGGATCTGACTGCCGCTGCAAAGTTTAACAACCAAAGAGAACACCAGGGGATTGATGCTCTTAGCGGGGTTGCTAGGGAGAAAAAGAAAGGAAATGAAATAACTGACAAAGGCGGCTAGGTACAAGTCGCAGCGGTAGCCCGGTCCAACTACGGAATTATGGCTCTTCTTTATGATATTTTCCATAACTGGTTGCAGGTCCTTGAAGAAATGTTTCAACCAGGAAAGATAGTTGGTCTTGTCCCTCTTGGGTCTCTCCTAGAGCAGTTCCCCAGTCTTAAGGTCGTACCAGGAGCCATACTTCCACGCCTCCCAAAAGGCACTTTGGAGGGTAGTGACAGCAACTTGTTTTGCAGAAGTCAGGGATGTTAGATCGAAGGGGTGGTCTCCACAGGTGCTAAAGCACAGAAGGATGGCAACATCATCAAGGGTTGGAGTTATCTCCCCCCATGCCAAGGCAAAAGAGTGAGTGTCGTGGCTCCAGCGGGAGACAACCATATTAGTGTTGGTCTGTACCTTACGCACTGACAACTCCGAGATCAAAATGGCATTGAATAGGCGAACATCCCTCAAATGCTGCTCGAAGTCACCATCTGCAATGATGTCATCAACCCAGAGGGACCAGTTTGTTAGAGGGCCCGAGTGAGTGCGATAGTATATGTATGAATGGGGAAAGTCGCCACGCCCCATGCAAAACCGCAACACAGAGACTGGGTTCACCATGTTAGCATCATCCAAATTAGCCTTACCAAAAGGGAGTAAAGGCTCCTCCAGAGGAAGGGCATCAGGAAGAAAGGAGTCAACTGCCTTCCAGAAGGGATTAGCTAGCCCTTCGAAGTATAGGGACCTCTTCCACTCTGCAGGAAGTGGGGCAGCCCTGTCAGGTAGAAACCTTGTGCTGGCCATGAGAAAGAATCAAGAACAGTAAACAAGACTTTGGAAAGTAGAGACAAGGAAAAGAAGAAGACAAGGAGACAGAAAGTGTGTTTGGGCAGAAGTAAGGGACCAGTGGACCCAAGGGACACTATTTATAAAGAAAACAACAAAAGGTGCCAACACGCTTCCGTAGGCCATTATGACCCGACAGTCAAAAGGGGGTACCTTTTCAGAGCCGATGCAACTTCTGACCCAATCGACGCAACCCTTGGGTTACTTGCTGACGTCATGCGCGCACGCAAGAAATAAGGAGCGTGTCCCCTACGCACGTAGGGGGCAAAATGTAGAGAGTTAGAAATTAAGCTCCAAATTAAATATGGGCCTAAGTACTGAGGTCACCCTAAAGAGGCAACCAGGAATGAAAAAATGAGAATGGGTCAAAGCCCAAGGGAAGTGGGCCAACAATGGACCGAAGCAGGTCCGACCCACCAAGGGTCCAAATGGACTCCACAGAGAAAAATGCCTAAGTCAGGTTGCAGAAGCAACACATGCAACGGTCAAGTTACAGAGGCAACACATGCAGCGGGAAAGTTGCTGAGGCACTTTGCCTTAGCGCCGCCATCCGAAGTCGCTGAGGGAAAGAAAAAGCCGACACAACTGAGTTGCCGAGGCAACACTTACGACAGCCAAGTTGGGGAGGCACTTCATCCCAGCGCCACCATTTTAAGTAATGTCAGTGCCACCGCCATTCCAAGTAATGTCTGTACCGTAACCATCTAGAGTTGCTAAGAAAAGGAGAAAACTAAAGCAACTAAGTTGCAGAGGCAGTACTTGCAACGCCTAAGTTGGGGAGGCATTTTGTCGGCGCCGCCATCTCTAATATTGTCGGTCTTGCCGTCTGAACTCGCCGTGGGAAATGACTATCGTAGCAACTACGACCGCAATAACTAAGTTGTAGAGGGAATATCCAGCTAAGGTGATAGCAGCCTTTGAGAGAGGCCTCCCTTTGCAAGTAGAGGCTAATGCTTGGTGCTGATAGTAGGCCTCAAGGCATTACTACCCTAAGGTTGATAGCAGGCCCCAAAGTTCATTTAACTTGGCGCTGATAGTAGGCCCCAAGACTTACTGGTTGGAGTTGACAGCAGGTCCAGAGATACCAATTTACCACGACGATCTCGTGAAGATAGGAGCAGGGTAGCCCGAATATAAGGGATTCCCTTTCCATTACCCAGGTAATGGACCTGCCTTAGTCACACAGGCAGGACTAAGGAAGCCCCCTTGGGCTTGGTACTAAGGCACAGCATGGCTGATAGTAGGCTTAGTTGTGGCCTTCACCCTGAAAAGTTGGGGAGTTTGTGGTTAGGTGGCTAAGGGTAGAGGCTTCACTGAGGTAAGCACAAACATAGCCGATAGCAGGCTAACGGAGTCCTGAGAATGTATGTACTGATCAAATAAAACTGAGAAGTCAAGTGCAGCGGCAAGGTTTACCGCAGCAAGTGCACTTGCTAAGGTTCAGGCCGAGAAGACAAGTGCAAAAGCAAACACTTTCGCTGTAACTTCTGGACGCGCCCGAACGTCCCGGGAGGGAATCCCCTTTTGTTCATTGGGGCTCACTACAGTTCGGACTCAAAATGTCACGGTTCTGAATCTTATCCCGCAAAGTGCAATCCGAGACCGATAAATCACCAAAGAGTCCAAATCCAGCAAATCGTTTTGGAAAACTGATTTTTAAGAAAGAAGTGCCAAACATGGACTGCTTTGCCAGATACAGAGTCGCCACCTAAATAATTTATTTTGGAAAAATTTAGGAAACCCTGACTCGTTGCCTAAGGCCACTTGTCCGTCATCACCAAAGTTGCCTCGGCTCGAGAACTTGGGTACGATTAGGAAAGGTCAGCTATGAGCACCCCCACTCGCCCGATCAAGGATCAACCTCTACTAACCATGATATCGAGTTTTGAAAACATTATGTGCTCTTATTCCGGTTTATTAGCCTAGAATTACTATGTGATGCGCACGACATACAAGTATAGACTAGATTGCCTAAGTTGGAACAAAACATCACATATCCGTTTGTTTTGAAAATGGATTGAAATTTGCTACTCGCAAGTAGGCTAAAACACGGGTTTCGACGAATTATTCCAATTCAAGCAACCCAACCTTCACTCACAGACATTCAGGCAGTTATATCACATATGCAAATAGCCTTATGGTAAACATGCTATCATGGCAGTCACTCACACGCATGCAAGGATGCTAAAGCATAAATACTTACTGAGTACTCCAAGCTAAAGAAAGAAGCTAATTAGAAATCATGCATGAATCCTAACTATGCTGAAATGCCTAATGCAACACATGCAAAAATGCAACTAAGATAGGCTCGGCTATTCTAAAATGGCATATGAAATGCTACAGATAACATGTATTCAACTTGGAATTGAAATACAATGTAGTTAGCATGATGCGCCGAGCCCGGTGCATGCAATACAAATAAATGAATGCAAACATGCGAACATATAGATGCTAATTGAAACATGCCTTAGAACTAACCATAATAAGCTGGTAAATAAAAGGGAGAAAGACACGGGGTTGGAAGACGTGCATCACAGACACGCACACTTATTACAACAGTTGGCCCCCTTGCCGGGGGGGGGTCCGAAAGAATAATACAAACCAAGTAAATAATTAACTACTCTAGCCAATTAATTATTACAGACCCTTAATTAATTAACAAATTAATTACAAAATAAACTAGGTATGAAATTCAAAAGGCCGCCGCAGCCCCACCTTGAAATGATTGGATGATGCATGCTCGATTCGCCTTGCTCGGAAACCCGATGCCATGTCACATGTTGCCTTTGTTTGCACTGTTCTGTACCTCTGAGAATTGTGAAAATCCTAAGTTTGCTTCTGAACCACTCCCTGAGAACCTTGGGATGCCACTGGCCAAGTGAAAACACCACCGGCCATGGAAATGTGGTCATCGACCAAAAATGGGATCACCGGCTTGATTTTGGTAGTCGGCCGGCACTGAAGGTGGCCGACCGGCCATATATTCCTGCAGAACACTGGTTTTGCTGTAGCAGAGGACAGACAGTGCATGGCAAGGCATTTACAAGACAATGTATGCACGACCACCCTCCCTATCATGCTATGGACTCAAGGGAGTATGGCCCTAGACCCTCGGGCCATCAATCACGCATTTCGATGCATGATGGCCAAAGGTGTCAAAGGTGCATATCAATATAGAATGAATGCAACAAACAAATGAATGCTACACACTCTATCATGTTGGGTCAAGAGTGCCAGCGATCGAGGATTGAGGCACGTTTCATCACTTTAAGTACGAACGTCCCTCACTCCTCATGTTTGGTTTGACACCCCAAACCAAACATAATGCAATGTATGTATGCCATATACAATGCGAAACATGCAATTAATGCAATGCAAGATGAAAAACGCAACTTAACATACAAGGAACATGGTAATACAATAGGCATGCAATACTATAATGCAACCTAGGTATGTAAGTATACAAAGTGATAGGCATGCAATAATGACACCAGCCACAAGGATGCGACAACATACAATGCGGTAAGCCTACAACAATACATGAGTGAGTGATCCATGGACTTACACTAAGGATGGATAGGCCTCAGCGTACCAAAATAGTGGCCAAAGTACCCAAAAGATGAGGGACAAAACACACCCAAACATGCACATGTAAAGGTCCAACACTTAGGCATAAAAGAGTCGACTCTTAAACACATTAAGAAGAGACAAATAGGACAAATCAGAAGCATGACAAGCTCTGAAAATGTGTAAAGGATGATGCCAAATCAACCAAACCATGCAAGTAAGGCATGCCACAAAGCTCAAAACTCAAGGTTACCAAAGGGGTTCAAACCATGGCCATATCAACCAAGCCTCAAAGGGCGAAGATGACTTAAAACAGTCCTGGAGCAGACCAAAATAAGGCTAAAGCATGCATGGAATAAGGCCAAAAAACATGCTAAGAAAAGGGCGCAAAACAAAGGGCATTCAAGGCCGTAAAGAGAGCCTTCCACTACAACCACCTCAACCAAACATGGCATGAGTTATGCAATGAAAAACAGAGCTATAATATGCCAAAAGGAGCCCCGAAACCCACTGATATGGCAGCCCAAGGACTTAAGCAAAGAGGCATGCACAATGAAATATTTTAAGGCACAAAAGAATAACTCTTCAAAGCATTGAAAGGATGATAAATGCAAGCATACAAGCATGGAGTATGGACTGAAATAGCATGACAAGTGATTCCAAATCACTGAAATAACCCAAATAAAGCATGCTCATGACTCACACACTCAAAGCTAAGAAGCTAGGATACAAGGTGGCTATACAAAACATGGCAAATATGACTGGATCAACACCAAATAGAGCTTAAACATGTCACAATATGGATAAAAGCTTCATGAAGTCAAGCTAAAACATGCAAGCATGATGGTCTAAATGTATGGTACATGTTATGACAATAGAGGGGATTACAAAGCAAGTGCATGATGCATGCAATAAGCCAACAAACCAACATGAAACAGAGGTATAACATGATGAACTAACACCAAATACCCTCTAAAATGGAGCCAAATAAAGCTATGCAAACATGCTACCTTCATGAGCCCTAAATGCAAGCAAATGAGTCAAAAGGGGAGAGAGGTGTCCCTCCCCTATACAAGACCTCAAAATCACTTATCCACCACTGAAAATCCTCTGGATTTTAGTGGTGAGAATGTCAATACACAAAGGGTTCCAAAGCCCAAAGAGGAAGGCACAAAAAGTGGCCAAACAAGGCCTAAGAGGGGGGGTGGACGACCCCTAACACCAAAGTGACCTTAATGAAACATCTTAAGCATGAAAATACAGAAATTTTATCAGATATACACTAAGCTCAAAACAATATGCAAATAGGTCTAAAGCCTTAAGCAAAATGGGGGATAAAAGGGTAAGTTCTCGCCCTTGAAGAACACTTCAAGAACACCAAGTTCAGCACCTCCTTTTGATCAAAAACTAACTCAAAACTCTGAAATCAACCCCTCAAAACCTCAGCAACCAAAGTATAGTGTAACACTAGGTGTCTTAGTGCAAAACTAAGAACAAAAACCCCTTTAGAACATTATTACACACACAAATATAGAGAGAGAGAGGGAGATATAAAGAGATATAGATATATAAGTTATATATCAGCTGAATCAACCTCTGGAAAGAGAGGAGAGGCCCTCCTTTTATAGAAAAACCAATTTGCAAAGCTTCCAAGAGAAGCTAAACAAGGATGAAATCCCTCCATACACGTGTATGGAGGGCAGAGTCTGTGCTCACCAGCTGGCACAGCTGGCATGCACAATGCCTGAAAAAGGCAAAGAAAAGGTCTCGGCCAGACAAAGGGGCTGGTCGACCAACATACACAGCCGGCCGACCAACTATAGTGCCAATCGGCCAAAACCTTTGGCCGATGGCAAGAAAAAAATAGCCGATGGCATCGGCCTACAAGCCACCCTCTTCCCTTAAAAACAGAAATACAAGTGTTTGGTGCACAGCCAAGCACAAAATAGTCAAGTTGAGAGATCTTGAGGCGAGGCGCGCGGCCGCGACCTCCGAGAACTCAAAACGAACACGAACATGGATAATCACCGAGTGCTCAAACGGTGACGTCCAAGTCTTGAAGACGGTAAAAAATGGGGTGTCTACACAACTGCACTTGCTGAGGCTTAAAAAGGTAGTTGAGGAGGCAAACAGATAGTACACAGTACATGCAGAGGAACACATGGCACCTTCAGCCTGGTGGCTCAAGGCAGAATAGTCCATGTGATCCTTTAGGACACATGTCTTCTCTTTATTTGGCCACTTGGTGTCCTCTTGGCACCAAGGAAATGCCTATAAATAGGACCCATTTCCTAAGGTTCAAATAGTGAAATTTTGGAGATTTGAGGGATATGCTGCCCACTTTGGTACTGTCATACTGTAGACGCGCCCTTGGGCTTCATGTTACAGTTCGGGCTCAAACGTCACGGTTCTTAATCTGATCTGACAATGTGCGGTGTGAGATTGATAAATCACCAAAGAGTCCAAATCCGGCAAATCGTTTTGGAAAACTGATTTTTGTAAAGAAGTGCCAAACATGGACTGCTTTGCCAAATACAGAGTCGCCACTTAAATATTTTATTTTGGGAAAATTTAGGAAACCCTAACTCGTTGCCTAAGGCCACGTGTCCGTCATCACCAAAGTTGCATCAGCTCGAGAACTTGGGTACGATTGGGGAAGGTCAGCTATGAGCACTCCCGCTCGCCCGATCAAAGATCGGCCACTACTAAACATGATATTTTGTTTTTGAAAACACATGTGTTCTTATTCCAGTTATTAGCTAGAATTACTATGTGATGCGCATAGCAAAACAAGTATAGACTAGATCGCCTAATTTGGAACAAAGCATCGCATATCCGTTTGTTTGGAAAATGGTTTGAAGTTTGCTACTCGTAAGTAGGCTAAAACACGAATTTCAATGAATCGTTCCAATTCAAGTAATCCAACCGTCACCTACAGGCATTCAGGCAGTTTATATCAATTAAGCAGTTAGCCTCATGGCAAGCATGCTTTCATGGCAATCAATGACACACATGCAGGGATGTTAAAGCATAAACACTTATGGTGTACTCCGAGTCAAAACAGAAACTAGTTAGTAATCAATGCATGATCCTAGTTCATGTTAAAATGGCTAATGCGACACATACAAAATGCAACTAGAAATAGGCTCGGCTATTCTAAGATAGCATATGAGATGCAACATTTGATACATGTATTCAACTTGGAATTGAAATACAATGCAGTTAGTATGATGCACCGAGCACGGTGCATGCAATACGGATGAATGATGCAAACATGCATAGCATAAGGATGCTAATTGAAACATGCCCTAAACATTGTAAGCGGTTAAGTAAAAGGGAGAAAGACGTGGGGTTGGAAGACATGCACACACTCACGCACACTTATTACAAAATTGGCCCTCTCGACGGAGGATCCGAATGAATAATACATGCTGGCTAATTAACTAACTAACAAGCTAATTAATTATTACACAACTGAATTGAATAACTAGCTACAACTAATTATTACAACAATTAACTAATTAACAAATTAATTAATTATTACAAATTGATGCTAACTAACAAGTAAGCATGAAAAAAAAAGCTGCTTCAGCTCTGTTCGAAGAAGGAGAGGATGTATGCTCGGATGCCGCCCCGAAAAGCTCTCCGGTTGCTCTTTAGAGGCTCTGTCTGCAGGGTGTCCTCAAGGAATTCTGCTGAACCTTACCAAAAACATGCTGGGGAGTGCATCAGTGGCCTGCCGGCCATGGAGAGCCACTGCCGACCAAAAATGAAAGGGTGCCAGCCAACAACAAGGCACTGCCGGCCATCTGCAAGGCACTGTTGGCCACTAATGTACTGGGACACCAAGCTGTAGTAGAGCACAAAATAGAGAAAATTGAGGGTCTCCCAAGGATATGTACGCACTATGCCACCCCATATCATCTCAAAACATCAAAGGAGAGGCATAGTCGGATCCACGACCATCAATCACGCATCTCGATGCATGATGGCCAAAGATCCAACTTGTGCAAATCAATGTAAAATGAATGCACAAATAAAAACATAAGTGCCTAGAACTCTATCATGGATCATCAAGAGCGTCGGCAACCGAGAATTGAGACAGGTTTCATCACTTGAAGTATGGAACGCTCCTCGTTCCTTGTGCTCGGATTAATACTTAATCCAAACAACAATGCAATGCAAGGATGGCATACACAATGCTAACTTGAACATGCAATCATGCAATATGACTTAAGCATACAAAATGTAGTGTAATAAACATGCAACAACATGAAATGGAACTAGCATGCGAAAACATGCAAAGATGGAGCAAGCATACAACAATATGCAAGACAAGCATGCAACAACATGCGAGGGATGGACTTAAACCAAAATAGGCAGACCTCAGATATGCCCAAATCAGTGGCCATAAGACCAAAACAAAGGCACCAAAAGACGAGGCATGCAAGCATACAAGCTAAGCCATAAACTAGGGAACAATGCACAACACTCAAAGACGCTTAAGGAGTGAATGAAGTGGGAACATGGCAATGCCAAAAGCTCTGAAATGTCATGTTAGATGATGCCAAATCATGTACATAACACAAATGAAGCATACAATGGTGCTCAAAGCTTGAAGCAAGCAAGAGCACTTGTACTACAACTATGCAAATCATGAAGCATGTGACAAGGCAACCCAAAACAGTCCTAGAACATGTCAAAATGAGTCTAAAACATGTAAGGAAGGAAGCCAAAATAAGTTAGCATGAAGGGCATAAGACATGGTGAATGCAAGGCAAAGAAGGTGGTTTACACTACACCTACCAAGACAAACATGGGATGACTTAACCAATAAAAAACAGAGTTATATCATGGCATAATAACCCCAAAAACCCACTAAGATGGCATCCCAAAGACCTAAGCATAGAGGCATGCACAATGTTAATGACCAAACAACTAGGCCTAAGAGCACAACTCTCAAGAGTGCTCAAGGAATGATAAACATGGAAGTGTGACAACACTAAATGTACTGAAATAAGGTATGAAATGATGCCAAATCATTCAAACCATACAAGTAAAGCATGGAAGGGCCCTTAAGCATTAAGCTAGCAAAGAGGACTACAAAGGAAGCATGCAATACATAGCAAATATGTATGAACTAAGCATGGACAGAGCTTAGTTAGGTCTAACTAAGGACCTAAACATGCTGAGATAAGGGCCCAAAGACCTAGGCATGCAAGCATGCAAGCTAGGCCATAAACTAGGCAACAATGCACAACACTTAAAGGCATTCAAAGCATGAATGAAGTGGGAATGTGGAAATGCTATAGGCTCTGAATTGTCATGAGAAATGATGCCAAATCATGTACACAACACAAATGAAGCATGCAATGGTGCTCAAAGCTTGAGGCAAGCAAGAGCATTTATACTACAAGTATACTAAACATGAAGCATGTAGTTAAAGCAACCCAAAACAGTCCTAGAACATGTCAAAATGAGACTAAAACATGTATGGAAGTAAGCCAAAAATAAACTAGCATGGTGAGTATGAGACATGATGCATACAAGGCAAATAAGGTGGATTATACTACACCTATTAAGACCAAGCATGGAATGACTCAACCAATGAAAATCAAAGTTATATCATGGCATAATAACCCCAAAAACACATTGAAATGATGGCTTGCAAGCTAAGGCATGAAGGCATACACAATGATTCATGTTAAGGAATAAAGGGGCAAACCCTCCAACGCATTGAAAGCATGTCAAAAGCAAGTGTATGACCACATTACATGGACTGAAATAACATTACAAGTGATGCCAAATCATTGAAATAGGCCAAGTAACACATGCTAGTGGACTCAATACACAAAGCCAACAAGCTTGATTGAACCAAGGCTATACAAATCAAGTCATGTATGACCAAAACAACACAAATCAAACCTTAAACATATTAAAACATGAACAAAGTCTCCTCAGAGCTAAGCCAAAAGCATGCTAGAATGACATGTCAAAGCATGATGCGTGTTAAGGCAATTTCATGGGAATGCACTACAAGTGCATGAAGCATGCAAGGGCCAACCAAATCAAACCAAAACAGAGTCATGACATGGTAAAACATCACCAAAAACCTACTGAAATGGAAAGAAAACAAGCTAAAATGACATGTCAAAGCGTGAAGCATATAGGGCTAGTTTAAGTGATTTACACTACAAGTGTATTAAGCATGCATGAAGTGACCAAATCAACCCAAAATAGATCTAAGGCATGGTAAAACATCACCAAAAACCTACTGAAATGGAGCCAACACATGCAAGAAAGACATGCTACTTTGTAAGGCTAACAAGGCAAGCAAAGAGGATTTACACTACAAGTGCAATAAGCATGCAAGAGGTGACCAAACCAGTCCAAAACAGAGTTATGGAAGGTCTTATAAGTCACAACAATGAACCTAAACAAAGCCATAAAGAAGTAAAAACATATGCTCATTTGGTTGGCCATCAACACAAGTAAACAAGAGAAGAGAATGGGGGGACAACCCCCTCCTATTTTGAGCCTCAAAACAGGTTTTTCACCACTGAAAATCCTCTGGATTTCAGTGGTTTTAAAGCCAAAAAGAAGTTGTTTGAAAGGCTTGAAAGTTAGCTCAAAAGGGCATATAAGCCAAGGAGCAAAATGGAGGACAACTCCCTAGCCAACCAAGGCACAAACCAAGACTTTTAGGACTGAAAAACAGAAGAAAAACAGAGGTTTTTGTAGTTCAACACTAACCCAAAAACAGCCTCAAAACAATGGAAAAAAGGTGGTAAAGCAAGTGTGCAAAAACAAATACAAAATAGGAGAGGTGCTTACCCTTGTAGCACAGCAGCAAAATGGCCTCTTTGCTAGCTCAAATGACCTTCCAACAGTCCAAAAATGAGCTCGAAGGGACCTCAGCCCACTAATATGCAACTTTGATGAAAGAAGTCTATGCAAACAAGAAGTATCTTTCTACTTCTATGCCCTTCTATGCACAAAAGGGGAAGAGAGAGCGAACTATAGAGAGAGAGACAGAGATTTAGGTCTAAAAATTCTAGAGAGAGGGGGGTTTTTAGAGAGAGAGGCTCCCAAACTTGCTCAAGAAGTTTTCCCTTGAAAATGAGATATTTTGCTTCATATATAGCAACTCAAAGCTTTTGGTCGAAATATCTGAGCTGGGGGCTTGTGCATGACAGCTAGAGGTAAAAGATCTGCAAAAAATCTGATTTTTGACATTGTTGGCTGGTCGGCCATCACTGGTGGCTGGCACTCTTCACCAATGGCCGGCAAAGAAAATCTGCTCTGTAGGTCCAACTTGAAACGGGCATATCTCCTTCATATGGACTCATTTTTAGGTCATTCTTGTGTCCAAATTGAAGCCCCGGAAGTAAGCTTTCCAATGGTGGTAGCCTTGCATCAAAATTTTAACTTTGCAAAAAGTTATGCCTATTTTGGTGAAGCCGCTCAGTTTCGATCCTACCCGGATTCATGCCGAACTTCTCCCAAACTTGTTTTCTTCTCTCCTCTCCTCTTTTCTTCAAATCCAAACCCCTAAGTAAGGTGTTTTGAAAGATTTTTTCAAATATTTCATCTCTCTTTCATTCATTTCCACTTTGTCCTCCCTCGGTTTACCGAAAAGCGCAACATTTAATGAAATGCGAGCGTCGAAACATCGTAGGAACTTATTTTCAAAAATATTTTGAAAGACGGGGTTTTAAGGTCTAAAAACCATCCAAAATAGATTTGGTCCAAAGTAGGGTGTGAGGTTGGAATTTGACTCTTCTTTTGCCGAAGAAATCGACCATTTGCCCTGCACACCTTTCACCACCCAGTAAACCATCAGTAGCGCCCAAGTCTTAAGGGCGGTTAAAAATGGGGTGTCTACACATACATTTCTTCTTGAGGCACTTGCTTCACCTTCACCCAGCTACACACTCTCCAACTCCCAGATAATTGCTGCTACTCATTCTCCAGCCACTTCCATCATTCTTGGACCATTAGCATAGTTTTGCCTCTCTATTCACCTTCCTAACCTTGAACCCCCCTACAAAAAGAAGGAGACTTCCTAATATAATTAGACTTCCTAACATAATTGGTTTCCTAACATATATATATATATATATATATATACATTTCATATATTATATACATAATCCCAATGAAAGCCCTCTTTATTCTTCATCCATAACTCCTTGTTTTCACTCTCAATGGTTTTGGTTGTACTAATTATCTTGATTGTGATCTAGTTTATATGTATGAATGGCACTTATAGCTACTTTCTAAAATTCTGGTAAATATATATATCAATGGGTTTGCAAAGAGTATGCGTTAATTGCCAAGAACATAGAATATTTAAAATAAAAAATAATAATAATATTTTATTTTAAAATTTAATTTCTATTGTCCTTATTAATAAATTTACAGTAGGATATAATAGGGGCTAAAATTTCAAAGTTTTAGTTGGACATACTGAATTATTATTTGAGTACAAATATAATCACCCTTCAACCATAGATCAATTATATGATCGAATTACGTGCACATAAAACAAATATTACTAAAGTAGATTTAGTCAACTTGCAGAGTTAAAGAAAGAGAGTATAAAAAATGGTCCGAAGCCCGCCCTTGGGTTTGGCCCAATTAGGTCCAGGCTCGAGCCTAGCCCGATACCTTGGGCCTAGGCCATCATTTTGAAGTCTGGCCCGACCCGTGGACGTAGTCCGCCTAGGCTAGCCCGTGGCCTGCTCAAGGCCCATTCAAAACCCAGTCCGAGGCCCAGTGTAATTTTTGGTGAAAAAAATATTTAAAAAAAATTCAAACCCGAGCCCAAGCCTACGCCCACCAGCTCGGCCCGCCCAATGCCCGAATACCCTTAGGCCGATCCAAATTTTGGCAGGAGTTTGAGAGGCCCAACATGAGCCATACCAAATTTACAACCCTACTCCAGATTAATGTCGTCAATCTTGTCATATCTCGAAAAGAAAAGAAAAATGTTGTCCATCTTGACCATGAAAAAGAAATTTTTTTAAAAAAAACAAGGTTGTTAATACCAATTAAAATATTATTTTTATCATTAATATGGAATCTATTCATTTTGGTTGATTTTTAAACTAAAAAATCTACGTTTTAATTTTTTTTATTTTCATTTCTTTAGTGAATTTTAATCAAATTTTAAAAAAAAATTTAGATTCGGTAAATCTAGATTCACTAAAAAATTTAAAACGGTTGTGACCAAACTTGTAAAAAAATTATTAAAGACAAAACTTTAAATAATAATAAAAACTGACATACATTTATCTGTTTTTTGAGTAATATGGCGATTGTCAAACATGTCTAATAAAATTTACAACAATATAGACTTTGTTTGAGATGTGTATTGATTTTTTAGCTTTTAAATTTTTTGATTATTTTAATCCGTGGTTAAAAAGTTTCTTTTGAGATAGGTTTTTTTATTTTTTTTTAATTTTTGTGAGAGAAAAAATGAAATGATTATAATTTTGATGTGATATTTTGTCTTATTAAAAAGTCTATTTTACCTATTTATAACTATTTTAACTAAAAAGTCCAAAAATCTCATATGCCAATCGAAGGAATTGTATAAGAAATGAACCTATTCCCAAACAAGCTCTGAGTTAGCTTGGTAAGTTGGCAATGGAAGAAATTAATTAGTTTAAGTGGATTACTTGTAATACAATGAATTAAAAGTTTTAAAAAATTAAAAATAAAATAAAATGAAGACGAAGAAGATCGAAGGAAACTCACCCACTACAATAAAAACACATTTTAGTGACACTATATTAGTGGCATGTTCTTAAAAAATGTCACAAAAAGAATATATTGTGGCATTTTTTAGAAAAATGTCATAGAGTTACAAACATATAAGACTAAAAAATATCATTAAACTAATAATTTTGTGACACTTTCAAATGTTACTAAACTAAGAAAATGTTGTAGTGACCTCTCAGGCTTCCTGCAAACTCACATGGCTCAAAAATAAATTATTAGGAAAAATATCTGTCTATTGTCGATTGTTTCAACTTGAATATGAAATTAATATCTTCATCTAATTAATATATTTTTAATTATTTATCAACATGTACAAAATAATTAAAAAATATACTATGAGAATTAATTAAAATAAATATTTAAATATATAAGAAATTACAATAACACATCGGTAAAATTAAGTTAAAACTTGATAATTTAAAAATCTATGTTTAAAACATTTCTCATGTATAAAAAATAAAAAATTAATAGGGAACATTATATTAAAAAAAATTCCAAGATTTGATTTTCATAACAAAATAAATTTTTAATGTTATTAATTTAAGCCCTAAAATTTGGATTTTTTTTAAATCTAAACTATTTACCTTTTTTTGTTAAGTAAAACTGACCAAAAAATATATTTTAATCATTAAACTCCACGAAAAATGGTATTTTAAATATTTTATGTACACCTACTTAATGAAACAATAATGATTTAAATTAAAAATAAATTAATAAAATTAATATTTAAATTAAAAAATTCAAAATTTACTTTATTACAAAAAAACTATAACACTATGTTTGGGAATTTAGGAGAGAAAAGAAAAAAAATGATTACTTAAGTTATAAGAAAAAAGAAATGATTGTAATTTCTCTCCTTCTTATTTGGATAAGTAAAAGCTAAAAGATAAAAAATTTAAAAAATTATTGTGATTTCTCTCTTTCTTGTTTGGTTAGATTTCATGAAAAAAAAAAAAAAAAAAACTTTTTTATGTTATATTATCAAATCAACCTTTTGCTGGATATGAAAAGCCCTTAAGGATATGGGTGTCAATCATTTTATTTCTTTTATTTTTACAGGGACAAAATAGGTATTATGAAAATATAAGAATCTGTTGATTTTTTTTCTCTCTGAATCTCTCCACTTTTGGGAAGATTAAAAATGAGTGTTATGAGAGAAATGGTTTCTCTCTGTTTCTCTCTATTTTTCTCTACTTGAGTTATCCAAATAAGTAAAAGAAATACATATCTTCCCATTTCTTTTTTTTTTCTCTCTCCAAATCACTCAATCCAAACATAGTGTGAGGTTCTTTTTATAATGTTTTTAAAATAATAATTATAAAGGGTAGACAATCCCAATAAAATGCACTCTTCACCAATATTACAAACATACAACAAGCCCAACCTACTTTCCCAAGAAAAATGAAAAATTGTGCCACATACACCCTTATACAACAACCCAAACATTATTTTTGCATACATCTTATATATCATTCTATGCGACGCAAACACAATCTTTAATGCAACACAAGAACGATATATGAGATGTACAAAAAATAATAATAATACTAAACTCATCTCTAATAAAAATATTAAAATTGTGTATATTAGTGTGATATATAATAAAAAGAGATAAAAGTATGTGTGAGACCCAGAAAATCCTCTCACATGGATTATTGATAAGATCCAATGAAGAGATGAGCTTGGCTCCTGTAGATCTGCAAGGATGAGCATGATCAATGCCACCCAACCGGCATTGCTGACCGGAGACACTCCGATGATAAAGTTAGCCAAAATAGATCAAAGAGAGAAGATGAAGATTTAGAGAGTGTGTGTGCTCTGTGGCAGGGAAAATGAGGCATACCTCTTGTGTATGGAGTCCCCTCCTTTTATAGGGGATGGATAATATTTGTTTAGGATATTGTGCCCCTATAGCTAGGGTATTTTTCTAGCTCCCACAATAGCCCCAAAACTTTCGCTTTCTTTCACACAAGACATAGAAGTTTTTTTTTCTAAGTTCATGACATAAATAGATGCTAGATCATTGATGGATAATGTATAGTTGATGTAGGTCTTATTTCCGAATCACATTGTCGAGCAATGTTGCTTGAACAAATATTAGAAAAAGTACTGTGGATACATATATACGGGAACAAAACAAATGAACAAATGCATGTATGAATGCGTGTATAAATGTATGTATGTGTGAATGTATGATTGCTTCGAAATTATATAACATGAATTCTAAACAATCATATCATAAGCGATGCCATCAGTTCTACATCGAAGGTCTCTGAAACAATGAGCCATGGTATTATAAGCCCCGGGCAAGGGTGTAAGCCACGGTATTATGACCCCTGAGTGAGGGTGTAAGCCGCGGTATTGTGACCCCCGGGTAAAGGTATAAGCCACGGTATTGTGACCCCCGGGTGAGGGTGTGAGCCGCTGTATTATGACCCCTAGGTGAGGGTGTAAGCCCAGGTATTGTAACCCCTAGGTAAGGGTGTGAGCCGTGGTATTATGACCCCCGGGTGAGGGTGTAGTGTATTACCCAGTGCAAAAATTGCTTCAGAATATGGAATTTCGTGCCGAGCTAGAGATATTTTTATGTGCCGAGTACGGAGAGCTCCAAAATATGAAGGCATTTGTTAGTGTCAGGCGGCGATCAATTGCAGACATTGCAAGGACAATAATCCATGTCAATGATTGCCTATACTAAATAATATAGGTATATCAACCACAAAAAAGTGGAAAGCTGTAAAAGTAATAACAATGACGGTGCGCAAAAATATGTGAAAAACTACCAAGTGTGTAGTCGAATGTGTAGTATGAGTGTATTGCCCCAAAACTGTCGCTTGCTTGGAGTTGTGTGAAAAAGGGCGGGAGTTTAGAACTCAAGTAATTGTCATTGTTCTGTGTAATGCTTGTATCAAGTGGGCCGAGTATGCATGCATAGTAGAGGTGCCGAGATGATAAACGGCTAATATGCCCCAAGTGGAAAGCGAAAAATGGACTAAGATGCCCCAGTTGGCAATAAATGGCCAAGGTAATGAAATAAATGAGCGGGAAAGACAGAGGATTTTTTCCAAGCCCCACAATCTTGCTGCTGAAATTTCATGTCGATCAGATATGATATGACCGTTGAGCAATTTTGTAACGCCTGAACGTGCCAGGTCGTTTATCCCAATATTAGGTAGAAAGTCGCCAAATAAGATGTAGTCATTGAATTCGGCATTGAGCAAACTCCAGGTATGACAGCAAAAATGTTGTTTTAGTTGCGATATGTGGCCTTGCATTTAACATCTATGAATGTTTGGTATGGAATTTGCAAAATTAGACCACACAGATGTGTGTAGAAGGCTCCAAATAGTTGGAAACGATTATTGGATTGTTGAAATCGGACTCCAGATGGCGTAATTTTATTCAAAATGGATCTGAGGGCTCGAATCAGCAGGGTGTAATTCAACCGCGAAACACATGATAATTTCCACAGTGACTGCCTAGGTTGTCTTCTCCAGCGAAACCGGGCATTTTCTGGGCAAACTTTGAGCGGCTCGTCCTGTTTCGCTTGAGCTTTGATTTTGACTTAGTTTGTTGCGTTGGACTCGTCTCAATCACGTTGGTATGGGCAAAACTTGAGTTTGATAGCTTCGAAAATTTCAGTTTGTTGAAAAATGTGATCTGTATTACAACTTTCGATAAACTTTGGTCACTTCTTGGCTTCTTGGGTTGGTGGGTTTGGACTCTTTGAGCCGATACGAACCCTGTGGTATGTTCAGATGTGGATTTCTATAAGCCGAGATGCTAGATCTATGTCGAGATATTAATGCGGAGCAATATTGCCAAATAATGTGCCGAATAAGTTGCAACGTTGCCGAATAAAGTTGTGGAATAATACTGTTGTTGTCAAATAATGTGCTGAATAAGTTACAATGTTGCCGAATAAAGTTGCGAAATAATATTGTTGTTGCCAAATAATGTGCCAAATAAGTTACAACGTTGCCAAATAAAGTTGCGGAATAATATTGTTGAGATAGTAGCGGTGAGCAAGATTGTTGCATGTCTGAATGAAATCCTAAGATTGTTATAGAATAGATAAATGAATTAATAATTGTAAATGTACGTAGCTATTATTTTTGTTTTTTTTTATTTATTTTTTATTTTTTTATTTTTTATTAGGATGACAAATGGTGTGAAGCTGAATGTAAAAGAAATTCAACTTAGGGCGAATGATCAATGAAAATGGATGATTGTGGCCTAGCTCCAAGAGCCTGTTGTCAAAATTGCATGCTGATCGAACATGATCTGACTATTGATCGATCACTGAATATTCTCGATTGGCCAATTTATTGATCCCAATATAAAACTCAGAATTTGCAAAAGTGGACCTCAAAAATAGATTCTACACAGTGAAAAATGCGAGGGTAGGCATCCCCGAAGTTACCCGACCACCCAATTAAGCCGAACATGCTAAGATGCAACGGAGCACTTTGCGCCGAGAAGCACATGATAAATCCTTCAGTCATCTTTCTTATGCAGTAGACGTGAAATGCAGAAGTTTGAGATTCAAATGCCCAAGTTTGAGCCCTTGTATTTTCCTCATTTTAAATTCAATTGGCCTCTTTTCAGTGGCGTTGAATTCATCTCGCGGCCTAGTGTTCATTCCATAATTTAGACTCTTCATTTTGCCACTTCTTGAATGCTGTTAGACCTCCTAAAGTTGACCAAAAATAAGACGGCTTGGCAGCTTCATGTTTTTTTGTTTTTCGGCTCTCGTCCTAGGCTAAAGTGTGGTTGGCTGAAGAATGTACTTGGTGGGTGAATGTGCCCTGCAAAAAGGCTTGGTGCTTCACATTGTTGAATATGCTCTCGGCAGCGTATAATCAAGGTCATTTTCATTGCCAAAGAATAGAGCGCGGGGTTGTACATTTGTCGAGTAACTTTGGAGCTTTGACAAGCAATCTTTTATAAGTTGTGGTGCTGCCGAATTGCACATCTATGAGTTGTGATGCTGCCAAATTGCACATGCATTGGGGTCGAGCGCCAACTAATTCATCACTATGGAGAAATTTTTTTCTAGCAATGTTGTACTCAAAGCAATGAGTTGGCGGGTATAGACAATGTTGTGCAGCCGAGAACCATGATAAACTTTTTGTGCAGCTTAGATAGGTAGGTCGGCAATTGATTTTGTGATATTAACCAATCAATTGTGTATGTTCAGAATGCCTTTGTTATCCTTTGTAGACACCCTATTTTGACCGCCCACAAGACTTAGGAACTTAGTTCGATACACTCGATGATGAAAGTTGAATTGTGTGCTTTGAATCCGCAACAATTTGGATTCAGTCAAGCTCTCGGAATAACCTTAAATCTTCAACATCTACCTTGTTTGAACCTCTGAGTCCCATTTTTGGACCTTTTTCCACCCTGAGCTGAGTTTGAACCAAAAAAACAGGGGAGGGCATTAAAGCCCGGTCGGGCATCAGTGATGGCCGGTCGTGGCTATGAATGGTAGGCCGGTCCTTGGTGGCAAAAAACACTGTTTTGGGCGAGAGGTCACCAGCTATCCATTTTTGAAGAAATTTATCTCCTTTTGAGCTCAAATTCTATAAAAACAAAGTTGTGTTATTGTTTTGAAGGTTGAACAAAAATTTAAAAAGCCTATATACACCTTGAGAGCTCCTCCCTCCTCCTTCTTCCATAGTAAGCAACCTTTGAACTGACCTAGCTTCTTTGTGTCATCTCCATACACCACACACAACCTTGTCTCACCACCTTAGAGCCTTGGTTGATCTTTGAATAGCATAATTCAAGCTTGAGAGTGGGTTGAGACTAAGTTTGGATCACAAACAAAAAGCTTACCCCTTGAGAGGTATAAACTTGTTTTATTCTCTCTTGCTCTCATTTCTTTAATTTACTACATAATTCTTACTGTTTTATGTTGCTTTGAATCTATTTTAAGTGTTCAAAATTGAGTTTGAATAGCTACCAAAAAAGTAGAAAGAGTTTACACTCTTTCTACATCTTTACCTATAGCTCATACCTTTCTTTTACACTCTTTTTCTTTGATATCTACACTGATTTTCAGAGTTTTAAAAAGGGCTAAAAATCATGTTTTGAGGTTTCAAAAGTGGAGGGGTTAGCCACCACTCCTTGTTCTTACTTACTAGTCTTGATTCTTCTTTGTTGTTTAGCTTTTTTTAGGCTTCTTTTCATGCATTTTATTTTCCATTCATTCATGGCTGTTTTGTGGCTGTTCTAACTTGTTTAATTAGCTTGAGCTTTTTTTAGTTCATTTGTAGGGCTGCAAACGAACCGAGCCGAGCCGAACCGAACCGAACCGAACCGAACTTTGCTGAGCTCGAGCTCAGCTCATTTACTTATCGAGCTCGGGCTTGGCTCGATAAGAAACTTAGCTCGAGCTTGGCTCGTTAACATTAATGAAATTCGAGCTCGGCTCGGCTCGATAATTTTTTTTAAAATATTATTTAAATAAAAAATATTATTTATATTATTTAATATATAAATAATATATTTATTATATAATTTAAATAAAGGTAAACAAGCTGAGCTTATGCGAGCTCGAGCTCGGCTCGTTTACTAAATGAATCGAGCCGAGCCGAGTCCTTAACAAGCCAAACTGAGCTTGTTCATGAACAGCTCGGTTCATTTGCAGCCTTATTCGTTTGTTGTCTCATAAGTTTTCATACATAACTTGTTGCATGTTATTCCAAGCTTTTCTTTATTCATTTCCTTGTCTAAAAGTCTAATTTTAACAATCAATCCACCATCCATCTCTTTTATTCTTGAGAATGATTTTAACTGATTGAGGTTGCTCAAAACATGTAAGAAAGACTCCTACTTAATGACTTAATCTTTTCGAAGATTCATTGTCAACGGTATAATCTTTCTCTCATGCTTTAGAAGAACCTCTCGTTTGACATTACTTCTTATTTAGAGGACTTTAACATCACCATGGATAAATGGACTAAAGAATGGCAAGGCTTCATAAAATTAGCTAAAACTTGGATCAACACATATGAAGAAATGGTTGGAATTGCTTGGACTTGGCCAGACGTTATGCCAAGTTCCTTGTGTCAAAAGTTGTCACATGCTAATCCATGGCATTTTGATGATTCTTGAAGCGTTGCAACCTCCCTCTTTGAGCTTACTCCATGACAAGAGGGAGGGGAGGTCTTATTCTTTGCATTTCATTGATTTTTGTCCAAAATTGTATCCAAGACCATTAAGCAATTAATTTGCTCATTGATGGCTTTAGAATCAATTTCAACCTTCTCTCGAGGCATTCCTGTGACAAAGGAGGAAGAAAGGGACAAACAGAGCTTGAGGACACTCTGTCTACACTGGTTCACCTCAGAACACAAAAACAAAGTTTTGCACCAAATTGATACACAGCTGGCCATCAGTGATGCACGACCGGTCCTCAGTGTATGACCAGCAGTGCAGTTTTACAGGAAACAGAGGCAGTGGTTAAAGGTGAAATAGAGTTGGCTTGGGCAGATAGAGTAGCTCTCAGGCGCTGTGCATGCAACCTTCATCCATCTTCACTTACGTATTTTGTTAAATGTAATTAATTGTTTCATTAGTGTTATAATTATCATAGTTGTAAATTAATCTTATTGTAATTAATTAGTTGTAGCTAGTTAATTTTGTAAAGTGTTGTATTTAATTAGTTAGTTCGACTAGTTATTCAATTTCATTTTGTGATTAGTTAGTTCACTAGACTAATTAATTAATTCATTTGTTGTAATAATTAATTAAGTAGTTTAGCTATTTAGTTTACTTGTTTTGTAATAATTAGCTAGCTTTAATTAGTAAGTTAGTTAGCTAGTTTATTTATTCAGACTCTCCTTTATGAGAGCGCAATGTAATAATGTGTATGTCTCTCAATCCCACGTCTTTCTCCCTTTATTTAATTGCTTACAATGGTTAATTTAGAACATCACGTTTCATTAGCATTCTCTATGTTTACATCCACTTGTATTGCATGTACTGAGGCTTGGCGCATCATTCTTACTGCATTGTTAATTCAATAATTCTTTGAATACGTGCTTAGACCGCATGCAATTTAATTGGTTCATATACCGTATTAGTAGCCGAGCCTATTTAGATTGCATATCGCATGTATTGCATTAGTCATAATTGCATAGTTAGAATCACGCATTTTTCTAACTCGTTTTTCTTTAGGTTTGGAGTACTAGGTAAGCTTTTATTAGCTTTAGCATAATTGCATGAGTGTGTTTGTTTCCATGTCTAGCATACTTGCCATGAGGCTAAATGCTTAAACGATATAAATTGTTTGAATGCCTATTGATGAAGGCCAGTTGCTTGAACTGGGACAAGTTGATTAAATGTCCATTTTTTTAGCCCACTTTTCCAAAGTGGCAAATTCACAAAACAGTTTCAAAAACAAAACATTGAGATCAAGTGTTCCAATTCCTGCAAACTAGTCTATACCTTGTGTGCGCGTCACATAATAAAGAATATCTAATAAATCTGAACAAGAGCATATAATGTAAATAAAAACCACATCAACATTAGTAGAGGTTGATCTTTGATCGGGCGAGTGGAGTGCTCAATTCATGAGCTTCCCCTCTCGTACCTAAGTTCTAGAGCCGAGACACTTTGGTGATAACGAACTAATGGCCTTTGGCACGAGTCTTGGGTTTCCTAAATTTTTCAAAAATATTTAGGTGACGACTCTGTAATCTAGAAAAATAGTCCATTTTTGGGATGTGATTCAAACATTGATTTTCCAAAAAGAATTGCCAGATTTGGACTCTTTTTGTGTTTTCATCATTTCACATTGCACTTGTGAAATCAGATTTAGAATCACAAGTGGAGTTCGAACTGTAGGGCTACTCGCCTTCCGAAAGGAGCATGGAAAGTCGATTTACAGTTTCTAGTGACTCTGCTGGGGATTTAGAAAACTTGACTTAAAACTCATGATGTGACCTTTTATTTACACTTATGTGTTTCTTTGCATTTGCATTTGCATTCGCATTGGTGTGCTTAAAATCATTGTGTTTGTCGACTACTATTCCTGAACAGTTTGCCGGAGGCTCGCCCGAAAGGCTTGCCAAAAGGCTGACTGGTCATGGGCTCTAGCATGTTGGGAACACAACCCTTGGATCTACACTACTGCTGTACTGTTTGATCCTCCTTTCACTTCTCGGTGTTAAGTGTGAGAGGTATATTAGGTAATCTTGCCAACGTATCCTTTTGACCATTCGACCTTGTTACATATAATGAAGCTATAGTGACTATTCCAAAATTAGGGCAGGATGCCACCCATTTGTAGGATGTCGTGAAACTTGTTGTTTGAAAGAATACAGCCTAGATCATGCCCAAAATCTAGGACAGGGTAACCATATCCCCTTACAGGGGTGTTTTGGTTCTTTTACTTAATATGTGCTTTTACAATGAGACTGTATAGAAGTTCATATCAATAAGGTTTGAAAACAGAGAGTTCAGTAGGGATTTCAGTTCAGCTGTATGTCTTAACTATTGTGGATTGGGGCTGAGGTGCTGTCCGATTTTGATTTTATTTTTCTCTCTTTCTTTTTGCTAGGTAATTTACTATCATAGCTTCAGAAAGACCAGATATTCCCCAAGTTGTGTGGACTCATTTCGGCAGTCTGTGCAAAGTTCGAGGCCTTGTTGGTGGTCAGCTCGTGCTAGTCTCACTTTCCCTAGTCACTCGACGAAGAAGAAACAGACAATCAATAGCTTCAATACAAAGCACCCCACAAACGCCTATCCATTCTCAGTCAGTCAATTCACCAGCATTTAGTTCACCTGGGTTAGCAATGGCACAGAACACAACACCAAATGCAGAGGAATTTGCTGCCATGATGATTGCCATCCAAAGAACTATGGATACTATAAATCAGAGGATGGCTGTACAAGATGAAGTCATTACCGATTTGCAGCGTACATCTGAGGCATTAGCGTCAGCTATGCATCCGGTCCCTACTACTCAGCCAAACCCAGATCCACTTCCGCCAGTAAAAAATCTACCAGTCCCAAATCCTCAAGACATATTTCCCCTAACCCCAACTTATCGTCCTCCGGTTCAACCTCTTGTGGGGATTTTTCCTTTCGATATCAATGAGATTGATCCAGTCTTGGTTAAAATCACCAGATTGGAATAAGCATTAAAGAAATCTCAGGGCTTTAACTCCATTCCAGATATCGAAGATGCGTACCGGAGAAATTTAAGATGCCCCACATCGACAGATTCGATGGAAGTGGGGATCCAATGGGTTTGTCTCAGGCGCAAAATCTTTCGTTGTTTGGAAGGACCATGTCTGATGTAGCAACCATCTGGTACGCTAAAATGGAGGATTCTACAAAACGAAATTGGAAGGAGCTATCTGAGGCATTTGTCAATCAGTACCCATATAACACTCAGATAGAAGTAACCATTAGTGAGTTGGAGGCTACAACCTAGAATCCCAAAGAATCATTTATCAATTTTGTCGCCCGCTGGAGAGCCAAGGCAGCTCGAATGACAAATAAGCCTGCTGAAAGGGAACAAGTCCACCTAGTAGTCTAGAACCTAGAGCCAGAGATGTTGCAGAGAATGATAGTGGCGTCATTGTCCACGTTTACCTCGTTACATGAGCTGGGGTTCCAGATCGAGAGTGCATTTAAAAAGGGTATCATCCACAGAACCAGCGAACTCGCAAAAAGGCTGTTCTCTTGGAATACTAATGCTAGTAGTAGCACTATTCCACGGCCTGCAGATGTCAGTAATGTCATCACAACGGCCAAGATAGCTGATCCATTTGCTACTGCCACAACCTCCCAACCTTCACAAATACCGGTCCACCCCGAAACTGTAGAGTCTTTACCCCTCTCCATGTGAGCCCAACCCAAGCCTTCAAGTTATTGATGCGAAAGGGGCATCTCAAGCCTCTCAATCCTCGACCATTTCCAGACCCATTGCCACCCAAACACGACCCTACCCAGTACTGTATCTTCCAACAACAACATAGCCATCCCACAGACATGTGCTACTGCATACGTCATGAGATTCAGGATCTCATTGACAACAAAGTCATCGCCCCACCCGCAAAACCAAACGTAACAACCAACCTGCTCCCTGCACATAACCAAGTCCCCCCACCCAGAAACATTAACCACATCCATACACTACCATCCACCTTCAACCCCAACATATACATTACCTCATCCCACCTACCAAAACCAGAAGTGGTCATTCCAGAAGGCACAGGCACGTGCATGATAGATTTAATTCCACAAACCCCACCCAGGCTCGTGGTAGTAGAAATGGAGAAAAAAAAGAATACACTAAAGACAGGGTCGCCTGATACCCGTGTCATAGAGAAGGGGGTCTCGCTTACAAAGGAGTATGATCCCAGCTTATACATTGTGGCCATCAATCAGTTAAAGCCAGTGGTCATACTGCCAGATGTTCTCAGCATTAATGCTATCGGGGAAGACCGAATAGCACAAAATCAGAATGAGTGGCCCGAGCAAGGCCTACATGACTTAGCAAACCTAGAAGAGGATCTGGCAGAATTAGAAGAGGATCTGGAGGATCTTTACTTCTTCAAGGAAGAAGATACAAGCTGTGTACAGATGGGATGGTGGGACCCGAGCCAGCCAGAAACTAGCAATGGGTGTTTGAATGAGGAAGAGTTTGATGTGAAGGAATAGACAGGAGAAACTGGGGGAGAAGAGGAAGTTGTTGTTAAGGATAAGGCTGAGGCTATACCTCCTACTAAGAAAGAACAGGCACTGGAACAGTTTCAAAAGGAAATGATAGAGGAAATCCAAGTGAAAATAGCTCCGGAACAAGGCAAAGGAAAAGGGAAAGAAGAACTTAAAACACCAGTGGTCGATGCCCAGACAACCAGAAAAGTCGAATGGGATCCCAAGGACCAGAAGAGGATGTTGAGAAAACTCAGAAAGTACTGCGATGTTGAAACCCAAGCTGTGCTAGAAGAAGAATGGCATGATGACGAGGCACGTAATGTCAATATGCTCCGGATTTAACCGAACCAAACTGCCCATTGACACCACTGCTGACCAATTGGTGTTGTTGGTCACCTCTGGGGACGTTATGCCAGTAATATCCTTTACGGATAAAGAATTGCCTCCTGAGGGCGCCAATCATAACAGGCCTTTGTACGTAACCTTGGAGAGCCAAAAAAAAGTGGATCTCGGTGGTACTAGTAGATACTGGATTGACGATCAATGTGTACCTAGTGAAAAATGCCTATGCAATCAGTTTGAGGCCGATTGACTTTACATCTACGACCCAAGCTGTCCGGGCTTATGATTATACAAGCCGAGATGTCATAAAAACGTTTAAGAGTAATATCCTGATCGGCCCGTCCAAACATGAGGTAGAATTCCATGTCATGGATATTCTGGCCACATTTAACCTGTTACTGGGAAGGCGCTAGCTCCATTAGATGAAGGATGTGTCATCAACGGTCCATCAGTTAGTGAAGTACCCCTTTAAAGGCGGGATTGCCACTGTGTACGGTAACTCAGCCATCTATTCTCCCCAAGGAACTACTGCACCACTACTTGAGATTATATATGGGGAAGAGGATTTGTTCATTTTTGGCTTCTCTCTAGCGGAAGCCAGGTTGGTTCAAACCATCATGGCGGAGGGCGATGGAGATTATGTGAGTGCACAATCCATATACATGATGAACAAACAGGGGCATATGCCCGGGTCGGGACTAGGCCGAAGTGGTAGGCAGGGAGGTACTATTGCTAAGAAATTGAGTCGTAACCCCCATGCTTTCGAGCTAGGATATAAACCTACCACTGCAGATTGGCAGAGAAAAGGGCAAGAGTTGAGAGAGAGGCTGTAGGCAAAGAGGACTGGGAAACAATATGAGTTAGTTCACAAACCTATAAGGGGAATCCTGAATGGACGCTTTGTCTGCCAAGGAGAAGATTTCCCATTCTGTGGATTCCCAGAACCTTGGTATGACTGGGAGACAAAGACAAGGTATCTGGGGTTCGAGATGTTTTTCAGGCACCAGTTACCAGAAGAGGAGGATAAACAGGCAAATCTAAGCATTGAAGTGGATCAAGGAAAGACTGCAAACCTGGACATCGAAGAAGAGAAGCTGTTGGGAAAAGCACTGGCTGACTTACTGATGAGTTCCACTGCGGGAGCTGAGACCACCAACTTGGGGAATAGTTTTACTATCTCAATGATTAGGGATACCCCAGCAGTGGATTTCTCCAATCTTATCATAGATGCATCTAAGGCTCCACGCCTAGTCTAGAAATTCAAGCAAGGCGTCATCAGCAGTTCTGAATCGGATAGTGAGTTCGAGTCTGATTCCACTGAGTTTGTGGAGTCGGAGTTAGATTCGAGTTCCTCTGAGTCTGGTACTTCTGGGAGTGGTAACTCGGATGCCAAAGTCTTGTCCAGGTCGTCTTTTAGTTTTTCCTTTGAGTCCATTATAACCGAAGATCCATACTTTTTGAGTCTTGTCCAGTTCGCCAAGTCCTAAAATGTTGTTAGATAGAAATAAGCAATTTCCAGTAGAGAATACATTTGACCAAATATATAAACATTTTATTTAAATAGGCATCATCACACCTCTTACTCAAAAACATTTAGTTATCCAATTTCATAATCCAATGCATATTATTTAACTAACTTCCACATTTTGTCATCCTCACATGGATAACCAGTGGGCACCTCAACTTTCCACATTTATTGTCCTCACACGATCGGCCACGTGGACACTTCAAACATCTCCACATTTGTCTTCCCCACACGACCGGGCAAGTGGGTACCTCAATTTTTCCCCGCACGAGTAAGACCATAGTGTATAACAACCAGCCATCAAAACTCAATTTCATTCCAAAACAAGGAATTCCAATATATTTTCCATTACTTGAGATTTCCCTTCTATTACCAATCAAGGTCCATGAACATTATTTAGGGTTTTACATGACAATTGGAGTTTGTCATTTCATTCTTCCATTTACCAAAAGTACAAGATGTGTTCACTAGTTTTAGTTAAGAATTAATCAAATTTTCCTCAAATTTTAAGGCTAAACCCACCATCACTGTTTATATCCACATATATATATATATATATATATATCCTTATCCCCTCATAATCACACATCTAAACCATGAAATCAATTGTGACATCCCAATTTCTACTGTAAGGGTTAGGGTAATGTCACTAAAGAATCCTTTAGTCAATAGCTAAGTAAGATCCCAAGAAGGTCGGAGGAGTCAATATAGCCTCCCTTCTAAGTCCAACCACCTTAGATAGCAAGCTATCTTTTTGACAAATCTTAAGAGGTATTAACACAAGGTCTCATAGGTAACGTAGAGATAGGCATAGGATTACAAAAGTAAATAATAATTACAGTGTTTCAAATCTTAAGTTGCAAAACGAGTTCCATTACTATTACAATCCAAAAAGAACTAAAAGCATGAATAGACTTATAAGTGAAATGGCTTCTAACGTTCTCTAAAACAGACACAAGTCTTCAAATGTCTTTAGCTCTGCGTCAGCCTCATACGTTTCTTTGATATCTGGCATGAAACGCTATGAGCTTTGAATGCCTAGTAAATGCACACACACCCCGTCTCTTTTTCTCAACCTAATACACAATAGCAATTACAATAATAGGGGAAAGAAACATGAAATTCAAGTAAATAACAAGGGTTACAAGGTTAGTTGTTACTAGTCTAGAAATCCCCCAAAGAGATTTCATTCTCCCAACCACAAGAATTAGACACAGATAATTCGGTATGCCCCTCATTTGCTGCTTTGCAAACCTTACCCCAGATGCCTACCAACAATTACATACCACATAGCGCCAACTGAGGACCTGAAAAGAGATGGTAAAATAAGGGTCTTGCCTATTCCCTCCTTACGCCAAAATCACCTAGGGTTTGAATACAACTGCTCTGATCAAGGGTTCTGAAACAACCACTTGTGCAAAACTTTAGCTTTCAAAAGGGAACATGTCCCACTAACCAATTCAATTTAAGCATAGCCTTATCTTATAACAATACTCATGTGATCGAAACCCCATTAGCCACCCCATTAAGGTTTTTGTTTAGATTGATGTTTTAAGTTAGTTAGCACAAGCAAAAAAATAAATAAATAAATTTTCATAAGTATGAGTGTTATTGAAGGACTAAAATAAAAGGTATATAACCATGACATATGTAATATCACACCAAGACATGATCATAAACTAATAAGTACATTCGTGAAGATAAGAGCATAGAACACCAGTGTAAAAAAAAAAAATCCAATTTAGTACCATTTAAGGATTAAAATCAAAAGAACCAAGGACAAAAAGGGAATACGGCATCTAGCTATTCAATTCATTATCTGAGGAGGTAAACTGTACAAAAGAGGCCATCTGGGAATGCACAAGTTGTGCATCGAGGAAGAAGAATCAAAGCGCCTTATAGAGGCCATTCACGGAGGAGAGTGTGGAGCCCACATGAACGGTGTAATGCTTGCCCGAAAAATCCTTAGACAAGGTTACTACTGGTCAACCATGGAAGAGGATTGTATTGGTTTTGTTTGACGCTGTCACAAATGCCAGATTCATGCTAATCGTATGAACATTCTGCCATCGAAACTCTATAACATGACTTCGCCATGGCCATTCTCTGTTTAGGGAATAGATGTTATCAACGCAGTTATGCCAAAAGGGTGAAATAGGCATGAATTCATTCTGGTAGCAATCGATTACTTCACAAAATAGGTGGAAGCCCAGTCTTGCTCTGTACTGAAAGTATCACACGTGGCTAAGTTCATCAGGAATAACATCATTGGTAGGTATGGAGTGCCCAATGAGATTATCTCTGATAATGGAACGCACTTCAAGAAAGACATGATAGATTTGCTCGGGAAATATAACGTGGCTTTCCATAAGTCATCAACTTACAAGCCGCAGACTAATGAGGCTGTTGAAGCTGTTAACAAGAATATCAAGAGAATTCTGCAGAAGATGGTGGAAACCTACAAAGATTAGCTAGATAAATTGCCATTTGCACTCTGGGGCTATAGAACCTCAATCCGAACATCTACAGGGGAACCCCCTATTCTCTGGTCTACAGGATGGAGGCTGTTTTGCCAATTAAAATTAAAGTAGCATCGCTATGAATTATGGCTGAGTGTTAGATAGCAGAGGTAGATTGGCAGCAAAGTAGGTTTGAGGAGTTGATGTTATTTGATGAAAGAAGACTAAGAGCCTTGTATCATGTCCAGGGCTACCAACATTGAATTGCTAGGGCTTTTAACAAAAAGGTTAAGTCCCAGAATCTCAATGAAGGGGACATGGTGCTGAAAGACAATCGAGCTCCTATTCATAACCCTAGGGGCAAGTTCAAACCTAACTGGATTGGTCCTTACATCATCAAGTCAATTTGGTCAAGAGGGGCAGTTATTCTTATGGACTTGGATGGCCTGGAGTTTTCTCAACCGATCAACATGGACAAGTTGAAGAAATATTACACCTGAGAAGCTCTCTAGGCCGAAAACCCGAAAGGGCAACCTAGGCAAAATTTAGAGCACGAAAAATTAGAAATAAAGAAAAATTGAGCTTACAAGGTTGAAAACCCTAAAGGGCGGCTTTGGCAAAAATTAGAGTGTAAAAGAAGAGAGTTAATACCCGAGCGAACCTGAGTCGAACTACGTAAGGCCTAATTCTCATTCTTGGGATACGTAGGCAACTTTACCTTGAAATTCGACTGTAACTATCTCCAGTTCAACTGTCCTATCTGTTTTCTTGATCAGGTCATCCTTGATCTATTAGTTCGGTTGTGCTTTGTATTTTGGGCAGAAAAGCTAAGTACAGAACAGCAGTAATGATACGCAGCCAGGGGCAGTTACGATTTCTTTTGATTCGGGATTGTACATCTTGAGGATCGATTCTATGCGTATCAGGTGGTGATCGCTTCCAAAAATTATTTTGAAAAGTTTTAATAAAAAATGGTTTTGTTCAAAATTTTACCCTTTTACAACTTGGACCATTTTTGGGACCGAAAGGAAAATTTTCATCACTCGCAACTTTAATTTTATTGATTTCAACACAAGTACATACTCCAAACTCTTTGATTTAGATCAAAGCTGTTTTTTACATCTTGAACTTGAAAAGAAAAGATCAAAGCAGTAAAACTAGGGGCACAGTTGAGTCAGGTGGCTCCATGCCAAAAATGGTCCAACCTCTGCCTCCTCTTCAAGCCAAGCCAAACACTCCTCAAACAAGGTGTAACTGAAACTAATGGTAGGGGCCAAAATCTCTCTCATCCTCCAAGCCATGAGATACGGGGCAAATGCGAGACGCGAATCGGAAATGAAGCTGTGTATTCCACTCCTTCATCTGGACGTATTTGATCATGCCCAAACTGGCATCAGAACCGAAAAGGAAAATAGAACACACAATGTGTAAGGCTAATTAACTCTACGCCTGACTGTCGGGATATACAGTAGCTCATCCCGGCTAAATTAAACCAGGGGCAATGCCAAGATATATCAATTGTGGACCGGCTGCACATCTAATCACACCATAAACCCTCTAAAGGGAAATTAATTAGCCGTTGGTGAAAAAAGTAAGCCCAGGCCAAATATTCGGGGCAGGGGCCCACTACCCGCAGTTTATCCATCAACCATACCTGGGGAGGGATAATAAAATAAGAGAGATTAAATAATAGAAAGGTGTGTATTAAGTAAAAGTAAGAAAAGGATTTTGAAAGAAAAATAGAGAATGAGTGTTAAGTCATATAAGAATCATAAATTAGAAGGGTGAAAAATCATACCTGGAGAAGTAGTGGGCTCCCTGCAAAGCGGATAGTCTCTCCCCGACGAAAAGCATCCAAACCCATCAAAGTTTCGACCAGTGCTAAACCTATGCAGATCTTGCCCTCTTTCAAGCCTTGGGTTACTTCGATCAACCAAATACTAGCTTCGTCGAAACAAGAGGCAAGGAGGAATTGTACAAGAAGGCATAAACGGAGAGCATGTTGTCAATGGCTGCACCAGAGAAGATCGCTCCTATCTCCAATAGCATAAAATCGATGAACTAAACTGGAGATGTTCAGCCCCCCGTCATGAGCCAAAGATCGAGCCTCGTGCAATGATAATCCACACATCCGACCCAAAGCCTGGGCATGGTTAAAATGGGGCTTCGGTATGATTTCTTCGTCACGCCGGGATTCCATCAGTGCTTGAAATTTTTCGAGTGTTAGACACATTTCTTGAAATCCAAATTGAAATACATGTGTGACCGGGTTCCAACATCAAACTGCAACATGAAGGAACGAAAAGCAAAAAAAAGTGCGGCTTAAAGGGAAAAGGGTATTTAGGCTAAAACCTCATAAATTCACCTTTTCCGAGCCATCCAAAGTGGCTATCCAGTCTTGAAGCCTATTGACAAGCATCTCCATCTTGAGAGCAAAATATCAAAGACTTGTGAGTCTGCCAGAAAAACAGCATGGGAGCACTATTTATAAAGTCTGAAAAAAAGCTGAGCATGACAGCTGGACAACACTGACCGACATCACACTAATGGCCGGCCATGCATCAATGATGGCCAGCCATGCATCAATGAAGCCTGGCCAGGCCTTAGTGCTGGTCCAGTTCAGATCAGTTTCAGCAAAAGCTAGTCTTTGTTTGAGTGGACCACGACTGTACTTTTGAGTTTTGTTTTGTTTATACCAAGTGTTTGTTAGCTTTTTCAAGTTGTTTTCATTTCATTTTTCTGTTATTGAGTTGTATTATACATTTTGGCCGATTGTAAATCATTATCCGATTTATGAATCATTCAAGAACAAGCATTCATAGTTCTAAAGGCTACAATGCAAGCATTACACCATTCATCACATGCAAATGCCATTCATCACATTGTGCAAAGGGATCATTCAACAAAAACTTGTCCTTTATAACTAGCAGGTCCAACCCCGATCATTGTTTTACAAAGCAAAAACAAAAGAAAAAGTCTTCAAAAATAAAAGGGTCTATCGGAAGCTAGTCTTTAACTACATAGCAAAAACAAACAAACAAACAAAAAAAACATAATAAAATAGCAAATCATCATCAGTAACCCATCCTAGCTCTCTTCCTCCTCGGCTGCAAAGGAGGTGCATCACTGTCATTGCTAGGACTGCTGGACTGCAAGTCAATCTCCTCTCCCTCATCTTCGGGGGTCATGGACTTGTCAAAAGACTCCTTGGAAGGCGAGTGATGCCTCACTCAACCTCTCCCCCGGTCAGCTCCTCCTCGGCCTCTCACTGGGCCCTGTCTTCTTCTCCTCCCATGAAGGAGGTCCTGCAAGTGCAACTGGTACAGGCTCAAGCTGAAAAAATGGCAGATATCAATATGGCAACAAGTATAGTATGGCAACAATAGTAAACCACAGATAGAATGTACCTCGATCCCATGGGTGACTAAGGAAGTCTGCCTCCTCCGTACCATTAGGAGCAGTCGGTTGATCGTACGAAGAAGGTCATCACCAAACGCTCAGGGGATTTGCAAAAAAACAGAACTTGAGAAAAGCAGACAGAAGTAATAGCAGTCAATGATAGAAATGGCAGAAAACCAGCTAAAGTACAATATGGACTAGCATAAAGAAATGTGTACCTGCTCGACGCCATGGGCAAACACGAGTCTACTATCCTTCTCCTCGATGTGCTCAAGTGGGATCTGCTCGATCACTCCATCCGGACGCATGTATACAATCTCAGTGGAGATCATAGGAAATCCAGGAATGGGAGCAACAGCAGGGGCACCTCCAGTAGGCACATCGTTAGCCCCAGCAGTAGCAATCTCTGGCATAGCTTGAGCCATGCCTAGGGTAAAAGGTGTCATCACTCGAGTGTGTAAGAAGGTAGTGAAGTCGCCAGGATCATGATGACGATCGCCATCCTCACCTATCATCAAGAGGTCAAGCTTAAGACCGTCTTGCAGATCATTCACTACCCTCATGTCGAGAGGAGGAGGAGAAGGAGGATGTGGAATGTCAGGGTCAGCAACCCCCTGCGTCTGGCAGATGAACCTCTCTCCTAGGTAGTATGCCTGGCCAAAGGGGCCCTTGAATAGAATCCTCATCGTAAAAGCATACCAAGTAGCGGCGTAGGTCGTCCTCGACACTTGAGGAATGCCTGCCCAAGGGTGGCAATCAATCTGTGAAATCAGTGCAGTGTTAGATCAGGGAAGTATGGGGAAATCAGTGTAATGTCAGGTCAGTGCAGTATGGGAAAATCAGTGCAATGTCAGATGCTAGTGCAGTATCATTATGGCGGTGTTAAGAATCAAATCAATGTCAGAAGTCAGTACAGTATGAAAGTGGCAAGATGGTACAGATGCAATAGCATGAGAGTGACCATGTAGTGCGCTATAGTGTAATATGCTCATAGTAACTAACAGCTAAAGACTGGTATTTTGTTACCTGGTCTGCCGTGATCGTGTCAAAGAAACGATGGAAGGTTCAGTCTACGAGGCGATGTTGCTCGAATCGCAAGTTGTAGTACCGGGAGCGGGGTACTAACAACTCAATCAACCTCACTGGGACTGGAGCCAAGGAAATGAAATATGTGTAGACCCAAAGCTATAAACAAAGATATAAGAAAATAGATCAAATGAACAAGAAATGCAACAGTGAATAGAATGTAAAGCATATCAGAAAAGTGAATATGGGGTATACCTCCCAAACCCTCGAATAGCCATAAAGTGAATCCGCCATGCGGTGGGAGATGGAGCTCATGTAGCAGTATAAAGTGGCCAGGCCGGCACCACCCCAATCATACTCCACCACCCGAGGAAGACATACCAGTGCCCCTAGAAGATATAACCCCATGGTATTCTCTAGTACCTGAGGATATACAGAATACTGAGCCAATAGTGTTAGGTATAATTTCTATCTGTGCACAGAATGCCTATGTACTGATTGATTCTGGTTCTACGCATTCATTTGTATCACATGCTTTTTCTCGAAAGTTGACTAGATCATTAGAACCTATGAATTACATACTATCTATGTCTATACCATTGGAAAGTTCTATGATGTGCACTTATGTATATCCTGTATGTGATGTTTTGATTGGTGATATGACATTGTACGTTGACTTGCTATCCTTGAGCACTGATCACTTTGATTGTATATTGGGTATGGATTAATTGTCGAAATATTGTGTCACTATTGATTGTGTGAATAAAACCATCACGTTTAAACCACCTGGTATGCCTGAGTTTGTTTTCACTGGGAATGGGTAGTTCCTCCACCATACTTGATTTCATTTATGAAAGCTAGAAAATTATTGAGAAAAGGTTGTTGGAGTTACTTGTGTAGTGTAATGGCTGTATCTTCGAATAGTACCAGCGTGGAAACTATTCCTGTGGTTTGTGAATTTCCTGATTTATTTCCTAATGACTTACTCGGAAACCTAATTAATAGGGAAATTGAGTTTACCATTAATGTAGTACCTGGAACACAACATATCTCTAAGACTCCGTATAGAATGTCGACTTTTGAACTGAAAGAGTTAAAAGTTCAACTCCAATAACTCTTAGACAAGAAATTCATCCATCCGAGTACCTCACCTTGGAGGGGCCCAGTGTTGTTTGTCAAAAAGAAAGACAGATCTTTGAGGCTGTGTATTGACTACCGTGAGTTGAATAAAGTAACCGTGAATAGCAAATATCCATTACCTTAAATAGATGACCTGTTTTACCAACTCTAGGGAGCCCAAGTGTTTTCTAAAATTGACCTTAGATCCGGGTATCACCAGTTAAAGGTCAAGGCAGAAGACATAGAGAAAACTACATTTAGAACTAGATATAGATGCTATGAATTTTTGACAACGCCATTTGGGGTAACTAATACACCTACGGCGTTCATGGATTTAATGAATAGGGTGTTCAAACAATTTCTGGATGAATTTATTGTTGTCTTTATTGATGATATATTGATTTACTCCAAAAGCAGAGAAGAACATGAGAATCATTTAAGAACTGCCTTATAAATTCTAAGGGAAAAGAAGTTATATGCAAAATTTTCCAAATATGAGTTTTGGCTGGACATCATAGCCTTTCTGGGCCATGTAATCAACAGGGATGGCATATTGGTAGACCCATAGAAAATTGAAGCTATTGTAGATTGGCCTAAACCCATGAATGTGTCAGAAGTTAGAAGTTTTCCAGGACTTGCAGGTTATTATCACAGGTTTGTGAAAGACTTTTCAAAGCTTGTTATGCCATTAACGCAGTTGATACAAAAAAATGTACCGTTTGATTGGAATGACCAACGAGAGTCAGCCTTTCAAGAACTGAAAACTATACTAGTAATTGCACCGATTTTGACTTTGCCTAATGGTACTGATGGGTTTCAGATTTATAGTGATGTATCCTACAAAGGTTTGGGTTGTGTATTAATGCAAAATGGAAAGGTAATTGCTTATACTTCTCGGCAACTCCAACCACATGAAAAGAAGTACCCGACTCATCATCTTGAACTGGCAGCAGTGGTGTTTACTTTGAAAATTTGGTAACATTATTTGTACGGTGTGACTTGTGAAGTGTACACAGACCAAAAAAGCCTCAAATATTTCTTTACCCAAAAAGAATTGAACATGAGATAGAGAAAATGGTTAGAGTTGATCAAAGACAATGATTTGTAGATTATGTATCATCCGGGAAAAGCTAACACTGTGGCAGATGCCTTGAGTCGAAAGTCAGTGGGAATTTGGTCATGTTTACTCACCAGTCAGGAAGAATTACTATGTGACTTGGAAAAGAATGAGATTGAGATTGTATTACGAGAACAAGGCGGAATCGTAGCCGCTATCTCCGCCCAACCTGCAATCATTGAAGAAATTAGGGAGAAGCAACTACAAGATGAATTTCTGAAAAGGATTGTGGATAAGATGGACTCAAAACCAAGGCCGAGATTTATATTGGCAAACGATGTGTTGAAATTTCATAACAAACTTTGTGTGCCGGATTGTTTTGATTTGAGAAAGCGTGTTATGACTGAAGCTCATAATTCTAAATTTGCTATGCACTCGAGGACTACCAAGATGTATCATGATTTAAAACAGAATTTCTGGTGGCCGGGAATGAAAAAGTGTATTGCAGATTTTGTGGCTAGATGTTTACACTGCCAACAAGTTAAAGCCAAACATCAATGACCCGCTAGATTACTTTAGCCGCTCCCAATACCGGAATGGAAGTGGGAACATATCATGATGGACATCATTGTTGGACTGCCTCGCTCTTCTCGAGGTATGGATTCTATCTAGGTCATTGTTGATCGTTTAACTAAGTACGCCTATTTTTGGTCTGTCAAATATTTGTATAATGCGGATAAGTTGGCTAATTTGTATGTCAATGAGATTGTGAAATTACATGGAGTTCCAGTGTCCATAGTGTCTGACAGAGACCCCAAGTTTACTTTGAGATTCTGGCAGAGTTTGCAACAAGCTTTGGGGACTGAATTGAAATTAAGCAGTGCTTATCACCTACAGACAGATGGCCAATCGGAACGGACTATTCAAATATTGGAGGACTTGTTACGGATGTGTATGTTAGACTTTCAAGGCAATTATGAGACTTACCTTTCTCTGGCCGAATTTGTATATAATAATAGCTACCATTCAAGTATTGGTATGGCCCTATATGAAGCTTTGTATGGTAGGAAATGCCGTTCTCCGATCTGTTGGGCCGAGGTAGGTGACAGACCTTTATTGGGACCAGAACTGGTACAAGAAACAACTGAAAATGTGTAATTGATTTGACAAAGACTGAAAACTGCACAAAGCTGCCAGAAGAGCTATGCCGATGTCCGAAGAAGAGACAAGGAATATGAAGTCGGGGATCACATATTTATCAAAGTGACTCCAATGAAAGACCAGACACGGGTTGGCGTGAAAGGCAGATTGGCACCAAGATATGTTGAACCCTATGAAATCCTTAAGAAAATCAATTCAGTGGCGTATCGAGTAGCTTTACCACCAGTCATGGAACGTATGCACAATGTATTTCATATCTCTATGCTTCGGGATTATTTGAGAGATCGACTACATGTGATTGAGCTTACTGATGTACTTCTAAAAGATGATTATACATATGAGGAGAGGCCAATGCAAATTATGAATCGCCAAATCAAAAGATTGAAAAACAAGAAAATTCTGTTAGTGAAGGTTGATTGGAAAAATCATGGAGGAACTTATGCGACTTGGGAGACAGAAGAAGACATGATGAAAAGATACCCTGAGTTGTTTCTTTTGAATCCGGTGTTCTTCCAGAATGAAGGTAACTCGAGTTTGGAGGACCAAACTCTTTAAGAGGGGAAGACTGTAACAACCCCAACCCATGATTAACGTTAATCCATGCTTAATTATGCCTAATAAATAATTAAAGTGAAATGTTACATCATATGTTGCCTTATATGTGTTTATATCTGTTTAACGTAGAAAGATCTGTTCATGTTTCCATTTTGGTTTGCGAATTGAAGGCCTTAGTGGCATCCGATTCTGAAATTAACTTGATTTATGTGTTATTTGAAATTGTTAGAATTTTATAGTAGGTGTAATTGAAATTCGATTCGGAACAATTAAATTAGATTAATTTAATGCCCATTTGATTAGCTTTAATGAACCACCACCAGGTAAGCTTATATAAGGCCACCTCCATCACCTCTTTTATACTTTACACTCTCATTCACTCATATCTTTGAACTCAAACGTAGGAGAGAGAGAGAGAGAGAGAGAGAGAGAGAGAGAGAGGAGGAAGGAATTGAGATCAAGGGCTTAAAAAGAGAGATTTGCTAGGAATTGTTGAAGAATATGAGTGAATATGGAGATGAAAGCTTTTACACTTATGAATCTAACACTCTAGTTAAGAATTCTAGTATTTAGCCTTGTAAAGTAATTGATTAATGCATGGAAACAAGTGAATTAGGTGAATTCATATGGGAATTGAGCTAGAATTGAACCAAGTTAAGTCATTCCATACATGTATGCATATATCATAACATCTTGAGTTTGAAATCAAAGAATTACCACATGCATGTGTCTATCTTGACTTGGTGTTGAGAATTCATCACATTTCTTACCATTTGACTTTAATTAATCATGTCTTGAAAAGCCTTAGTTCAAGAAATTTACATACATTTCATATCTATATTATGTTTTCATAATTCAAGTTTGAGTTTGCTCAATTGTCAAGCTTAGGGGCCTTGATTTCATGAAATGATCCTTAATTCTTAATATTTTTTCAAGTTTAGACATGTTTCCTTGAGTTTTGGCCCAAAAGAATAAGATTTGTGGTTTTGAAATTGAGTTTTGAGCTTGGAAGCAAATTTGGAAATTTTAGAATTCTGCTCCTACGCTCGAGTGAAGGAATCTACGCTTGAGTGACCATTCTGCGTATGCGCACTTCTGCTTGAGCGACCAAAAGCACGCTTGAGTGTTAAATGCATGCTCCCAAAAGTTCTTATGTTTTTTAAACCGCTCAAGCGACAAAAGTTGCGCTCAAGCGAGGAAATGTCTCTCACGCTCGAGCGAGCATCGAGCGGAAAAATCTAATAACCAGCACTTTTGCAAAAATTTACAGACCGCTCGAGCAACAGATCCTGCACTCGAGCGTAAAAAGTTACGCTCAAGCGGGGACCTTGTTTTCAGCAAGTTTTGTTAAGTGTTTTCAAGTGCATTTTTGCATCCTCATTCCATCCTAGGCATTCCTAGGCCAAGTTTAAGACACCATAATGAGGATAGAGGAGTAGAAACACACCAAGACAAGAAAGAACTAAGTTAATGACTTCGGGTGTGTAATTCAGTATGTATTCGTTTTGTATCTGTGTAGATCACGCGTCACAAAATCTCTGAATTGCCTACTCTGTCCGTTTACTTGGAGCCATCTGTTATCTGTGAGTAATAACTTAGTAAAGCTATGTTCAAGTTAAATTATTTTTTATATATGGAATAAGATCTATTATACGAAATGCCATGTTTTATACTGTGAATGATTATCCAACTCTGGCAAATATTTATGGTATTTATGCTATGATTCAAGTATGCTATCTGTACCCAGACCGGAGATTTTTTATGGAACTGACAAGTTATTTGTACCCGGCTACAGGCTCCTTATGGAACTGACAAGTTATCTGTTCCCAGTCTGGAGGTTCCTTTATGGAACTAACAAGTTATCCGTACCCAGCCAGAGATTCCTCTATGGAACTAACAAGTATGATCTAAGATGCTTTGTAAATGATCTGTTAGTGCTGACGGATAAGCCATGTAAAATTAAGCATGAACTCTGGTTTCTGGATATGCTCAGAACAAGAATTCGATATGAATCTGTTTCAATACGAACTCTGATTTCTGAATTAGTTATGAGACATCATTCATTTAACCCTTTACTCTGTTATTATTCACTAGGCTCCCGCTCACGATCTATATTATGTATGTAGGTAATCAGGCACATGACCAAGCTCAGAGTTGAGGACCTGGCGTCTCAGTTTTTGTCAGCCAACCTTCGTGCCTCCCGAGGAGGTTCCGAATTAAGTCAAGTCTAGTGGCTGTGTTATTATGAATGTATAAAACTTTGTTTCTTTTGCTCCACAAACAAGTTTTTCTATTTATATGTACACGAAGTGACGTGTAAATACTATATCTTTTGATGTCACTCGTATGTATATAAAAGTTTAAGATTATCTGTCCCATGTATGTCTTCACAGCTCAATGGACTATATATATTTTATGTATTTGCTTCCGCAACCCCTAATTATACATTATTATGTTAAGAGGCCTTTGGTAATCCAAGGATTACTGGCCGATTACGACGCTAAACCTATAGGGGCAGATTTAGATCGTGACACAGCCGAGTTTGTTGAAGTTATATATAACACTAAAAAATCCCAAATTCTAGGGCTACAACAGATTTTCTTCGGCTCATCTCTCTCTAAAAAAGGTGTTGCTTCGCTCGCTGGTTTTGGCCTGAAATCTGGCGGTGAACGAAAGTTACGGAGGACACAAATCTGGCGGTAAGGTTAGTACTTCGACCAACGACCTCTACTCCGCTGCTGCTTTGTTTCGTTGGTAAGTATTCTCTTTCTCTCCCCCCCTTCTCTTCCTCTTCTGCTGCTCTTTCCTTTTTCTCCTTTCCCGCCGTTTTTTTTTATTTTACTTTATATCAAATCAGAGAGAGTCCATTGATTTTTTTTTGGTGTGAATGAGTAGAGCTTTCTCTTATTCTTTGTTTGTTGCAAATGAAATTTTATTTTCTGGGTAATTAGTTTAGTTTTTTACAATGTGGTGGGCAATGAGCATGATGAGGCCACCATCGTAGGTCTCAATTGCAACTGGAAAAAAAAAATTATGCTTAAATTCTTTAGCAGATTTGGCTCTACCTTATCAATTCTAGTTAGGCTTCTCAAATGAGTTTAGGGATACCTAAGAAATTCCATGTGTTTTAGGTAGAAAGCATGACTCTGGCAATCCCAATAATAGTGATAATAGTAGTTGGTATTCTTAGATCTCCATGAATATTAATATCAACTTAACAACATAATACATACCAAAACAAAGGTCCCTATTTATTGAACTCACACCTATATTTTTATTGCTTCTATTAAACATTATTATTCTTGCTAGGCATCTGTATTAATTTCAATAATTCTTGAAGGTTGCATTTGGATTCATGAATTTGAATTTAATTATGTAAGAACAGAAATTCACAATTGAGTGTTATCTTCATAAAATCAATTGAATAATATTGAGAATGACTTCTATAATTGGTTATGTGATTCTTGACTTAATTATTGTATTTCAAATATTATTCATCATAGCTAGTGACCTTTATCACCTTAATTGTTACTCTATTTGGTTGTTGAGAAATGGAATTTATGTGATTCTTGACTTAATTATTGTATTTCAAATATTATTCATCATAGCTAATGACCTTTATCATCGTAATTGTTACTCTGTTTGGTTACTGAGAAATGGAAAGATTTATAAATATATATAATCTTTCATATAATTATACAATTCCAAGTTTTTGTTTTTTGTTTTCATAGTTGTTAGATACATGATAATAAAATTCTAATTTCATGCTATTTTTTATAATAAATTTATGATTTCAAATATTACTAAATGTATTATATAGGGTTGTTTTAGGTGAAATGGATTCATCTGGCCATAATTCAACTGCACACTCTAATACCCCATCATCAACAAGAGGTAAATCTGATCCAGCATGGGATCATGTAACTGAGGGGCAAGCTCCCGATGGAAAGAAAACTTTAACATCTTTGTATTGCGGCAAAACTATCAAAGGTGGAGGGATTAATAGAATGAAGCAACATCTTGCAGAAAAGTCCGGTGAGGTTGGGCCATGTAAGAAAGTTCCAGGTGATGTTAAGTATCGAATGGAAGAGGCTTTGAAAGCAATTATTGAGAAAAATAAACGAAGTGAGGAATCTAATTCCTTTGGTCGGGCTGTTTTTGAATTTGAAGATGATGTTGAAATTGAAGAAATAATTCCACAACTCGATAAGGGCATCTTAATTAATGAAGGTGGTGGTAGTAGGAATAAAAGTAAGGCAACAATGACAAAGAGGAAAAGGAAAGGACCCTGCAAAAATTGATAATTTTTTTGCACCAAGGACCAGTCTAGGCACTCAACCAACTATCAAAAGTACCCTTGCAACTAAAGAAGCTGTACATAGGACACATATGATTGTGGAAAAATTTTTGTATGATACATGTGTTCCAATGAATGTTGTCAATTCCATATACTTTCAGCCCATGTTTGATGCTGTAATCGCCATTAGTCCAGGATATGAAGTTCTTACCTACCATGAAGTTCAAGTTCCTTTATTGAGTGACTCAAAGAAAAAGCTTCAATTGTTTATTGACTCTGTAAAGAGTACTTGGGCTGATACTGGGTGTACAATTATGGGTGATGGTTGGATTGATGGTAGACATACAACTCTCATTAATTTTCTTGTCTATTGCCCTAGAGGAATCACTTTTGTTAAATCTGTTGATACCTCTAATGTTATAAAAGATGCTCTTCTTTTTAAATTGTTTGAAGAAATTATTGAGTGGGTGGGAGCAAGCAATATTGTGCACATGTTGAAAAATAATGGGGCAAATTATGTTGCTACTGGAAGGCTTGTTAGTGAAACTTACAAGAATATTAATTGGTCTCCTTGTGCAGCACATTGTTTGTACTTGGTGTTCAGTGATATTTCCAAGTTGAATCATATGAAAGAGCTTGCCTCTAGCGTATCAAGTGTGACAAGATTTATTTACAATCACCCATGGTTGATAGTTTGGTTGAGGAAAAGGAAAGGATGGATTGAAATTATGCACCCAGGAGCAACCCGTTTTGCCACTACTGTCATTACATTGCATAGTATTCAAAAATGATTTGAAAGCCATAGTGACAAGTAAGGATTTTGTCGATTCAAGGCATGCAAAAGATAAGAAAGCAAAAGAAGTTGTTGTTATCATTTTAGACAGTAAGTTTTCAAATGAATTATTGATCATTGTTAAGATTGTTGAGCCACTCATGAGATTGTTGCGTATTATTGATGGAGATAAAAAAACCTTCAATGGGATATGTATATGAGGGCATGTATAGGGAAAGAATAGCAATTAAGAATGTTTTCATGAAGAAAAAAAGATTGTACAAGCCTTATACAAGTATTATCAAAGATTGTTGGGATAGGACGTTACGCAAAAATATCTATGATGTGGCTTATTAGTTGAATCCAGCTTTTCAATATGATCAATCATCATTTTGCAAAAAACCAAAGGTTATGGCAAGTGTGCTTGATATGATAGAAACAAAAGCTCCATATAGTGTAGACACCCCATTTTTGACCGACCTTAAGACTCAGACGTCACCGATTGAGCGCTCGGTGATGTTGCATGCTGTGCTCGTTCAGAAGTTTCAGAGTCGCAATGGCTCCTCCGGACTGACTTCTTCGTGTCTTGTCTCGGTTTGCTAACCAGACTCGGTTGTCTCTGTTTTCTTTCCCGCGGGAAGGGAGTGGTCCTGTAGACTATCTCCCGGTGGCCGTGTGCTACATTTCGTGGCCGCAGGCCATTTTGCCCATTTCGGAGCCCGGTTCCCGGTTTTCGGGACCGTCAGGCCGTGTGCCTTGGCTCGGGACCGCCCAACCATCTCCGAGTTCTCCGGTTTTTGGCAGGCACCTCTGTTTTATTAAACCAAGGGACACTGGGGCCCCTGATGCCCACTTCGTGGCTGAACACCACTTTCGGTGCTTACAGCCGGTTTTCGGGACCCCGAATCGTGCGGTTTGGGCCCCGAGCATTCATTTTGCATCGGTTTTCTCTGATTTTTGGCAGGAACCTCTATTTTGTCATTCCGAGGGACACTGGGGTCGCAGATGCCCACTTATTCTTGAACACCACTTGGACTGCTGACCCATTTTCGGGATCCCGAATTGCCCGGTTTTGGCTCCGAGCGTTCATTTCTCATTAGTTTTTGTTCAAATTTGGCAGGTACCTCTGTTTCAACACCAGGAAGATCACTGGGGGGTGGGAGGCCATCAATTATCCCAGATAACCATTTTCGCTCTTCCGGCGCCCGTTTTGCTCACTTCCGGGCCAATGTTGAACACCCTGGGGATATTTTCTTCCGACCAAAGCTACATATCTGTGATCAGGGGACATGGGAGGACCCTAAGAACTACAGGTCGGCCAGCAATTGTGGATTTCATTTTTGAGCCTCTCCTTCAAGCTCTATGTTGTGGCTCCTGCTTCAGTGTTGCCAATTTCCGACCTTGGAACCTTGTTCCACACATCTGGGAGGACCCTAAAAGTTGGTGGTCGGCCAGCAATTGTTGATTTCATTTTTGGGCCTCTCCTTCAAGCTCTATGTTGTGACTTACCTTGAGTTGCAGTTCCAACCTTGGGGCCTTATTCTACACACATGGGAGAACACCATTGCAGGGTGGTCGGCGAGAAAATTTCACCTTCATTTTTGGGCCATGGCCGGCCGGCCAGGGTGAGTGGTGGGGCGACCAGGTGGGGTGGCGGCCGCCACCTCCCAAAATCACTGCCGGCCGACTTCGCTTTTGGGCTCTTCTTTGTCCAGTGCTTTTTGAAATATCTCCCCCATCCGGGGGATATTTTGGGAGGAAAAGCTTAGGTGCTTTTCCCTCCCCTTTTACACTCTTTTTGGCCTACTTAAAGGGCTGGACAGCCCCTTTGCTAGGGTTACAAAATTTGATCTCAAAGACCTTTCTCTCAAAACCTCCATTTTCCTATTCAAAAAACCTAAAAACCTTTGAGTTCCTAGGCCAATCCTTCATCAACCCTAAGCTCCACCATCACCATTCAATTTCCAGCAGCAAGGAAGGGTTCCTCAGAGGCTTAGAAGCAACTTTCATCAAGGCAAGAGGAAGCAAAAGTTAGCTCTTCAAGGGTAAGTCACTAAATCCCTTTTTCCAGCACTTTCTTGCATCAAATCTTTACCCTATTTCCTTTTTGTTTTGGGCTTTGACCCCTACTGGTTTTGTGCTTATTTTGAGCCCCTCTACAACTTTGTAGAAGGGCTCAACCCTGTTTGGTGTCTCCATGATATACTTTCTTCAATATCACTCTTTAGGCCATTAATTTGCATGCTTTGTTTGGCTTTTTTGTGATCTGATTTCGAGCATACTATATACTGTGAGTGGGCTTATATTGAGCTCCTCTTCAACATTGAAGAAGGTCTCAACCATATTTGGCCTCTCTATCATGCACTTGCTTTGTAATTCCTCCATTTTTCCGTAAAATTGCATGCTTTGTTAAGCCAGTTTAGCTTCGGATTTCAGCCTTCATCAGGCTTATAAAGTGTCTTTTTTTGGTCTATTATTCAAGTTTTATTAAGGGTCTTAAGTTGTTTGGTCATTATTTATGGTACCTCTCTTTATAGCCCTTGTTAGCTCATTATATTGCATGCTATTTTGAGCCTATCTACATGCTGATTTTGGAGTTGTCATTCACTGTAAATATGCATTTTTTGGACTCCTCTTCAAAGTTGTAGAAGGAAATTTTGTGTTTTGAATTTTTCATGTACCACTTGCTTTGTAATTCCCCTCTTTTCCCGTATTTTTGCATGCCATTGTTGTCCTATCTATGCTCACAATTTGGCCATGTTTTGTACTGAGAAGATGTCTTTTTTGGGGCTGCATTGCTACTGTTTTTGCTTTCATGTACCAATTTTGCATGTTTAGCATAGCCGTAGGCCATTTCGGGTACCTAAAATCACATTTCGGGATGATTTCGTGCATTGATTGTCATTTCGTGTCATTTCGGGGCTGTTTTCCCCGTCATTTAGTGGCTGAAATTTGGTTTGCATGCTTGCATATCATTTTCCACATCATTTCATGCCTTAGTGCATTGCCTCGGTTTGCGTGCCCGTGGGCACGCACTTCAAGGCACTCCATTTTCATTCATTGGCTTCCTATGTGAGTAGGCCGAGGCTCTCTCATGTTGGTATAAGTCCATCATTACATTTCTGTACCATTTCCATGCTTGTATATCATCGCCTCAGTTTGCGTGCCCGTGTGCACGCATTTCGAGGCGCATCTTTTTTATCCGACGGCAGCCTATGTGAGTGCGGCTGAGGCTCTCTCATGTTGGCGTAAGCCCATCATTGCATTCCGTATGCCATTTCATCATCGCCTCGGTTTGCGTGCCTGTGTGCACGTATTTCGAGGCACTTCGGTTTTATCCGATTTCCATTTCATCATCGCCTCGGTTTGCGTGCCTGTGGGCATGCATTTCGAGACACTTCGGTTTTATCCGATTTCCATTCCATACATTCCTCGGTTTGCGTGCCCGTGGGCACGCATTTCGAGGCACCTCATTTTTATCTGACGGCCTCTTATATGAGTGCGGCTGAGGCTCTCTCATGTTAGTGTAAGTCCAATTTGCATTCTGTATGCCATTTCATGCCTGTATGTCATCGCCTCGGTTTGCGTGCCCGTGGGCACGCATTTCGAGGTATCTCATTTTAGTCCCATTGTACATCATTTTTCATGTCATTTCATGTTTTTATGCTATCACCTCGGTTTGCGTGCCCGTGGGCACGCATTTCGAGACATCTCATTTACATAGCATTGTGCATGCTAGGATATATGTTAGTTGCATTTCACGCATATCATGCATATTGCATCGTGTTCGGGATAAGAGTTAGCCCGGGCACGGGAAACGAGGCATGTTTCGTACTCCGAGTGACGGAACGCGCCTCAATTCCCAAGTCACCAACACTCCGGATTACCCATGATGGAGTTAGGTTTTGTCATAGCATTCATCTGCATTCATCCTATATTGAGGTGTGCAATCTGATTCCTCGGCCATCATGCATCGGTATGCGTGATTGGTGGCACGAGGATCGAGGCATGCATATATTTGTAAAAATACATTGCTATGCCCTTTCACGCTCTCTAAAGCAAAATCGAGGATCAACAACTTTTGAAGTCCGCATTTCGAGAAAAAGTGCAAACAGAGGCTAATCGGGGCATCGGTGGATTTCCGCCAAGCGACCCATACATCATCTATCGAAGCGGCGATCCACGGCTTGCATGCCGCTTTTACTTCTTTTATAATTAATTTGTTAATTAATTAGAATCATTTATTCGGATTTGTATATTCTTTTATTTCAGTATTATTATTTATTGGACCCTCTGCGAGGGCACAATCTGTAATAAGTGTGGGTGAGTGTGATGTATGTCTTCCAACCCCATTTCTTTCTCCTTTTATTTATCCGCTTACGATGGTTAGATATAGGGCATATTTCAATTAGCATCTGATGATGACAAAGATGTTTGCATCATTCATCTGCTTTTGCACGCCAAGACTCGGTAGATCATACAAGACCACTGTATTTCAATTCCAAATTGAATCGTGTTTAGTTGTAACATCATCATATGCCATCTTTAGAGTAGCCGAGCGCTATAGTTCGCATCTTTGCATGTGTTGCATTAGGCATTTCAAGATATATTAGGATCATACATGATTTCTAATCGGTTTTTTTTTGGCTTGGAGTACTCGTGAGTTTTATGCTTTAGCATCCTTGCATGCGTGTGAGTGTTGCCATGATAGCATGCTTGCCATGAGGCTATGTGCTTATGTGATATAAGCCTTGAATGCCTGTGGGTGAAGGTTGAGTTATCGAATCGAACAATGCATTATTTGTTTGTTTTAAGCCCACTAGATAGTGGCAACATCACTGTTTTCTAAGCCCACCCGAGGGTGGCAAATCCGCATTTTAGCCTACCTGCGGGTAGCACCTTCACACCATTTTCAAACAAACAAACATGAAATGTTTTGTTCCAATTCAGACGGCCCAGTCTATACTTGTTTGCTGCGAGCATCACATAGTAAACTAGGCTAAATAACCAGAATAAGAACTCACAATGTTTTCAAAAACAGATATCATGGTTAGTAAAGGCCGGTCGTTGACCGGGCGAGAGGGGGTGCTCACGATGTGACCTTCCCTAATCGTACCCAAGTTCCCGAGCCAACTTTGGTGATGACGGACACGTGGCCTTTCGGCACCGAGTCAAGGTTTCCTAAATTTCCCATTTTAAAATATTTAGGTGGCGACTCTGTTATCTGGCAAAGCAGTCCATGTTTGGCACTTCTTTAAAAAAAATCTATTTTTTCTTCAAAACGATTTGCCGGATTTGGACTCTTTGGTTCGAGATTTGGAACCGCAACAAAAATCGAGTCCGAACTGTAGCAAGGTCCCCCGCGGGCGTTGTTACATATAGCAAGACAAAACTCTTGGATGAAGCAAGATTGTTTCGAGATCAATTAGAAAGTTTTGGAAGAGAGCTTGCCACTATTACATCCAAGACAACACAACCAGGTAAAATTATTTATTACATTTGATTTTTGTTCATTGTGATTGCTTAATAATTCTTTAAGTGTAATCTAATTTATTTATTTCTTCTTTTCTTTTAATAATAAGATGAATGGTGGAGGTTATTTGGCCATAGTGTTCCAAATTTGCAGAAATTGGCTATTGGAATTCTTAGCCAAACTAGTAGCTCTTCTGGATGTGAAAGGAATTGGAGTGTTTTTGAACGTATACACACAAAGAAGAGGAATAGATTGGAACATCAAAGGCTTAATGATCTTGTATACATTCATTATAATTTACGGTTGAAGAATAGGTAAATGAACCATTTACCTTGTCATACATTTACTAATAGAATATTTATTCAAGTAGTCTTACTTTGAAGTAAAAATTATAAGCATTTCAACAAAATGAAGAACTATTATCCGGTTGACATTGAAAGTATTGACAAAACCAAGTTTTGGATTGTTGAAGATGAAGAAGAGCCTCGTCTTCTTGATTTTGATGATATGAGTTGGAACAAATGCTTTATCAAGAAAGTTTGGCTCCACAAAATAAGAGGCAATGTCATGGTCTACGTGGTGGTTAGTAATTAATTATTTCATTATTATATAACAATGTTTTCGTTATTGTTAAATTGATTACTTATTGATTTTGTCGTTACTATTGTAGAAGATGACGAGGATAATGTGGTCTTAGAGGTTGGAGATGATATTGACCTTGGATCATTTGGTGATGTCAACATGGATGATAGATCTAATGCTCAAAGTGATGGAGTTGGCACAAGCAACAATGAAAATGAGGATGATGAGGCTTGCCTAATGGAGGGCTTGCCAAGGAGTTAGGCCAAAAAGCAATGTTTTTGTGGCATCATGTGTTTGTAGTGGAATGGTTTTGAACTTTTTTTTATATATATATTTATTTATCTACTTTCATTTAGGAAGGATAGATGCTCATTATTGTGTTTTAAGATTTATTATAGATCTTATATCTATGCTTGCTTGGTTTATGTTTGTGTTTGAAATTTGACTCTTAATTGATGTAGTAAACTATAGTATTTTTATTTGATTATGTTTGTGTTTTTATTTGAAAAATAGGTAATATTAATTGCTTTTAGTGTAATGCTTTTATTACTTTCATTATTATGATTGTATTTATAATATGTTCTATTTTCTAACTTTGATATATATGTAGATTATGCAGTGATTTTTGCTTGTCAAAAGATTGCGCAACCCATTTAAAGAAAGGTCTTCAACAAATAAAAATAAGGTATGTCACATTATTATTGCAAATTACAATTTCATTGTGAGTGATATTTGAAAATTCTATTATTTTGTTGAATTTAATTTTTTTTTTCATTTTTACATTTATATTTTTAATATATATATTTTTTAATATATTTATGACGTAATTATGAAGTCACAGTTCGACCGCTTTGACCCGGCAGTTGAACCGGTGACGCGTCCACCAGGTTACTTTTCCGGTTCGCTCACCGGTTCGGGGTTTCAAAACATTGATGCAAAGTAAAATAAGGGGAAAATTTACGTAACGTGGAGGCGTCGGCAGACACATGCTTTATGGGCTCTCGTAGTAAAGTGTCCTCATCTAGCCCTGGAATGAAACCCTCAAATCTCAAGATGCCGCCTGGGGGTGGCACATATGTACGCGGCTGGTATGTAGCCGCATCAAAGGGCGTCTCGGCAAGGGAAAGCAATGCAGTAGCCTTCTCTGCCTCCATGTTTGCATTGAGGATAGCACCGATACCTGTGACGGGGTCAGGAATGGGTACTTCATCACTAACCATAGAGAGGAGAGGAAAAAGTGAAGAAAAAGTGAGGGGATGAGTGAAAATGGGTAGAAAATCACAAAACTCAAACCCTAGGAGAGAGAAAATAAAGAGAAGATAAAAAAGATCAAAGGGAAAAAAGGGAAAGTATGGAAAAAAGTGTGAGGATCTAAGAAAAACCAAGAGAAAACTCAAAACTTTACCAAATCAAAGTCCAATCGGTTCAAAAGGTAGGGGATCAAGAGAGTTTCAAGGAAAAATTTTGCAAAAGTTGTTGGGTAACTCAAGAAAAGAGGAAATTCAGAGAGAGAGGAAGTTTAGAGAGAAGGGGGAGGGGATTTCAACCTAGGGTATGGATAAAATGAAGCTTGAAATGTGTTTTAAATAGCCATAGGCCGAGGCCTTCCCGATTCTGCCCTTGTCGCTGTCGAAGGCCGGCCAGCTCTGTCGAAGCCGGGTCATGCTTCACCAAGGCCCGGCCGGCCCTTGGCAAATTCAATTTCGTTTTTTTTTTTTCTCTCTCTGTTGTTTTGTTGTTTATATTATGTTATGTTAGGTTATTTTATTATTGTTTTATTTCTGGTATTACTTGAGTTTTAATTTTGGTGTATAATAATAATAATGAGTGAAGAAAAAAAAAAAAAGAAATAAAGAGAGTGAGCAAAAATATTCATGTTGTTTTGTTTTGTTGCGTAAGTGCATAATTTGATTCTTGATTGATTTTGTTTAAATTGTTTGAACTCATTTGTGTAACTCATAGTTTAAATTCATGATATGATTTGTTTGAAGACTTTTACCGTGATTAAACTGTTCTAGTAATTTATAACTTATTTTGTCTTTGTAATCTGTTCTGTTATTCCGTAACTCAACGATGTTGTATGTACAATTCATTCAGAGGAGTTCCAAATAAAATCATTCGTGCCACATTAGGATCACACCCATTTTATCAACCGTATTGAAACACAATGCGTTGAGCCCATTGTTCTAACACATTGGCATTGTTTTGATCTCGCGCGTCTTTGAGTAAAATTCTTGTTTTGACTCCTACTTATGCGATTTGTTTGTTCTTAGTCAATCGCCAACCCCTTCCTCCTCTCGCGTGTGATGCGTTAGGATTACAAATCTGTTAAAAACATTCAGGTGCATCCGGTGTTCACACCACCCTTCCTCCTCTCGCGTGTGACGCGTTAGGATTGCAAATCGGTTAAAAATATTCGGTTACGCCCGGTGTTCACACCACCCTTCCTCCTCTCGCGTGTGACGCGTTAGGATTGTAAATCAGTTAAAAATATTCTGGTGCACCCAGTGTTCACACCACCCTTTCTCCTCTCACATGTGACGCATTAGGATTACAAATCGATTAAAAACATTCGGGTGCACCCGGTGTTCACACCACTTTTCCTCCTCTCGATGCAACGCGTTAGGATCTTGGTTGAGACCTTTGGTGCACCCGACGGTTACGTCGCCCTTTGCCTTTCCTACATGATGCGTGGTTAGGAATGCATAATTTTCTTACATCCTTTCTACATTAAATGTAGTTTAGCTCATATTTCCCACGCGAGGCATGTTTATTTACTTACTTCTTTTCACAATTGGAATTGATGTACCTTGTTTTAGTTTGTTTAAATGTGGCATTTTCTTTGCATTTCATTTGCATTCAAATGTTTTATTGCATAGCTTCATTGCATGATCATAAGTTATGTTCTTGCATCATATGTTTGCATTTTGCCCCTGAACTACGTTGGTTTGATTCCTTGCAAAGGGATATGTAGGTAGCTTGCAAACACAACCAATTTAATTTATGTCTGGCTTTCTTGCCCAAGTCTTGTAGTCTTGTGACGCCCCGATTCTACACTATAGGTTGCAGTCAAGGGAGAGTCACTAGTGAGTCCTATGGTCAATAACCAAGTAAGATCCTAGATCGCCGGAGGAGTCAAAATAGCCTCCCTTCTAAGTCCAGCTTTCTTAGACAGCGCACTACCTTTTTGACAGATCTTACAAGGCATTGGCACAAGGTCTCATAAGCAACGATAAGGTTCATACATAGGATATAGATACATAACAACCACAATTATACTTGATTAAAAAGATTGTTCCGTTACATTACATCTCAAAAAAAAAGTTTTAAGCTTCATATGAGTCTTACAAAAATATCCAAAAAGAAACTTCTAGTATTCCTAAGATAGCCAAAAGTCTTCAAAGGTTTCCGGCTCGTCGTCTTCGCTCTGAGTTTAACCGTCACACGGCATGATACGCCGTGAGCTTTGAATGCCCAATAAACACACACACACCCCACCTCTTTTTTCCAGTCCAATACACAATCACATTTATAGCACCAAGTAGTAAAGCATGATACTCCAATAAACAAATAAATACATCAAGAGTTGAGTCAGATGTTTGTAACCAGAAATCCCCCAAAGAGATTCCGTCCACCCGACCACAAGAATCGGATGCGGATTATTCGGTATGCCCCCTCTTTTGCTGCTTTGTTGCAGAACTAACCTCGGATGCCTACCAACGGTTATATATCGCGTAGCGCCAACAGCAGGGCCTCCAAAGAGACAGTAAAAAAATAGAGCCTTGCCCGAATCCCTCCTTACACCAAACCACCTAAGGTCCGAATACAACCGCTCCATTCAAGGGTCCCGAAAACCACTTGCGCAAGATTTAACCTCGAATAGGGAACGCATCCCAACAAACCATATATCACATTTTCTCACTTTTTCATTACTCAAGTGTTCGAAAACCCAATACCCACCCAATTAGGTTCCCCGTTGAATTAAATGTTTTAAGTCAAGGTTAGTCCAACTAAACGATAAAATAAAATCCACATAAGCATGCCTCCTCAAGATAGGAAGATAAATAACATAACATACCCATACAACATCATGCCAAGATATGATAATAAGCCATTCAACATTTTCATGAATACAAGGGTGTAAAACATTCAAACATAGCAAATTTCCAGATTTAACATCACATGAAGGTTAATATGGAAGGACTACTTAGGTTCATCCACCGGACTCAGTTTTCCTATGGTTCATAGAGAATTTGATCTAGTTTCTAGAACATTTTTCGGAAATAGGATTGCTTTTCTTGATTTTAAGTTATTTAGAAAATAGTCCAGCACTGTTCCAAAATCTGTCCAGAATCTGCCCATATCTGTCGACTGTTACGAAAACTTGATTTTCTTGCAAACCACTCAATGTTTTTCGATGAAACCAATTTTAGTTGAAAGCTAACTCCTTAAGGAAGGTTTTGACATAAAATAGAGGTTCAGAATATTTTTTTACATTTTTCTGGAATTTTTGAAAGTTGACTGAAAAAAACAGGTTTTAAGGTAAAATGCCCAAAACAAGGAAATTTATAAAAAAAAAAGGGGTTCCACCATGGGAAAGTTTCATTTTTTTTGTGAAGAAAATATGCTAACTATCACATGTTTAACTCAAAAAATTTGTTTGAAAGAGTACTCATGAAAAGTTGAGAGATGTGTACAAAAGAAGATGGTTTTGTGCCAAAGTGGGTAAAATACATGAGAAATGGAAACAATACTCAAATCTTAGTATTTTCAACATAGGAACTTAATAATAACAGATCTGAAACTTTATTTAGAATCTTTAAAAACATGCATTAGAAAAGAAAATGAAAAGAGGGTTGTGTTAGTGGCTTACCCTCCAAGCTTTGCACAAGAAACACTACAAGAAATATTTGTTTTGGAGGCGTATTTTTAACGACGTTTTTTAAAACGTCACTGTTTTTAATATTTAACGACGTTTTATAAACGTTGCATTTTTCTTTAATTAAAACAGCGTCGTTTCATGAATAGAAGACGTTTTTAAACGCCTTCGAATGGGTTAAGTCCCACGCGCTCCTTCTCTCCCTCTTTATCACCTTTATTTTGAATCTAGTGAGCGAAAACAAAAATCTCGAGCGCTCTCTCTCTCTCTCTCTCTCTCTCTCTCTCTCTCTCTAAGATCTTTCAAAATCGAAGTCAGAACCATTTCGAAGATCTCACATCGGTGATTTATCAGAGCCATGTCGAAGTTCTCTCTCAAAATCGATTCAGGTCAGTGAATCGATTCAGATCGGTGAGCTCTACTACTGTCTAAACCCTAATTATCTCAAAGATTCAGATCGGTGAGCAGTACTGCTGTCTGAACCCTAATTATCTCAGAGATTTAGCTCGGTGATTCAGATATTCAGCTCGGTGAGCTCCACTGTCACTGTCTCTGTCTCTGTCTCTGTCTCTATCTCTATCTCTGTCTATCTGTCTGTCTCCGTCTCTGTCTGTCTATCTGTCTCTCTCTCTCTCAAGCTGAACTGATGGTGCAATGTCGATTTGGTTATTGAAATCAATCCTGTGAAATTCTATGAATGGTTTTGATGTTTGAATGTTGATGTCCTGTTGTTTATTCTCACTGAACGTGCTGATTGTTTTTGGTTCATATTTTGTTTCCGAAAATATTTCATTTTATGCTGCTTTTGAAAGGTTTTGATATTCTTTATGCTTGTTCAACATAGCTATTATTCTCTAGTTGGGGCTGGATTGTTTGTGGCTTCATTTAGCCAAAAAAAAACCAAAAAAATGCTAAAATAGATCATTCCCAAATGAGGCCTTAAACAATTTCAGATAACTAATTGTGGGGATATATTTTCTGAGTACCAACACGTGGCCGAGGTGACGCCGAAGTGTCAACCAAGGTTTTACGTGTCATGACAGCTATGCCGAGGTGATCTCGGGGTTGCCGAGGTTATCTCCGAAGAAACCGGAGTCCGAGATAAGTGGATAAGGGACAGGAGTCCTAGAAAGAAGAAAGACTGCAAGATGGATATAGGTAGTACTCTCAGGGAGTCTATCCTTATCTCTTGAAGAGTCCAAGGTAGATCCGGAATTAGAGTCCATGGAAGTGAGACTTCTAGTGGGACTAGGATAGAGAAAGACTATAAAAGAAGGGCACCCTCGGCGGGTCTAAGGTACGCAATTTTTATTCTTGAGCAGTAATTTAAGCACTTATATTATCTTTGAGAGATACTGACTTGATCGTCGGAGTGCCCCCAGGTGGAAGAACCACCGCTGGAGCCTTTTCTTTCCGTGCAGATTGCAGGGTGCCATCTATTCTGACTGTGTTCTACAGCTGGATTACTAAGGAGGGCAGTGTGGTCAGAAATTCACTCACACAATTTGGCGCCGTCTGTGGAAACGAAAGAGGAGTAGATGGCCAGTAACACGCAGAAGGAAAAGATTGGGGACGACACTCCAACTGGGAGTGGAAGACCCGTCGACCCTAACGCTGAAGGAGGAGACTACAACGAAGAAACTCGTGATCAGAATCACGCAGAGAAAGCCATCGGCCAAGATGGTGATACATCAAAGAAAGCGGACAGGGGCAAATACTATAACGAGGAGGGATGAAGAAGTAAAGGAGATAGCAAACAAGTTGGCAGACCTTCAATCGGTCGTCAACTTCATGATGCAGAATAATGTCATGCAGCCGCCATACCCGCTGCAGGACACACCAATGCCAGCAGCAAACGCCCAGAAGAAAGGGCGGAAAGAAACCCCCGAAGCCCCTCAGCACACGAAGAGTGGAAGGCACTCTCACCGAAACTCCAGGGAAGTCGGCCGAGAAGAGCCGAGAAGAGAAGAGTCCCGAAGGACATATCGCGAGAAGGAAGCAGACCCCAAAGAACATCGGCATGTTCTGGGGCGGATATTGTGTTTTGATGCGTCTTGCGGAGAAGGATCGAAAAGGGGCCACCATGAGGCCGAGAGTCGCCAAAAATTTGAAGTCCAATGACATGTGCAAGGAGAAGTAAAAGGACTTGAGAGATTACCTCAAGAGGAAGCAGAGAATCTTGGAGCGAAGTAACTTCGGTTAAGCCGAGGACTCCATTCTCGGCGAATTGGATAGATTCGTCATAAAAAGATTCGATATCGAGGCTCGGATATATGATGGTAAGTCGGACCCTAACTTCCATGTTGGATTATTTTTTAATTCAATGGCATTATCTGATGGGAACGAGCCGTTGCTCGCAAAGTGTTCCTTCATCCTTCGAGGAGATTGCATCAGTTGGTTCCACAAACTACCAAAGGGGGCGTGAAGAATTTGGGAAGGCTGGCCGAGATGTTTGTGGCCAAGTTCATAACAAACAACAAGCTGACCATTGAGG
>CM045764.1:18964150-19164150 GCA_025200525.1 Camellia lanceoleosa | reverse complement strand
TTGGTGAAATTACAACAATGACCACTTCTTTTTCTTTTTTCTTTTTTTTTTTTTTTTTGGTATGTAGTCAACTTTAAATATTTTGTAAAAAATCTAACCGCATTATTAAATAAAAAACTAAAAAAACTCAACTTTTTTAGAGTCGTCACCTCACCTAGTTAGAAAATGTTTCACAAAGATTTATATATATATATATATATGTGTATATTATTTATAATGATGTGATAATGATATTTTAGACAAAATATGAATGTTAAATTTTAAATGTCATATAATGTGCAATATCTAACAATAGATGAAATCTATAATTCGGTATCAAATTTAATTGCTATAATATTATTATTTTTGTAATTATGAACAAAGTAATGAATATTTTGATTTAAAAATAACAAAACAATAATGTGTTACACCATTCTATTTTAAAATGTATATATAAATTTTATGCGCAATGATTGAGACTCCTATAAAAACTCTACTCTCACAACCCCCCAAATCATTCAATGTAAAAGAGAGATGATTATTCAGTACTCTTAAAATATAAACACATGGTGCTCCATAAGGTTTTGATTGGTGGAGAAGCAGGGATCACAATTTATGTTGAGGATGGAGAAACAATATGAGACTAAAAGTAATTGGTGATTGATTTGGAATATGGTCACGTGGTGCTCCAAGAATATTGAATAATTTCCTATGAGAGAGGAAAAGAAAGAGAGAAAAAAATAATAGAATAAAGGTTGAGACCCTCTTTGGGGGTCACTCCCTTCACCTCCTTTAGTTTTGATTGATCAACTTTTTCTTTTTCTTTTCACCCAATCCCCAACCTCTATGTGTGTGAGGGAATTGTGAGGGTGAGTATTTTAAAGGGATCTAAATCAATGCGCATATAATAAAAGTCCATAATAAAAATACACATAAATCAATTACACACATTTAAGAGTCATGCGTAGCTTCCAAAATAATAATTTCCTATAATGTAGCTTACAAATAGACCAATCACACACATTTTATTTGTATACAACACCAGCTACTCTTCCTAAGGATTCTCTATCATGATTGCCTATAACAATATCATGGATAAATTATTCAGTTATCTTATGAGTAATATTTCATTCTATTTACATAATGATATTTAGCACATTATTTCTTAAAATTTCAATATAAAAAAAATGATGAATTTTATAATTTAAATCAATAATTATTATTTTGAAGCCGTGGATTTTTCTTCAAGAGTATTGAATAATTTATTTAAGATCATGACAATTTGGTGCAGCCTATATGCTTAGAGTTATGCTAAAAATTTCAAATAATCTACCAAATTTTTTACCAAACCTCTCACGTGAATGTAAGATCCATACACATATGAATTTGTATAAATTTCACATTCATATAAGAGATTTGATAAAAAAAAAATTGATAAATTATTCAAGGTCTATAACATTTTCCATATGCTTATAACTTCTTTTTATATTTTATATTTTATTTTGAAAATTTATGTCAAATTATTTAATATAATTTCTACTTATAACTCATTAAACGGAAATAACTTAAATAAATTAAAAAAAAAAAACCTAATTATTTGAAAGTTAGAAGAAGACTACTTTTATTTTTTACTTTTTAATTATCAACTTCTCACTTATAAGAATCTGCATTAAACATGCTCAAAGAAAATCATGACAGAAAATAAACAAAAATGGCTTTTGTAATACGAAAATGTACTAGTATAATTTTTATTTTATTTTATTTTTTATGATCAAATATGTAAACTAATTTACACATATCTTGATTAATTTCAAGAAATTCACAAAAGAGATGTCCAAGTTAATGCAGCGCATTGTTTTATATTAGTTAAAATTATGAGCATTTGTCACAAATCCCTAGTGCCAAGCTAATAGTCATATACTACAACTTACAAGCTACAATGAACCAAACAGCTCACAGAGGAAAACAATTCCTCAGCCACAATAAGCATCTCTCTCTCTCCTCTCATTCATTTGAGTGGCGCAGCTGAAGTGACGGCGGGTACGTCAGGGAGGCCTCTAGCAAAGTTATCAGCTGTTCCATTTTCAAGCTGTGGTACCACCTGTGGGGTACACATATAATAACAAAGTGACTGTCAAAAATAGTAAGATAAGTACTCAAAATGATTATTGTTTGAGATAAGTACTCGAGTGATTATTGTTTTTCCAAAAATTTATTCTTTACTTTTTGTAATTTATTTTTATTATGTGACTTTTGTACCAATGTTAAAATTATCCTTCTTAGATCTCTAATGTTAAAATATCAAATTTGATGTGTCATTGTCAAAATTTGGCAACTTTAATTCCGTGCTTCTGTTATGTTTTTTGAAAAAAGATTTGGACCTCGAATCCTTCTCCCCCGAATCTTCCAAAAGGCTGAAATGACGTCGTTTCAGCCATTCAATTTTTTTTTTTTTCTTTTCTTCCGTCATTTTCTTCTTCTTCTTCTTTGATCTGAAGCAGAGACAAAGAGGGAGAGGGAGAGAAAGAGAGAGAGAGGGAAGACAGCTCGCCGGTCGCCGATCGCGTCGCTGCGCCTTCGCCTCCGTCGCCAATCGCCGCCTCTTCTTCTTCCATTTTTTAGGCTCCTTCCAGTCCTTCTTCCTCCCCCTCCTCCTCCTCCCTCTTCTTCTTCTTCTTCTTCTTCTTCTTCGTCTTCTGCTGAAATTCGGGGCATTCGGGGACCTCAAATTCGAGGTCCCAATCGCGGTTGATGTTTTTTACATAGCAATCATTTAGCTTTTGCAACTCGGTAAAATATATCTAATTGTTGATTGTAAAACCAAAATTTAACAATCTGTTAAAAATTAAATTTGACTCCAAAGATAATAATGTCAAATTTGATAACTTCAATGACAATTCATGCAACACTCAATTACTATAATATAATTATTATGACTGCACAAATAATAGTTCGATTGGAGTTGTTCTTTGAAATGTACGAGTATGAGGAATAACTTTCGAGATGATTGATAAAAATGTGATGAGTTTCATTGTAATATTGCTTAATAAAGACCAAAAAAATAGTGTTTTTTCTTTTTTTTTTTTGGGAGAAATCAATACATAAGGAAAATAATGTCTTGATAATTGCTCAATTTGGAAAGGAGAATTGTGGGGGTGTGTATGTTTCTAATCACATGATGATGAAGATCGGAGGGTGGAAAACGGGTTCATTGCTTCATGTTGCAGTCCCACATGCCTCACCCAACCATAGATTTTTGGGTAATGTCGTTTAGATGTGATAAAAGTTTGACAGGTCCATCTTATCTAAAATGATTTTTTTGTTGATATTGTCTCAAGTAAATTTTAATTATTTATTTATATAAAATTATGTAAAATAATAATTAAAATTAATTGATAACAAGGTAATACCTAATAATTTCAGTTAGGCCTTGTTTGAAAAAATGCTATTTTAGTGACTTCTTGTCTTTTTAATTAAAATATGAGGTAAAAAAAAATTAATATATTTAAATAATTTTTAAATTTTTTACGAAAAGATATTTAAAATATTTTTTTTAATTTTTTACGAAAAGATATGTAAAAAATAGAGAGAAAAGAAAATCTTTGACTTTTTTTTGTATAAATTATAGACTTTTTAATTTTTTTTAATAATTTTTTGACTTTTAGACTAAAACAGGCACATGCCAAACGAGGGCTTATTATATTATACTATTATATAAAGTCTACACAGATACAAATCGTTATTTTTTTTAATTTTTCAAAATACCCTCTTACTATTTGTAATTTCTTGTCTCATATAACTACTCAAATTTTAGATAAAAATTTATTACAATGTGTATATAAATACAAAAAAGTTATGATCTCAAAATTTGGGAGTCAAAATTTACTCATGAATATGTATGGTGAAGATTGAATTAATGAAATGCGAGATTCATATATAAAATGAATCTGAGTTATTAATGTAAAATTTTATATAATTTTTAAATTTTTTATGTCTGAATCCGTAAATTACGGATATAGTATATACAAACCTGATCCTGTGATGACGTGTGTGGCTGCGATGATAGTTTTCCAGATTTCTTGTGAGTTCTAGTTCTTGCGTCTGGAATATCTATTACAAAATAAATAAATTAAAATTAATCTACAATCATAAAAAAAAACAAAAGCAAAGTGCAAAAAGGAAAAAGAAAAATGATAAAAAAAGAAAAAAAGAAAAAAAAAAAGGTAAAAGAACATGCATAAAGTGCAATTATTGTGGTACAAATATCTTCGAGGCATATTCGACATTTTACCGATTCGTTAGGTGTTGTTTGGACAACCTGTCAATGCACAATTCCTCATTGCTAAACGCAATTAAAAATAAATTAAAGAATAATTTATACTAATCTCTGACCTCTAGAGGTTTAAAAAACTTCACAAATTTAAGAAACATAAGTTGAAGTAATAAAAAATAAAAAAAAAATTATAATGGAACCTTTTTTTTTACAATTTCAGAGGTTCTCTAATATTTCGAAAGATCATAATTCGACTCATTTACATTCAGATTATAAATGTTTAAAAATTTTACTAATTCAAATTGAATGTAAGATCAGTCTATTTTTAATATTATATTCATAGACATATCAAAGGTCACGATGGTTTCGTCTTAACAATAGTTAAATATTTTTTTTAAATAAGTCATGAATTTTTCAAGATAGTATTAGAATCTCATAAAAAAACATACAATAATTTGCCAAACAAAAGATAAGAGAATATGACTGGCATAATATTTATAACCAGAATAAGAGAACATAAAATTTCTTAAATTTTTTAATTAATGTAAGTTTTAATTCATTGTTTATCAAGAATTTAGTAGTAGCATAGTGATGAAAAATGATATTATTATATCTTTTATACTAAAATATATATTTTATTTTTGTTTATTCATCCATCTTCATTCGTTAATTTTACTCATTTCAACCTTATTAAAATAAATTTTAATATAATAACGTTAAACTTATAAAATTTATTATATATATTTTCAAGGTAATTAGTTAATTTAATTATTTTAATTTTAATTTTTTATAAAAGACATACAAAAAAGTAAACAAAATTAGAACTCGTAAAGTCACTCAAAAAGTGTTGTGCGTCGCCAAACATATCTTAAACAAACTCCGGCACAAGCTAACATGTGCCAGATTCCGCATCCCTCTAATGTTCGTCCGAGTCACGTATTGAACTTGCAGATAAATTACAACCACCGTCACGGCGGCGACGGCGACGGCGAACGGCCGAGAAGCCGCCATTAACACAAAAACAATAATAATATTGTATACACATACAACAATTACAATAATATCAATATATGATTATCATATTCTATCTGCAAACAATTTCTTCGAGTCAGTCCGTACGGGATTTTGACCCGATTTTAATTGAGAGCTCCGCAAGTGGACTGTAAAAATGATCCCGATCAGTCGGTGATCCAGTAAGCCGGATACTGAGTTATCAAAAAAATATTTATAATTACGAAGGAGATCAATAATTTGAATTACCTGAGGTGGAATGTCGTCGTCTTCGGTCGGATTTCAAATCTAGGGTTGACTCAGAGGTGTCCGGCAAGTAACGGTCGAGTCGGGGAAGAAGATGAGCGTTATTATTGTTGTTGTTTTGGAGCATTGTTCGGACGAATGAAGCTTCCATTGAGTTCAAGTAGTGCATGTGCCTCTCGTTTGTCCAGCTGTACTCGGTTCGATGATGATCGCTCATTTTTGAACTTTGAATGAGTCGCCGGAGATTTAGATCGCCGGAAAATCGCCTGGTGGTGAGTTGAGTGGAATGGAATGGAATCTTAATATTTGATTTATAAATCAGAGTGTACTGGGTGTTTCTAGCTTTTATAGAGAGAGTCTGGGAAGCTCCATTTTTAGTTGAGAGTATGGGAAATATGTACTCGCTGTCTCTGATGGACAGCATTATTGAATGAGACACTTTAGGGCTCTGTGCAGCTTATCTAAAGAGGAGAACTTATTGGTTGGTCCCGGGAGGACGCTCCACATGTAAGGGTTGACAGTTTGATTTTTTAATTGAGAAATGAAAAAAAAGTTAGGGATCATGAAAATGATCATAAAAAATTTATGATATTTGGAGTACCTTGATTAGTGTGTAATGTTTTATTCTAAGTGTAATTCAAGGGTCATAAAACTTTCATGATTATTTTCATGAAAATTTTTTCATGATACCTAACATTGCTGTTGAAAAATACTATGAATATTTTACCAAATCTTTCACATACGGTGAGATGTATACAAATTTACACATGCGTGAGTTTCATGAGATTTGGTAAATATTTAATAAAATATTTGAAATTCTTAATATAATTCTTTTTAATTATTTTAATTTGTGATTAAAAAGTTTCGTTTAGAATGAATTTTTTGATTTTGTTAATTTTTGTAAGAAAAAGATAAAATAATTATGATTTTTTAATTTTTATAAGAAAAAAAATGAAATAATTATAATTTAAATGTGACATTTTATTTTATTAATTTTTTAGCCTATTTCATTTTTATTTTTTTATTTTTGGCTAAAATAGTAAAAAAAAAACTTATACCAAACATAGCCTGTTATTGGTGAAAAGAATGGGGTCTACAATTTTATATTACGTAATTGAGGAATATGAAAGGATATGAAAGTTTGTGATTAATTTGGGATATAACTACGTAGTATTCTAGAATCAACCAATAATTTTTCTATCTAAAGAATTGATAATTGGCTCTTTTTTTTTTTCTTTTTCTTTTTTCAATAAAAGAGTAATACTATACAAACATAATTTCTATACAAAAAAATGAATGATTATTCGATAGTCCGAGAGTATGGTTACGTAGTATTCCATAGTAGTATGATTGATGGAAAATATGGAATATTAATTATTTGTATTAAGTAATTGAGGAACATGAGGGGCATAATGAATTGTAATTAATAATGAAGTATAACCACGTGATACTCTAGGTTTATTATATACTTTTCTAAAAAGAAATCATACAGAATATTGTGTCTCATTGATAGTCATTCATTGGAAGTTTAATCCATCACTTTAGTTAATAATTATAAGAATGTCATTATCACATCATTTTTATCAAGTTTTATGCATGAATTTTATATAAAAATAAAATTTTTCATTGACAAATGTTAACAAGTGACCCTTATACATTATTTAATATTAAAAATTGTATATCACCCGTGCTATGTATGGGATAATTATAAATATTTATATTTCTTTTCATTTTTTTTAATATATAAATTAAATACATGGGGTTTGACCGAGGAGTTTGAAAGAATTTAATAAGTGTTTATTTATTTATTTATTTAAGAGGCATTTACACAATAATTACATGGGTCTCTTTATTTATATTTGTTTTCATTTTTTTTAATATATAAATTAAATACATGGGGTTTGACCGAGGAGTTTGAAAGAATTTAATAAGTATTTATTTATTTATTTAAGAGTTACATGGGTCTCTTGGGGATGCAAAAAGTAAGGAAATTAGGATTTCATTTATTGCGTTATTTATTTAATAAGTATAATTATTATAAAGTAAGTGTTTATTGTAATCAATAGTGTAATTATTACAATCTTTGAACCAATCACCAAGTCAATTTTTTTTAAAAAAAAATATTAAAAAATCAGGAAATTAGGATTTTTTAATATATAAATTAAATACATGGGGTTTGACCGAGGAGTTTGAAAGAATTTAATAAGTGTTTATTTATTTATTTAAGAGGCATTTACACAATAATTACATAATATATAAATTAAATACATGGGGTTTGACCGAGGAGTTTGAAAGAATTTAATAAGTGTTTATTTATTTATTTAAGAAGCATTTACACAATAATTACATGGGTCTCTTAGGGATGCAAAAAGTAAAGAAATTAGGATTTCATTTATTGCGTTATTCATTTAATAAGTGTAATTATTATAAATTAAGTGTTTATTGTAATCAATAGTGTAATTATTACAATCTTTGAACCAATCACCAATCACCAAGTCAATTTTTTTTTAAAAAAATATTAAAAAATCAAGAAATTAGGATTAAAATATTGGAGCTTCCACAAGCCTTGGGTTTTAAAAGACCCTTTTCCTTAATATATAGATTAAAAATTGTATATAAAGTGTTTTAAAATACTCATGTGAAAATGTTGAAAAAAATATATTTTATTAAAAGTGCATTAAATTTAGTGAAAAATATCTTGTTTTCTTCAATTTTTTTTGTCATTTACTTGTGCCCAAGGGAAACACTTGTTAACAAGACCTATCTTCTTCTTCTTTTTTTAATAGTTTGATTTTTTTTAAGCGAAAAAAAAGTAAATAATGGTTCATCAATTTATAGTAATTTTTTAAATAAAATCTTTCTTAAAAAATCTAGAAACTACTACCTTCACTCGTGAATTGTTGATTCATTTTCACTACTTAAAACATTTTTAAAAAATTATTTATATTTGTATGTTTCTTTTTTGAACAATTTTAAAGATTTTATTCATTCAAAAATTAATTGAAATATGTCAATTTGTGCTATGTATATTTTACAAAAATACATTATCAATTGACTTAATTTAAGGCATGCTTAGAAATTGACTATTTTAATTGATTTTTCAACATTTTATAAAACGACGTGTATTATAGTGATTTTTTAATTCTTAACTATGTTAATCAGTCCTAAACAAGGAAAAATTCTTGGGTGCAGATAAGTTACATGGTACTTTCAACCAATCATAAACACCATGGTCTCCCATGTTGTCTTTCCATCACCCAATATATAAATGTAGCCCCTCCACTCTCAACCAATAAAAGAAGAGAAATGTACCACATGACTAGTTATGAAGGGATCGTTTGCTGTACTTTATTTAAGGAAAAATATTTGGGAGCACTAAAAAGGAATCACTAGAGGAAGCACTAATGATGTGGCAGTAGGCCATGCCCACTTTCTATGCCTTGTTTTTATTTTATTTTATTTTATTTTGTCATTCTCAGTGTATTAGTACTATTAATGGTGTATTTTTTAGTAGTCTAAATCATTGTTGTTATTTAAATTGTTTATTATCTTTTTTTAATTTAAAAAATATGTATCAAACAGCTTTTGGAAATTAATTATTTAAAAATTAAGGGAGCAATATGTTTAATTTTTACTATCTAATTACTAAGATTTTTTTCTCTTAGACCATCTCCAACGGTGCATCAAATTATGGATCAGATTTAAAATTTGATGAAAAAGTGACTTTTTCAAACTCTAATGGTTTCACCAATTTAATATCAAAATGAGAATGAAACAAACATTTCATCAAACTGAGGACGAACTCTGTATATCAGTATTTCACTGTGCTTGACCGTTGGGGTGGGCCAACCGATCAACCAATCGAATGTCCGGCCAGTTGACTCACCGATCGACCGGTTCCCCTTCAAATAGATAAGTTCAAACCGATCAAAAATGTTCAAATAAGTGAAAAAAAAAAAAAAAAAAAAAACCTTTACCGGTCGACTCACTGGTCGACCCTTCCCTTTTGATGCACAATTAGAACAAGTCATATCAAATTGAGAAAATTAATTTTTTTTCATTTAAATATGATAAAAAATTTGGTTCACCGTTCGAGATACTCTTATCATGTCTTTTTGATCATGTGCTGTATTGATGACTTATCAGGGTAGCCCTACGGTACTAGCCCTTCGTGAGCCGCGAGTACAATTTTGCCAGGAAGACTAGCGCGTACGGATGGAGATTCCAACACGTAAAAATATCTGATGGTTTTGGGGCCTTTTTACGCAGATTTTAAAATTGGTGGCGGTCCAAAGATATTTTTCGAACTCGGGATATCGACCGTCTCTCTTTTCCATCATTGCGAATACTCCTGCTTGGTTCGTACTTTTTACTAATTCCGGTCCCGATAATCTAAATTATTTATTTATTTTATTAAATTTTATATCTATATTTTTTTATAAGATAAATTACACTGATACCCCTTAAACTTTATATTTATTACAGTTTCTCCTCTCACTTTTTAAAAATTACATCTCTCTTTTTGAGGTTTAAAATTTCATTACAAATTTTTTCCTCAGCAATTTAATTTTTTTAAATACCAATTTTGTCCTCACTGGATAAATTACATTGACACCCTTCACATTTTAAAAATTACAATCCATTTCCTAAGGTTTAAAACAGCATTACCAATTGCCCCTTCGGTTAGTATTAGTTGGAAAAAAAATTATTGAAAAAAAATTAATTGGAAAAAAAAATTATTTGAAAAAAAATTAATAAAAAAAAATTTGTTAGTAAAATTTTTAAATTTCTATTAAAAAATCAATGTAAACTTATTTTTTAAATTTACGTTTTTTTCCTTAAATTTACAAACTGAGACAACAATTTATAAACAAAAAAAATTATCAAATAAGTTTTTATGACAGTTTTTTAAATTTTTGTAAATATAAATTGAAAACTGAAAACAAAATAGTTACCAAACAGGCCTCATATGGTAAAAATATTGTAAAATTAACAAATAATTAAATAAGTTACCTACGTAAGAAATGACTTATCAAAAAATTCTTAGGTTATGTATGATTTGATTTTTAGAATTTTTTTAAAAAAATTAAAAATTAACTTGGTTAATAAATAAAAAATAAAAAATAATTATCAATTAAATGGTTGTCTCAGTTTGTAAATTTAAGGAAAAAACGTAAATTCAAAAAATGAGTCTACGTTGGTTTTTAAACATAAATTTAAAAATTTTACAAACAAAAATTATAATTTTTCCAATTAATTTCTTTTTCAATGAATTTTTTTTCTAACTAATACTAACTGAGGGGGCAATTAGTAATACTATTTTAAATCTTAGAGAGGGGATTGTAATTTCTAAAATGTGAGGGGTGTCAATGTAATTTACCCAGTGAGAGTAAAATTGGTATTTAAAAAAATTAAATTGCTGATGGGAGAATCCGTAATGAAACTTTAAATATCAGGTAAAGAGATGTAATTTTCAAGAGATAAGGGAGGAACTGTAATAAATATAAACTTCAGGGGTTGTCAATGTAATTTACCCTTTTTTATAAAAATATTTATTTTGAATATGACTTTTATTTTATTTTTATTATAAATGACGTAAAAAAAATAAAAAGAAAATATAGCTTAAATAAATCAATAAGTCAATAAATAATTTATTTATAGCGTTATCAAATGAGTTTTTTATTGCATTTATACTCAGAAAAAATAAAGTATAAATTTACAATATGTACCATTTAAAATGGTGTACATCATAAAAAAATTATGATTTTCTATGATAAATATTATAATTGTTTGTAATATGTGTTATGACATTAGTAATAAACTTATAAATAGCGAACTTATGATGTAAATTTTAAAGTTAAGAATGATAATCTTATGACATTTTGTGATTTTTATTATGACATATTGGTTATGTTTGTTTGGGAGATTAGGGGGTGAGATTAGAGTAGTAAGGAGGTGTGTCCCATTAATCCTTGTTTGGTGGCTTTCTTGTGGAGGGAGATTGCTACTCCACGGTTTGCTTTTTAGGTGGGATTAGAAAAATAATGAAGGGATTGAATATATTTTATATAATTTTTTATTTATTTATTTATTTTTTATTTTTGACTAAGGGGTAGTTTGAGATGATCTAAATAAGTGTATTTTTTTAACTTTTTATGAAATATGGGTTGGGCATGGGTTAGGTTTGAAGTGATGTGTTAAAGAGGTGATGTGACTTAAATATGATAGTGACTTGTTGACTTTTTAGATCATGCCAAACAAGGCTTAAATGCACCTGTTTATTTTAATATTTGTTTTAATTTTTTTAATATATAAATAATTTATTTATTTATTTATTTTATATAAAAATAATTTAACAATCCCATTACTAACCATCTCCTACACAATCATCAAAATAAACATACTTTTACTTAATCCCTTCACTAATAATCCACATATTAACAATCTCATCCAACCTAATACTCCAAACAAACATGACCATTGGGTTTTGTTATGACATTTTTCAGTGAAGAAAAAAATAAGTTATGGCTTTTGTAGTGAAAAAAATTATGACATTTTGTATTTAAATTATGAAATTTTGTAAAAGGAATACTATACGCACTTTTTGAGAGTGCACATTGTAGCATCTCCCAAAAATAAATGATCTATTTTTTTAAATATAAACTTGATAAAATGAAAGAGTCATGAACATGTGATCAACCTAATTTTTTTTTTTTTATAATATTTTTATGAATAATATACACACAAGACTAGTCTAATAAAATAAATGATTCAGGTAAGAGGGCTGTTATTAGCACTTATCTTATTTCTTTGGACCTCATCTTTTCTATTTTTTTAATTCCAGTTTTGTTCAAAAATAAATTTCATTTCTACCCTCATCTCTAGCCCTAATTTTCCGAACCCTAACCCTAACTCCGTCAACACCCCCGCACCTCTCTTGTCGGCGCCAACGCCACCCTACTCACTTGCCACCATCTCCCCCACCTCCGACTACCTCCCTCAACCCACGACCATCTCCGACTGCCCTCCTTTATTTTTCCATAATCGAAGCACAACTTTGGAGACTCTAATGGCCACAATCTCATCAAAAAAGATTTTTCCAATCTTATTGATGAAGATCTCCCCAATCTCATCTAAGAATACGATCGAGCCTCCTTACAACCATTCAAGATCACAGCTCTCTTCTCACTGCCCTAATCTACCAAAAAACTCTCTAATCCTCCTTTTTTCGCCACATCATCCAGCAACCAATGATCCAATTTCACCGCTACCCTCACTACGAATCGATGCATCCACCAAATATCGAAGCTGGTACCATATCCTATATGCTATAAGAAATGTAAATCTGCATTTGCATTTGCAACTGGAAAGATTCATCATCCTCATTATGCTTATCATCATCTTCATCATGGAAACGCTAGCCGTATCTACTTCATTCACAATAGAAACCATTGGCAATAGCTTTGCCAAGTTTTAGTGTAGTACTTGGACTAAATTTCATTAAACAAGACATATATAGGCTTGGTTTGAGAAGTCGGTTGGCTTTTTGGCTTTTTGAATTCTTTAGTTATTTTAACCTATGGCTAAAAAACTTGGTTTGGGAAGGACTTTTGACTTTTTTGATTTTTTTTGTGAGAGATATAATGTAATGATTATGGCTTAGATGTAATGTTTTGTTTTATTGGGTTAAAAAGCCTGTTTTGATTTTTGTGGCTATTTTAGCCAAAAAAGCCCCAAACCCTCTTCCCAAACATAGGCATAAAAGATAGGCAACTATATTCAACATTAAAATAAATATGATTAAATAAAAGGATCGAGATTTGTGTAAGAGTTGAAATGGATTGTAAATTTTAATTTTGTTTCTCAAAATTTTGATCCATGGTGTGAAATTAATGAAACTGGCCAGTCCAATACTTAGATTTGGACCATTCGATGTTCTTTGTCTTTGGACACTATTGTTGCAGAGAGAAAGAGAGTGAGAGAGGACTCCTACTTTCAACGGGATGGGATTGCTGGCGGTAGGAAACAGAAGAAAGTTAGAATTCAAAAGATGAGGGATATAATTAGAATTAAGGTGGGTATTGAAAGTGAAAATGGAAGGAACTCAATCAGGTGGGTGGGAGTTTAAAGAGTGGAGAGTTCAAAAAAATTAGATAAACAATAATAACAGTCCTCTTTAAGTAATCAAAATGACACCTGTTTTGAGCGACAAATCCAAACAATATCTTTAGGGAAGCTCAACCCGGTTACAGGCTTATAGCCAAGCCAAGCCAAGCCAGCCACCAGCCAACAAAATTCTTATTATTATCTGCACAATCAATTAATTACGAAAACCGTACCAAAATTAATAAAAATCTCCTCCTACTTTATATTTTGGATTGCGAGTTTTATCCTGTCATGTTACGTCATTGAGAGTTTGATATTATTAATGTTATATGTTTGTCAATTTTCTGAAATATAAATAAGGTGGAAAATTATTGGAATGACAAAAAATAATGAAAATGAAAAAGATTGTAATAGACATGAAAAGTTGTAAAATTATAAAGGGTAAATTATACTAACATTCTAATTTTTTTTATTTAATATAGATTCTTTTCTTACATTTAAAAAATTACATCATCTTCTTAAGGTTTATAATCTCATTACAAATTACTCCTTAAATTGCTGATATCATGTTCTAAATTTTTTTAAATGACAATTTGTCTTTTTCTTCTACCATTTTTTCTTTCTATTATCATAACTACATTCTATAATTTTTCATCATTAACTTCTACATGAACATATTTTTATTGAGTGATGATATATAAATATAAATTTTATATAAAATTTTTAAACACAATAATATAGTTTAATGGTGACCTTTCATTTTAAAACAAAACACTCATAAACATGATTTATATTTACAACAATATTACTATCACAACATTTTTATGATATTTTTTGTATAAATTTTTATATATGAATAGAATTTTTTATTTTTATTTCCACAATCATTTTTTTTCCATCTATTTACCCACATTTATTACAGTATTACCAAATACTGTTATTCATATTTATTACAGTATTATTGAATTTTTATATTTTTGTATTTGGTGAATTTTAAAAAAAATCATAAAATATTATAATTCTTAAGTATATCTAGATTAGATATTTCTAAAAAATAAAAAATGCTTAAAATATTTAAAAATTTCAATAAAAACAAAAAAAATAAAAAAAATAAATTTTTTATAGGAGTTAAATCAAAGAAAATGATTGTTATTTATCTTAAAATGACTTGAATAAAATATTAGCATTATTTTATTATTTGATATATATATAAACTAAAGAGTAAATATTTTATTTTAATCTGACAGGGAATAAGTGTAATTTTTTAAATGTGAAAAAAGAATATATATTAAATAAAAATCACAGGGGCGTCAGTATAATTTACGCAAATTATAACAAGACAGATGAGAAATATTGTAAAATTATCAAAATATCTTAGTCTAACCCACCTCTCGCCCTCATTGACTCCACCATCCATGTCTCCTTACAATCCCTTCTTGCGAAAATCAATCAATGCAGTTGCTGGAGCAATCCCATTTTCTCTGTGAAAAATTGTAATCTAAAGAGGAGATCGGCAGTAGGGAACCCCCTATGGACTGAGGAAGGCGACACAAATTAATAATAACATTTAATGTGTTGATTTTAATTTTTTAAATTTAAATTTTTACAAATTAAGATTTTTTTTATATTTTTAGCAAATATTTTTTAAATTTTAAATATTTTTTTATTTTTTTAGATGTATCTTATTTAGATGTATCTAAAATATAAAATCTTTCTAAAAAAATATTTTAAAAAATTAATAAATACATAAAAATACGAAAAATGTATTGAATTCTCTCTCTTTTTTTTCTTTTTTTCTTTTTTTAAAAAATTTTTGGCATTTATTGAATGTTCTAAAGATTTTTTTCATAAATATTATATTTTTTAAGTGTATTTATGTTAAATATATCTAAAAATTTTAAAATAAAATTTCTTAGAATATTAAAAAAAATTAGTAAAAACAAAAAAAATTTATTTTTTGAAAAGTGAATTCTGAAAATCCAAACCAAACTAGCTAATTGATTTTTTTTTTTCAATAATAAACAATAATGAAATATTACTAAACTTAAATATTATAAGTCCATTTGGATAAATATAAATTTCAAATTAACAAATTTAAAGTTGAATTTTATAAAAATGTTGAAGAGTAACTATGTGGAAGGTAGAAAGATTTTCCACAAGGAAAGTAAGATGAGGTGCTCTTTCCTTTACCCTGCAAAGAGAAACTAACTCGTCAATCATCATTTCTAACCAGGGATGATCAGCAGGACCCTCTGACGATCAAGTCAAGAATATAATCATGTCACTGTAGACACCCCATTTTTTACCGTCCTCGAGACTTGGATGTCATCGTTTGAACATTCGATGATTATCTCTATTCGTGTTCGTTTCGAGTACCTGAAGTTCTTGGTGGAGTGCCTCGCCTTCGGACCTCTCAACTTGTTTGTTTTGTGCTTGGTTGTGTACCAAGAGTTTGTGGCTTTGTTTCTAGAGGAAGAGGGTGGCTTGCTGGCCAGCCCTACAGCCCATCGGCCAGACCTTTTTCCCATCGGTCATTAGTGGTGGCCGGTCGGCCATAAGTTTTGGCGGAAGCTTCTTCTTTTTTTTTTTTTTTTTCTTTCTACTTTTGCAGATATTTTGTTTGCCAGTTGTGCCAGCTGTTGCACACTGAGTGTATCCTCCATACACATGTATAGATGGATTCAAACAAGCTTCTAGCTTGTCAAGGAAGCTTTGGCTTGCTTGTTCTATATAAGGGGAGATGCCTCCCAATTTCCAAAGGTTCTGAAATTTTGGAAAAGAAAATTTGACTCTCTCTCTCTTTCTCTCTCTCTATTGCTTGAAAGTGAGTGTTCTTCACATATTTTGCCTACAACCCCTTAGCCAAACATCTTGACCTTGGAGCTGAGATTCCCTAAGGCTTGTTTGGGCATTCTAAAGCTAGTTTTGGCTCAGAAAAGCTACTGGTTTTTGCTGTTCTTCAAGGGTAAGGCCCTAACCCTTTTAAGGCTTTGTTTCCTTTGTTTGATTGGCCACCTTTGCATGCTATTTTTGGCCTAGTTGTCGACTGTTAAAAGTTCTATTTTTGAGTGTTAAAAATGTTGGTTTGAGTCCATATTGGAGTTAGGAGTGGTCTATCCCCTTTTATTGCTTATTTGCTAAGCTTTTGTACCATCTCTTTAGGCTTTTCAAGCTATCTCTTTTTGGCCTTTTAACCACTGAATTCCAGAGGAATTTCAGTGGTGGAAATAGGGTTTTGGGGTCCAAAATAGGAGGGGGTGGTCCCCTCTCCTCTTGTCTTGCTTGTTTGTATTGATGGCCTACCAAGTGAGCATGTGTTTCTACTTCTTTGTGGCTTGGTTCAAGCATATTTTTGTGACTTTTTAGACCTTCCATAACTCTATTTTTGGCTTGTTTGATCATTGGTTGCTCACATCTTACATTTCTAGTGCAATCTTGCTTGTTAGCATAGTATGCTTCATGAGTTAGTCCATTGTTCTAGCATGTTTTAGCTCTGTCTCAGCATGTTTTTACTCATGTTTTGCCATGCTCTAACTCTGTCTTAAGTGGTCTTCGCCCTTTGAGGCTTGCCTTGCATGGTTGTGGTGTAAGTGGCTTTGACTAACTTTGAGTATGTTATGCATGTGATGTTCGCATGGTATGACACTATTTAGCATGTAATTTTAGTGCATATAGTGTAGTCACACTCTTACATGATCCACTCTTTCAATGTTTTTGAGAGTCGTGCCTTATGTCTTGTTTATGAGCCAATACGTATGCATGTTTGTCTAAGCTTTTGGGGCTGCCTTTTCAATATGTTTTTAACTTTTGTTTTGGCATGATTGAGCTCTATCCAGAGTTGTTTTGGTTGTTTAGGCATTGTCTTGCATGCCTCTAGTGTAATACACTTCACTAACTTTGACGCCATTGCCTTAAACATGCATTTTCGAGTTGTTCGCATGATTTTAAGTCTTTTGCATGCCATTTCAGTGCTGGAATATATGCTTTTGCACTCCATTAATTCACTCTCTCATTGAAAGAGGTCTTTGGCCCCTTGTTGGCTTGAGCATGGAATTGAGGCTCTCATGTCTAATGGTTTTAGCCTTCTCTTGAGGGCTTCTACTAACCAAAAACATGAGGCTTCTTTCATGCCTAAGGTGCTTGTGGCTTAGGCCATCTTTTCCATTAGAGGACAATCATTTTGGACTTAACCGGTTAATGGACTAATCGATAAGTTAAAATAAGTAAACAAAATATGCCAAGTAAAGCGTAAATAAGATAAGCATTTGTGTTGCATTGCATGTGTTTGGATCGGACGTTAATCCAAACACAAGGAATGTGGCACGTTTCATACTCGAAGTGATAAAACGTGTTGTGTTTCTTGGTCGTTGTCACCCTTGACACTTAGAGTCTTATGTGTGCATTCACTAACATTGTGCAAACTTGACTCTTTGGCCATCATGCATTGAGATGTGTGGTTGATGGCTGGAGAGCTGAGTACTACGTTCTTTTGAGCTTGAAACATGATAAGGAGGGTAGCTGCACACACATTTCCTTGCAAATACACTGTCATGCCTCTGTTTATGCTCTGTTGCAGCAAAATGAGAAATTTCAGGAATCAATGGCCGATCGGCCACCCAAGCCAGCCAATCGGCCACCAATACTGGCCGATGGCCATCACTTCTAGCCGATCATCCCTCAGCATGTTCCTGAGATCAAACAGAAGAAGTCTGGAAGCTGGCATAATTTTCAGAGGTTTAAAAGAGTGCAAATAGAGGCATCTTGAGGCAAAGCTGTGGATTTTCAGGGCGAAGCCAACCGAGCATGCATATCCCTGTAGACGTCCCTGAACGTCCCGGGAGGGAAATCCCATTTTGTTCATTGGGCTCACTACAGTTCAGGACTCAATGTCACGGTCATGTATCTAATCTCGCAGAGTGCAATGCAAGACCGATGAATCATCAAAGAATCCAAATCCGACAAATCGTTTTTGAAGACAGATTTTTTGAAAGAAGTGCCAAACATGGACTGCTTTGCCAGATATAGAGTCGCCACCTAAATATTTTATTTTTTGGGAAATTTAGGAAACCCTGACTCGTTGTCTAAGGCCACGTGTCCGTCATCACCAAAGTTGCCTCGGCTCGCGAACTTGGGTACGATTGGGGAAGGTCATTTCGTGAGCACCCCCACTCGCCCGATCAAAGATCGGCCTCTACTAACCATGATATCTAGTTTTGAAAACGTTATGCGTTCTTATTCCGGTTATTAGCCTAGATTTACTACGTGATGCGCACAGCATACAAGTATAGACTGAGTCGCCTGAATTGGAACAAAACATCTCATGTTCGTTTTGAAAACAGTTTGCTACTCGCAAGTAGGCTAAAATATTGATTTGCCACCCTCAGGTGGGCTTAGAAAACAAGATGATTTGTCACTATCTAGTGGGCTTAAAACTCACAGTCGATGAATTGTTCAAATCCAAATAATCCAACCTTCACTCACAGGCATTCAGGCAGGTATATCACATAAGCATATAGCCTCATGGTAAGCATGCTATCATGGCAGTCACTCACACACATGCAAGGATACTAAAGCATAAACACTTACCGAGTACTCCAAGCCAAAACAGAAGCTATGTTAGAAATCCATGCATGATCCTAACTATACAGAAATGCCTAATGCAACACATGTAAAAATGCAACTACAACAGGCTCAGCTATTCTAAGAATGGCAAATGAGATGCTACAATTAACACGTATTCAACTTGGAATTGAAATACAATGCAGTTAGTATGATGCGCCGAGCCCGGTGCATGCAAGACAGATGAATGAATGCAAATATGCTATCATACTGTATGCTAATTGAAACATGCCATAATCTAACCATCATAAGCTGGTAAATAAAAGGAAGAAAGACGTGGAGTTGGAAGACATACATCACACACACGCACACTTATTACACAATTGCCCTCGCTCGGAGGGTCCGAATAAAAATACAGTCCCAAATAAATAATACAGTCCAAATAAGTACAAAACCCTAATTAATTAACAAATTTAACTAGGAAAACAGTAAACTAGCACGCAAATCTATAGACCGCGTCAGCTCTGTTCTAAATAATGAATGATGCATGCTTGAGTTGCCTTGCGCGGAAATCCATTGCGATGCCCCGATTAGCCTCTGTTTACAATTAAACCCGGAATATTGCGCGAAGCCCCAAAAGACTGTCGGTTTCTGATTTGCTGCAACAGAGAGCGAGAAAGGGGCATAGCAAAGTATTTTCACATATGTATGCTTGTCTCGATCCTCGTGCCACCAATCACGCATCTCGATGCATGATGGCCGAGGAGTCGAATTGCACGACTCGATGTGAAATGAATGCACATATAAACACAACAAGGCCTAGACTCCATCATGGTTAATCTGGAGTGTCGGTGATCGGGAATTGAGACATGTTCCGTCACTTGGAGTACGAAACGTCCCTCGTTTCCCGTGTTTGGGTTAACTCGTATCCCAAACACAATGCAATATGCATGACATGCATGAATGTGACTAACATACAATCTAGCATACGCAATGCTATGAAATGGCATTCACAATGCTCGATTTAATATGGTATACACAATGCTCTAACATACAACCTAACATACATAACGCTATGGACTAAGATAGCATACACAATGCAATATGAACTTACGCCAATATGACTGGACCTCAGCCACACTCACATTAGCGGCCATAAGATGAAAATGAGACAATCGAAATACGTGCACACATGCACGCAAACCGAGGACCGAACCTAAGGCATTAAATGCCACTCTACCAAAGCATGGCAAGAATGAAGCATGGCATTCAAACATGTAAATTTCAGCATTGAAACATGATGCTAAATGGTCCCGAAACATGGAAATATGGCACCCGATGCATGAAATAAGCCCCGAAACTCAAAACTAGTCCAATGCATTGAACCATAAGTATACAAAGCAAGCATTATTTGATCATGAAGTTTAAAGACAGAGCTAAGGCAGTCCCAAAACATGCATATTTCTAGTTTAAGACATGGCCAAAAGATGCTAACATGATGGACTAAAATAGCATGCAACATTGGCTAGCAAACATGGTTTACATAGCATGTATATGAAGCGTATGAGAACTCATCAAACTCACCAAAAACAGTGAATAAAACATGTCAAAATATACCCAAATAATCACTGAAATGCAGCCAATGCATGCAAAAAGAATGAGCTCCTTTAGAGGGCCATACAAGGGGTTATTAAGCACATACAAGGTAGACATGTAACATGGCAAAACCACCTCTAGAAATGGATTATGACAGCCCTAAACCTCACCAAATTGGCCCTGAAATCAGTCTCGGAAACATGCAAAGAAAGGCCTCTTTGGAAGGCCTTGAATGGGATTTCTCTACACATGCAACATAGACATAAAATATGGCCAAAAGGGCCTCAAACAGAGCCAAGGCAGACCTCAAAACTCATATAATAGGGCTTGGAAAGTGACTTCAAAGCATGCAAGAAGGAAAATAAGGCCAACAAACAAATCAAGGAGAGAGGGGGTCACCCCCCTCTAATTTGGGCTCTCAAAACAGCATCTAAGCCACTGAAAATCCACTGGATTTCAGTGGCTAAGAGGCCAAACCAAGCATGCAACAAAAGCTTAGATGCGAGGCTCAAAACAAAAGGTAGTCAAGCATACAAGGAAGCATATGACCTCGAACATAAAAATGCCCTTAAACAAACATCAAGAGGGGCTCAAAATAAGACTTTTTCCAGTTTATAGAAAATCTCAAAAATGTTCACAAGTAAGGCTAAAATAGGATGCAAAAATAGCCCTAAAAGAGATATTGAACAAACAAGGAAGTAGATGACTTCAAACAGCAAAGTGTCCTTAATCAAAGTTAAATAGGGACTCAAAATAAGACACTTTACAGTTTGGGTCGGAGCCCATAAATGCTTGCAAATAGGGCTAAGAAATGAAGCAAAAGAATGCAAGAAAAGGGGAAATGGAGGCTTACCCTTGTAGCACAGCAATACAACAACTTTTGGTCCAAGATTGTGAGCTTTCAACCTCTGCAAATGGCCTCCAAGGTGCTGGAATGGATGATGGAGGTGGTAGGCTATGGGTTGTAGTGCAAATGACCAAGAACAATGGTGTTTTGAGCTTAGATGAGAGAGATATGGAGGGTTGTATTTATATGCTCCAGTTGTTTTTTTTCTAACCCTTGCAAATGGAAGTGGAGTGTGTGTTATATAGAGGGAGAATGGTGAGGCTTCTTGGAGAAGCCAAGAGAGGGGGTCAAGGCCTCTAAAAGAAGCTTGACCAAAAGGGTCAAGCTTCTTGGGGAAGCTAAACCAAAAGGGTCAAGCTTCCTCAAGAAGCTTGACCAAAGGGTCAAACTTCCTTTGGAAGCTAAGCAAAGGGTGCAAAACCACCTTAAATGGACCAAAAACAAGGACAAATCCTCAAACAAAGGGTCAGGTGCAAAACAGCTGGCACAGCTGGAATGCACTTGAGGAGACAAGACTGGCCGACCAAGTTCAAAAGGCCAAGGTGGCTGGCCGGCCACCTCCGCTGGTCGGCCGACCAGGGGTCAAAGGGTTCAAGAAAAATTACTGGTCGGCCACCCCAGAAAGGTGGCCTCCCAGATGAGTGCAACACAGCTGTGTAGAAAAAAACCAGAAAAAGTGACCCAAGAGGGAGAAAAACCAGCTTTTTAGAGGGGTTCAAAAGGGTCAAGATGAATTACTGGTTAGCCTACCCATATTGGTGGCCTTCCAGGTGTGCACAACACAATGATGGTATGAAAAGCCAGAAATTGTGGCTCAAAAGTAAGAAAAACCAACTTTCTGTCAGAAAAACCGGCTTTAGGAGGGAGAAAATGAGAAAACTGGTTTTTCAGGGGAAAAGGTGGCCTCCCACCATCCTACCATCTTCCTAGCAATGAAAATAGGGTCCCTACCAAAAATGGACCAAAACGGATGCAAAACGAAGGCCTGGGGGCCAAAACGCGCGGTCTGGGGTCTCGAAAACAGGCTGTTAAACAACAGAGGTGGCGTATGACCACGAAGGTGGTCCCCCGGGCCACAGTGTCCCTCTAAAGAGAGGAAATAAGGTGTGTGCCAAAAACTGGAGCAATTGGAGGTGGTTAAGCGGTCCCGAACCAAGGCATATGGCTGACGACTCAAAAAAATTGGAAACCGGGGCTCCAAATGGGAAAAACGGCCTACGACCACGAAACGTAGCCTACGGCCACTGAGAGATGGTCTACGAGATCTCTCCCTCCCTTCAGAAAGAGAAAACGGAGAAAACGGGACCTGGTTCGCAAACCGAGGCAAAGCGCAAAAGAGTCCCGAGGTCCGGAGGTAAGGCTCGCAGCCGAGACTCTGAAACCTCAGAGCGAGCACAATATGCAACATCACCGAGCATTCAGTTGGTGACGTCTGAGTCTTAAGTTCAGTCAAAAATGGGGTTTCTACAATTCCCCTCGCTTACTGAGGCCGTTCATTCCAATTGCTTACCTAATTAGTTTATTAGTTTAGTCATTTTTTTGCAATTGATTAGTTAAGTGTTTAATTAATTAATTCAGTTTGTAATTAATTAGCTTAGATTAGTTAGTTATTCAATTTCAATTGTGTTGTAATTAATTAGATAAGTTAGTTAATTAGTTAGTAGATTAGCTTAGCTTTTATTCATTTGGACCCTCCTGCGAGAGGGCGTATTTTGTAATAAGTGTGCGTGTGTGTGCATGTCTTCCAACCCCATTTCTTTCTTCCTTTTACTTATCAGCTTTTAATGGTTAGTTTAGGGCATATTTTAACTAGCATACCTTATGCTTTGCATGCGTGCATCATTCATTTGTCTTGCATGTACCGGGCTCGGCACATGTCACGACCCAAACCCGCCCTTATGGGTTTTGCATCAGAATCGCCAAGAATCCGAGATTCAAGGTCTCGCTAACAAGAAAAACAAGAATACATGTAGTATAGGGCTGGCGGAAGCCAAAACAGTAATTAAAAGATGTCCAATGAGCTGTGACAGTCTGTATGCAAAAAGACTTTTTATAACATATGCACATTTAGAACAAAAACGGTATATACATACATCACTTACAGGTATACAGGTTAGGGACCAAGTCCCCATCATAACAATACAGTACAGGTATAGTCTATACAGTATTACAAAATAGAGACAAAAAGAGGGAATCTAAAACACCCTAAACAGTCTTGGCTCGGTCAGGCTTGGAACCTCGCAGTGAGGCATAGTGGTTGGCTTGACAAAAAGAGAGATTAGCCTGACGCTCCTAGCAATGGTCTAGTGCCTGTACACCTACATATATATATGAGCAGTGAGCTAAAGCCCAGTGAATAACATATACATAAAGAGGTTAAGAATGAATGTTATTTCAGTATTGAAAACAGTCCATTATCAGTATAATAGTTATTTGATCATAGCAGTCATAAGTGGTACATCCAATAGCAACAAGATAAGAGGGTCTTAACAGGTGAACGATCGATTGATGGCCATCATATCAATAACGATGAGTGGTTCCTAACATGGAACCGACAGAGATCTCTCGATAAAGATAAAGACAAGATGCGATAATAAATCAATTGCTATGGACGCCACGAATACAGTTCGCAAATGGGACAAGCATTCATTCAGTAAACAGTGTTATTTCATAAAGCAGTTCAGTCATTCGTTCAGAAAATAATCTCAATTGAACATATCTTTACAACATTGTTACTCACAAAGTTCTGGGCTACAGATAAGCTAGAGCGTCTCCGGATGCCAACCCTACACAGTTACAGAGTGAACACACACTAAGCTACACAGTTGAGAAAAATAATAACTTAATCCCTAATTTGCCTCGGTGTGGTTCTACATCAATATCCTCTTTAAGATGCCTTAAACGTGCCCTAGGAATGCCTAGGATGGAAAAAGGATGCAAAGATGCACTTTTAAACACTTTACAAATTTTTCAAAAAACAGGGGTCACACTCGAGCATGGCTTTCTACGCTCGAGCGTACATGCAGACAAAGGTTCCCCGCTCGAGCATCACTTCCCTCGCTTGAGCGGACTGCAAAACATGGCAAAAGTACTGGATGCATGAAATTCACGCTCAACGGGCGCTCGACCCCCGCTCAAGCAGGTGACTTAGGTCCCCGCTCGAGCGGATTGTAAAACAATGCAAAGTGTTGGGAGCATGTATTCCACGCTCGAGCGCCAATTTCCCCGCTCGAGCATGAGTCCAAATTCTGGAAATTCCAGATTTGAACCTCAAGCTCAAAACCAAGTTTCAATATACTAAATTCGATCCTTTTGGGCTAATTTTTTGGAAAACACTCTAAAACTCATAATATAACATGATTCAAAGCTCAATTTGTAAAATCAAGGCCCAAAGGTGAATCAATTAAACCCAATTTCAAACCAAACTTCAAGAACATACTTCAAATGTAACATGTATGTGTTCAATCAAATTCAAAGCTTCAATTACTTGCTCAAAAGAGCCAATTCCTTCAAAATCATGATGAATTCATGGACTAAGCTCAAGATATGAACATGTATGTGGAATTTCATGAAGAACAACCTCAAAATGCAAGACCAGACATATGCATGCATGGATTAAGCTCCAATTCAACATTATTAGACTAAATCAAGACTCAATTCATGCATAAATAAAGAACCATGCAAGAACTAACTTGAATACATTAATGAGAGGTTGAATATCCTACCTTGAGTTCTCAATTACAAGTCTAGAAGCTCAATTTGCCAATTATCTTCCAAAATCCCTAAGCCTCCAAGCAAATCAAGATGAAACCTAGTTTTTCTCCTAGCTCTCTCTCTCTAGTCGGTTTGGTGCAAGCAAATGGCTAAAGAAGTGTTGATTCTAAGTCTCAAAATATGATATGGAGTGGGCCATTAAGTGGCAAGGTTGTAAATAAGGTCAACTCTTGTAATTTATCAATATTTAATCTAATTTAATCATACCAAATCACATTTCAATTAAATATACCATAAAATCATATAAATCTTAATTAGTACAAAACGTCAATCAATTTCAAATTCGGCCGTCGATAAGGCCTTCAATTTGCAGTTTAAAGCATAAAACATGAACAGATAATTTAACAGTCAACAGATAGAATTGCATTCAAACTAGCACAACCAATCAATCAGTTTAGTAATTTAGCCAGTCAGTCAGTTAGTATGCTTAATCATAGATTAGCACTAATCAGTGGTATTATCAGTAAACCGTAGTGAGGGTTGTCAGTTAGTATGCTTAATCATAGATTAGCACTAATCAGGCCCCGTTTGGGGAGTGGCTAAATTAGCCAATTAGCCAAAAAGTTACCTTTTTAGCCAAAAAGCCAACAACCCATACCAAAAAGTCAAAGATTCCCTTTTCTCTTTACTTTTTGCACATCTTTTCGTAATTAGCCAAAAAGTCATCCCAAACATACAAGTTTTTTTTACCAATCTTTTTAGCCAATTAGCCAAAAAGTTACTAAATTAGCCTGTTCCCAAACGAGGCCTCAGTGGTATTATCAGTAAACCGTAGTGAGGGTTGTCACAGCACATCATTCAAACCGCATTGTATTCAATAAATTTACTTGAATACGTGTTTCAAAGCATATTATCAAGTGTTGCATTCATATGCCATCTTAGATAGCTGAACCTATTTTAGTTACATTTTTTGCATGTGTTGCATTAGGCACTTAACATAGTTAGGATCATGCATTGATTTCTAATTAGCTTCTGTTTTGGCTGGGAGTACACTGTAAATGTTTACGTTTTAGCATCCTTGCATGTGTGTAAGTGACTGCCATGATAGCATGATTGCCATGAGGCTATTTGCTTAAATGATAAACTGCATGAATACCTGTGGATTAAGGCTTTATTGCTTGAATTGGAACAATTCATCAAAATGTGAGTTTTAAGCCACTTGGAGTGGCAAATCATCATGTTTTAAGCCCACCTTGTTTGGTGGCAAATCCGCGTTTTAGCCTACTTGCGAGTAGCATCTTCAAACCATTTTCGAAAAACAAACATGAGATGTTTTGTTCCAAATCGAGCGATTTAGTCTATACTTGTGTGTTGTGCGCATCACATAGTAAGTTAGCTAATAATCAAACAAGAACACGCGTGTTTTCAAAACAACATATCATGATCAGTAGAGGCCGATTCTTTGATTGGGCGAGCGGGGGTGCTCATTTCATGACCTTCCCCATTTGTACCCAAGTTCTCGAGCCGAGGCAACTTTGGTAATGATGGACACGTGGCCTTAGGTACGAGTCAAGGTTTCCGAAATTTCCCAAAACAAAATATTTAGGTGGCAACTTTGAAATCTGGCAAAGTAGTCCATGTTTGGCGCTTTTTGATTAAAATCGATTTTCCAAAACGATTTGCCAGATTTGGACTCTTTGGTAATTTATCAGTTTTACATTGCACTTTGTGAGATTAGATTCAGAACTGTGACAGGAGTCTGAATTGTAGTAGCTAGAACCCTATTCGCGTCATCTCCGAAAAAGGGGGCGCACGGAGACAGTTCGGGCGGTCTACAGTCACGTCCTGAAATAATTACAATAAACCATCCGCAATATTAATAAATAATGACAACGCATATATGTAATTCTTTCATTAATTCTAATTACTTGCCCAAAATAGTAACATATACAGATATATATTCACAAGCATAACCCTAAACATATAGCATATGTCACTTAATAGAGAAATTGATTGAAAATTAAACAAATAAGATAACGCCCTAATGGCTACAACTTTCTAAGGCAATGCTTAGTTACAACAAAATGGATTTAAATCCAATACAGTTAAAGTCCTAGACTTGTACAAGTTTAATACAACAATTAACACAAAAAGAAGCCTTCATCTCCAAGTTCCTCCCAAGCTATGTCCCTGGCGGAAGTATATCATCAGCACCTGAAAATGATTTTCCCATACAAGGTGAGTTAAGCCTAGTAGAAATACTCTAACACAGTTTGTGAATCATAACAAAAATATAAGGTGAATATATATGCAATGCTCATATTGAAAACATTTTATATCTTCTTTCAAAACCATGCAAAGTCAAGTCTATATCACAATTCGAGAAATCATTTGCTTTATAATAGAAAATAGGATTGTGAATACAACTCTGGGAATCCTTGAGTACGTGTCTGCAAGCAGGCTATACAAGCACTACCAATTGTAATTTTTACTGGTATTAATCGGAAGGCTTAACACTTAATCGCATGGGTTTCTGGATTTTCACCAAGGATACATAGGCCAACATAATACTATAACCACATCCCTCCCCAAATTCACCAAGGTGTTCACCCCATTTTCTCAAAACAATAGATATTTTCAAAGTGTTAAATATGCAACAATACTCAATGCAAATGAATGAGAAAATAGTTTCAATTCTCATAGTTCTCATGCAATTTCTATAATAATCTTAGTTATCTTTCACCAATAGCCCAATACAGATATCTCTAAACAGATAAATAAATTTCCAATAAGGTTATACTTTCAAAAAACTCAAGATGTGAGTGATAATACAAATCCAACTCCGCCATCCTCATCAACGTCAATCTAATTTCACAAATCTAACATCAATTTCATTTATCTTTACAAAATCAACATTCGATAAATTTAAAGCAAAATCCCCATTTTCTTTATAAATCAATCTCAAGCATAAAAATCGATCTTGTCACCACAACTCCATAATAAATACATTTCCTCAATCATTTCCAACAATTCATTTGAAAACCTCTCTTTTTAATTTCAAACAAAAATCTTAGATTTGTTCAAAAATCCCCAAATGACAATATTGTTTCAAAAACACAAATAACTAAGTTAAAAATCATAAGAAAGTGCAAAGATATCCCTACCTTGAAGCTAGAAAGCAAGAGAGAGAGAGTAATGGAACCTTAATAACGCTGAAAATCAACTTTGTTTCGATAAAAAAAAAAAAAAACTCTCGGAGTGCTCTACCTTTCTGTCAAAGAGACTAGGGTGAAGAAATCAATGGATCTAGGTGTATTTGTAGAGAGAAGGTGAGTTCTAGAGAAAGAGGGTCTCAACTTAGGGTTTTCAAATGTTTAGAGAGAGAGTGGTGGATGAAAATGTTAGCCAAAAAGATGACTTTACAGATTGTTATAAGCGCAGACCGCTCAAACGCAAGAAGTGTCGCTCAAGTGACCAAACACAATAAATGGGACCGCTCGAGCCTACAAAGTGACCGCTCGAGCAAAGAATACCAACTCTTAGAAGTTTTACAGATAAAGAAGTCTCGTTCAAGCATAAGAAAGACTACTTAAGTGCACATCACTCGAGCACAAGAAAGATTGCTCGAGTGAAGAATGCCATCTCTTGGTATCTCTGCAGACTTGCAAAAGTACTAGAAGTTCGCAAAAACTGCTCGAGCACAAGAATCACCGCTCAAGCAAAGAGGTAAAATTATAAGCAAGAACAGTTTTGAAAAACAAGCTACCAACATGTTCCAAATGTAACCAAGACACTCTAGTAACCAAATTCAATGAGGAATAAGGAGAAACAAAACATGAACATCTATATAAGATAATGAAACTCGGATCGAAAATATCAAATGGGCCAGGTCTAAATCAAAATCGTTATAGATCGGCCATATAGTATTTGGTTAGGAAGAAAGATTTTCATTTCTTTTTTGTTACCTTCTTCGCTTTTCCTTATTCTTTCTTTTATAGTGTTATTGTATTAGCCTCCATCATTGGATTAGCATCTTCATCTAAGGGTTCTGGTTACTACTAGACTTTGGTCGGGCAAGTAGCTAGGTTGCTTTGAACTTTTGCCTTTGGATTATCTTACTGTGTTCGGCTTAGATTATGTTAGATGTTAGTAGCCAACTTGTCGATTGCTCCATCCGTCTGATTAGGTTCATTGGATGGTTGTGTCGTTTGAGTTAGTTGGGCCTATGCTTCTATCTTTAACAATTGTGATCCTTGCCGTTGATTATGAATGAATCTAAGGGCATCTTTGCATTCTACTGGGCCTCGTTTGGCAAGAGGCTAAAATAGCCAATTAGCCAAAAAGTTACCTTTTTAGCCAAAAAGCCAACAACCCATACCAAAAAGTCAAAGATTCCCTTTTCTCTCTACTTTTTGCACGTCGTTTCGTAATTAGCCAAAAAGTTGGCCCAAACATACAGGTTTTTCTTACTAACCTTTTTAGCCAATTAGCCAAAAAGTTACTAAATTAGCCTGTTCCCAAACGAGGCCTGATTTTCTCCTAGAATGTGATTTTACTTAGGCTTTGGTAACGTGACACTGTCTCTCGTCTAACAGAAATATCAATGATTTGGGCTTTTCTCTTGATTCAGGTTGCTTGGCTGGACTTAGGCTTTGGGCCAATAATTTTACATCTGAATTTTGGGTCAATGTTTTTACTCCTCCACAAACTATTAAAAGTAAATTGGAAAATTATAAAAGCAAATAAGTTGCTATAGAAGTGATATATTTTATTAAAAAAATTTATAGAACACATGGCAAAAAAGTGTGTATTATATGTCGTAGTTATATCTTTCGTTATGACACATTATGATGTTAGTTATGACTCATTGTAATATTGGTCATAATTTAGTTATGATTTCTTGTGATTGTTATTTTGGTTATGACTCATTGTAATATTAATTATGACCTATTGTGATCTTTTTAGTTATAACAGTAAATGATTTAATTATAATACTTTCTGGTATTTCATAACTTGTAGGTGGTATCACTTTTTGGAGAGTGTATGGTAGATGAACTCATTACCATGAAATATCATAATTTGTATATGATATCCTTTTTAGAGAGCGCATGGTAGATGAACTCATTTTAATAAAAAAATTTTAATTAGGAAGAAAATCCTTAAAGGCATACTATTACAATTTTAAAGAGAGCACTATTACAATTTTATAAAAAATATATAAGATATGATTGTTTCTTTTATAGAGTGTTCCCTTCCTTTTAATGCTCCTTGGTGTTTTTTTTGGCTCTTCAACAAGACCGTTTCTATGATAGATTAATATAAATAATACAAGTGATAAGCAATAATATATGTATAAGATATGTTAAATCTTAAACTTTATTGTTAAATATAAACTATTTTTTTGTAATCATTTTATATCATCAGATTACATGGCATAATATTATTTTAATTAGTTAATAATTATTTTCTAATAAGGGAACTAATCATGAAATTTTATGTAATAGATGATATAAAGTATATCATTTCTCAATTTTTAATAACAATATTCCGTTTTATAAAGATTGAAAGACTTCTATTTATAAAAGATTGAAATTATCATAGGCAAAAAGAAATATTGAATATAACGGTAACACTTAAAAATTTGTAAAAAGAATTAGGTGGATAATTATTGTCTTTCACTTACCAAACCATGTTTGCTACCACAATACAGAAACTCTTATTAGTTATTACCATTATACCAAATATTTAATTAAGTTTTAATCAAAATTTATCTACTTTCAATTGATAACATGAAAAATAAAGTTTGGCAACCTGTCCTAATGCCTTCTTTCTGAGCCCCGGTGACCCAATCCTAAGATTGGAATGCCGGGAAAGATGGGTTGGATGACCCACTTTTGAAATAATGAATTTCACTACTTTAATCAACTAAGAAATTGATATTGTTCACTCACTAGTTAAGTAGTCAAATGGAATCAGTCTCCATAAAATAGTTCATGTTGCCTAAAACAAAAAAGATACATAGTTTAAATTGTAAGTTAGAATTCTTTATCTCAATTGATAGTATTCAAATGGTGCAGGTCCAAGTCATGGAAAATAATCTCTTAAAAAATAGGGATAAAATAGGTTTATTCAGATTCCATCTAGATAGGGCTATTTGTTTACATTTTTTTTAATTAATTTGTCCTCATTTTTAATTTAAAAATGTATAGCTAGACCTGGTATAGACTTATCTATTCTATATTTTTGTTTTAAACTTTCATATTTAATATGGATATTATTTTATAGATCTCATAATGACAAATCAACAAAAAAGAAAAAAAAAAATTATATAGAAAACCTGATAACATAATTCAAGTAATGAGATTTTAAAATTTTAATGCATAACACTCATATAGAAAGTTTTTACAATATTTTATTACTACGAAAAGAGGGTTAGGAGGATTATGATAGGCACACTTGGAAAATCGATGCTATTTTCGTCAAATGCAATGACTTGTATAAGTTTTGGAGATATTTTTGCCAAATGCAACGACATGTATAAGTTTAAGAGATTAGCATCTAGACTGATGAATTTAAAATTTGAAAATTAAATTTATACCTTGAGAATTTAATAATTTTTAAAAATTTAAAAATACCTTTCATAGCATTTAGTTTGTCAAGGTAGTTTCTAATTAGTTTTTATTTTTTTAAAAATAAAAATAAAAATAAGTTCTCAACCAAGCATAAACAGATCATAATAAAAGAGTTTTTCACAATCTTTTATCATTTATTATTATTTCTCACCTATTTAACCATTCAAATAAGTGAAACTAGCTTATCACCCGTGCTATATACGGAATACTTATAAATATTTATATTTGTTTTGGACTTTTTTTAACATATAAATTATGGTTTTTAAGATTTTTTATAAAAATAATTTAACAATCTTATCACTACCTATAGTGTATGTGAGAAGTTGAAAAGAGTACTGCAGTAACTGTACACGGATTGTATCTATAATTATTTGTATGAGGGGATTTTAAATGCTGATAAAGAGATTTTAACCAAATCAATAAATGCAGGCATGTGAAAAGATATGTGGATTGAAAAAAGTTAATAAATGCTGATCAGAGGATTTTGACAAAATCAATAAATGCTGAGTTTTTTTTTTTAAATAAGAAATTTAAAAAATTCAAAATGGGATACTGGAGCTCCTACAGGCCTTGGAGGTTAAAAAACCCCTTTTGTTTAATATATAGTATAGATAGATAGATGGGATAATTATAGATATTTATTTTTGTTTTAAATATTTTAAATATATAAATTATGTTTTTTAAGATTTTTTATAAAAATAATTTAACAATTTTATCACTAATTATAGTGTATGAGAGAAGTTAAAAAGGGTACTGCAATAACTATGGACAAATTGTATCTATAATTATTTGTATAAGGTGATTTTAAATGCTGATCAGGGGATTTTAACCAAATCAATAAATACAAGCATGTGGAAAGACAAGTGGATTGAAATAAGTTAATAAATATTGATCAGGAGATTTTTTTTTTTTTTTTTTTTGGGTACATAAAATGGATATGCAGGATATGTTCCTTAGCACCTACAACATATCTGCAGGGAATCCCACCGCACCTACGTCAGGGCCGAAGCTTAGGCCCCCCGCGTGCTCCAGGCGTTAAGGAGTATGTTTAACCCCAACAATGGACTATGGAGACTCGAACCCAAGCCTTAAGCGAGGGATTCGAATGTCTTATCCACTGAACCAACCTCCTGTTGGTAATTAGAGGATTTTAACTAAATCAATAAATGCTGAGTTTTTTTTTTTAAATAAAAAATTTAGAAAATTCAGATTGGGATATTGGAGCTCCTACAGGCCTTGGGGGTTTAAAAACCTCATTTTGCTTAATATACAGTATAGAAAGATAGATAGATAGATAGATAGATTTTTTTAAAGATTTTTTATAAAAATAATTTAGCAATCTTATCACTAACCATAGTATGCCGTTTTGGGAAGTTTTGAAAAAAACCATGTTTTTTTTCCAAGGCCAAAAAAGCTGGCAGCCAAAAAGCTGTGAATTTCCATTTGAGGAGAGCAAAAACACAAGTGTTAAAATTACAAATTGGGGCCTATGATAAAAAAGTAAAAAAATAAATTTCTTATGTTGGGTAATGGTATTTTGGTCATTTTAATTTGATTTGACACCATAAATAAATATTAAACCAAAAAGCCAAAAGTTAGCTTTTTACCAACTTCTCGAATCACTTTCCAAAAAGCTAAAATGCTTGGTAAAAAGTCAAAAGTTAGCTTTTTACTAACTTCCCAAAACACTCCAGTGTATAGGAGAAGTTGTAAAGGGTACTGCAGTAACTATGCACGGGTTGTATCTATAATTATTTGTACTAGCCTATCACTCGTGCTATGCACGAGATAATTATAGATATTTATATTTGTTTTAGATTTTTTTAATATATAAATTATGTTTTTTAAGATTTTTTATAAAAATAATTTAACAATTTTATCACTAACCATAGTGTATGGGAGAAGTTGAAAAGGGTACTGTATTAACTATACGCGGATTATATCTATAATTATTTGTATGAGGTTATTTTAAATGCTGATTAGGGAATTTTAACCAAATTAATAAATGCAGGCATGCGGAAAGACATGTAGATTGAAAAAAGTTAATAAATGCTGATCAGGAGATTTTGACCAAATCAATAAATGCTAAGTTTTTTTTTAAATAAAAAATATAAAATATAAAATATAGAAAATTCAAATTGGGATATTAAAGCTCCTACAGGCTTTGGGGGTTAAAAACCCTCCTTTGCTTAATATATAGTCTAGATAGATAATATATAAAATATAGGTAGATATCTACAACTTTAATATAAAATATTATCTGATTTTTTTGGAAAGAGAAAATGAATGCAAGTTTTAATATTTTTTTTTGAAAATTTGTGAGAGAGATTAGGAGGGAGAGATTATGAAATATTTTTGTTATTAAATAAATAAATCAGTCAATAGTTTTTTTTAATCTATTTTGTAAATTAAAAATCAATAATTTTGAAAAATTGATTAATTTGTCCCATTAAGTAATTTAAAATTTTGATAGATATACATAAAAAAAATATATATAATTATATTATTAAATCACAATTCAAATTTAGATGTTATATCTTTTTGAGATCTATATCTAAATTCTTACCTTTTTTAAAAAAAAAATTTGTGTGTAACCATAGTGTATGAGAGAAATTGAAAAAGGTGTTGCAATAATTGTGAGAGAAGTCAAAAGGGATTGTAGGTTGGGAAAAGTCAATAAATGCTGAGGTTGGGTTGGGAGAAGTCAATAAATGTTGAGGTTTTTTTTTTTTTTTTAAATCAAAAAATTAGAAAATTAGGATTAAGATATTGGAGCTCCTATCTGATTTGTTAGGGAAGAGAAAATGAATGCAACTTTTAATATTTTTTTTTGAAAATTTGTGAGAGAGATTATGAGAGAGAGATTAAGAAATATTTTTGTTATTAAATAAATAAATCAGTCAATAGTTTTTTTAATCTATTTTGTAAATTAAAAATCAATAATTTTGGAAAATTGATTAATTTGTCCCATTAAGTGATTTAAAATTTTGATAGATATATATAAAAAAAATACATAATTATATTATTAAATCATAATTCAAATTTAGATGTTATATCTTTTTGAGATCTATAACTAAATTCTTATCTTTTTTATTTTTTATTTTTGTGTGTAACCACAGTTTATGAGAGAAATTGAAAGGATATTGCAATAATTATGAGAGAAGTCAAAAGGGATTGTGGGTTGGGAAAAGTCAATAAATGCTGAGGTTGGATTGGGAGAAGTCAATAAATACTGAGGTTTTTTTTTTTTTTTTTAAATCAAAAAATTAGAAAATTAGAATTAGGAAATTGGAGCTCCCACAGGCCTTGGGATTAAAAACCCTCTTTTGCTTAATATATAGTATGTATAGATGAGGGGATTTTAAATGCTGATAAGGGAATATTGACCAAATCAATAATGGTAAGCATGTAGAAAGACATGTAGATTGGAAAAAATTAATAAATGTTAATTAAGAAATTTTGACCAAATCAATAAATACTGAATTTTTTTTTAAATCAAAAAATTAAAAAATTAGGATTGAGAGATTGGAGCTTTCACAAAGCTTGGGGGTGAAAAACCCCCTTTTGCTTAATATATAGTATAGATTGATAGCCTATCACCCATGTTATGCACGGGATAATGATAGATATTTATATTTGTTTTAATTTTTTTTAATATATAAATTATGTTTTGTAAGTTTTTTTATAAAAATAATTTAATAATCTTATCCCTAACCATAGTGTACAGGAGAAATTAAAAAGACTACTGCAATAACTATGTACGGGCTGTATTTATAATTATCTGTATGAAGAGATTTTAAATGCTAATCAAGGATTTTGATCAAATCAATAAATGTAGGCATGTGGATTGAAAAAAGTTAATAAATGATGATTAGGGAATTTTGACAAAATCAATAAATACTGAGAGTTTTTTTTTAAAAAAAATAAAAAATTTAGAAAATTAAGATTGAGAGATTAGAGCTCCCACAAGGTTTGGGGTTTAGAAACCCCATTTTTCTTAATATATTTACAATCTATCTATCTATACTATATATTAGTAAAAGGGGGTTTTTAATCCCAACCCTTGTGGGAGCTCCAATCTCCCAATCTAAATTTCTTGATTTTTTGATTTTTTTTTTTTTAAAAATCTTAGTATTTATTAACTTCTCCCATCTCCCAAGTCTTACCCTCATAATAATACTTTAATGCATTGAGAACAAGTATAAAAAAAATTCTTTGAAATCCAACATATATAAATTTCTTGAAAAGTCCCAACAGATATGATTATTATCTCTCATAATAACACTTTAATGCATTAAAAGAAGACATTTAAAAAAATTAAAAATCACAATTCACATATATAGATAATTGTAAACACAATCCGTGCAAGCACGGATAACATACTAGTTATTTGTAAACACAAATAAATAAATGCCATGACACCATACTATCAATTAGACCCCTACATATACATGAATTTAAATTCAATTATTCATAAATTATTTAGAATTATTATTTTATATTTCATATTTATTTTATATATAAATTTTAAATTATATAAATTTAGTCTTCACTGGACAATGATGTTTGGGAAGTTAATAAAAAATTAATTTTTTTAACTTTTTTAATTTATTATATCTTTTGGTGAGTAAAAAATATGAAAAGTAATGTAACAAAAAATAAGTAAAAAATTAAAAACTAACTTTTTATTTTGTTTCCAAAACGTCCCACAAATACATGCCTGAAATATTCTGAATAAATGTCTAGATTCCCAAACTTTTCCTAAAGCTGTACAACCGAAAAATATCAGGATAAATGCACAAACCTCACTTATATAATTACAAAAATACAAGATTTAATATATTTATTTAATTTTTAATTATGAATAATGAAATATTAAAAAATAATTTAAACTAAAAGACCCTAAACCATAAATAAACTATGGCTCTCGTATAAACAAAATATACAAATATTTTATAATACATAAACAAAAACCAAAATTGGCCAATTAAAAGGGAAAAAAAAAACATTTTATATAAATAACAAACATAAACATACTTTCATGAGTAACAGCTTTAAGCCTGCCTTTTTTTAAAAAATAAATTTATTTAGTATTTTTAGATTACTTTTTTGACATCTACCTATATTTCTATTTATACTATATATTAAGCAGAATGAAATTTTTAACCCTCAAGGTTTATGGAAGTTTCAATATCCTAATCTGAATTTTTTAGATTTTTTATTTTAAAAAAAAAAAACTCAGCATTTATTGATTTGGTCAAAATCCCCTGATCAGCATTTATTAAGTTTTTTCAATTCACATATCTTTCCACATGCCTGCAATTATTGATTTGGTCAAAATCCCTTAATCAGCATTTACAATTCCCGTATACAAATAATTATAGATACAATTCGTGTATAGTTACTGCAGCACATTTTTCAACTTCCCCTATACACTATAGTTAGTGATAAGAAAAAAATCTTAAAAAACATAATTTATATATTAAAAAAAATCTAAAACAAATATAAATATCTATAATTATCTCGTGCATAGCACGGATGATACGCTAGTCTATCTATACTATATATTAAGCAAAAGGGGGTTTTAACCCCCAAGGCCTGTGGAAGCTCCAATATGCCAATCCTAATTTTCTGATTTTTTATTTTTTTTTAAAAAAAAAAATTACTTTTTACATTTCCAAGAGACCCATCTATACATGTAATTATTGTGTACATGACTTTTAATTTTTTAAAGCCTCGGTATAAATGACTTTTAATTTTTTAAAGCCTCGGTCAAACCCCAGGGTATTACTTTTGCATCCTATACATGTAATTTTCATCCCAAGAGACAATTGTAATCAAGTCTTATTTAATAAGGGTTTATTTATTTCTTTTAATTTTTTTTCTCTCTTAATTTTATCCTTCCCAAGACATTTTTTCTCGGTTTTCTTCTTGAGGCCATTACTTTTTGCATCTTATACATGTAATTTGCATCCCAAGAGACAATTGTAATCAAGTCTTATTTAGTCTTATTTAATAAGTGTTTATTTATTTTTCTCTCTTAATTTTTTCCCTCTTAATTTTATCCTTCCCAAGACATTTTTTTCCCTCTTAATTTTTTCTTTATAACTCCTCCAATACACATATTTTTCTTAACTTTTTTTGTTTTCTTCTTCTTGACTTCTCATTTCCATACTTTCTTTCAAAGTGACTACATATGCAAACAGTAAGTGTTATTTTTGTTTAATTTCTCCTTCTTAACTTTTTCTTTTGTTTACTGTTTTAATATTGTAGTTAGTACAATGGTTTTTTTGATTTTATTTACTGTTTTAATATTGTAGTTAGGCCTGTGGAAGCTCCAATATGCCAATCCTAATTTTCTGATTTTTTATTTTTTTTTTAAAAAAAAATTACTTTTTACATTTCCAAGAGACCCATCTATACATGTAATTATTGTGTACATGACTTTTAATTTTTTAAAGCCTCGGTATAAATGACTTTTAATTTTTTAAAGCCTCGGTCAAACCCCAGGGTATTACTTTTGCATCCTATACATGTAATTTTCATCCCAAGAGACAATTGTAATCAAGTCTTATTTAATAAGGGTTTATTTATTTATTTTAATTTTTTTTTTCTCTCTTAATTTTATCCTTCCCAAGACATTTTTTTCTCGGTTTTCTTCTTCAGGGCCATTACTTTTTGCATCTTATACATGTAATTTGCATCCCAAGAGACAATTGTAATCAAGTCTTATTTAGTCTTATTTAATAAGTGTTTATTTATTTTCTCTCTTAATTTTTTCCCTCTTAATTTTATCCTTCCCAAGACATTTTTTCCCTCTTAATTTTTTTCTTTATAACTCCTCCAATACACATATTTTTCTTAACTTTTTTTGCTTTCTCCTTCTTCGTTCTCATTTCCATACTTTCAAATTTCAAGGACTACATATGCAAACAAGAAGTGTTATTTTTGTTTAATTTCTCCTTCTTAACTTTTTCTTTTGTTTCTGTTTTAATATTGTAGTTAGTACAATGGTTTTTTGATTTTATTTCTGTTTTAATATTGTAGTTAATCAAAAATTAGTTCAATGGTTTTCTTGATTTTATTTTTTATTTTTTAATATGATTAAAGTTAGATAAAAAAATATTGTAGTTAATCAAAAATTAGTTCAATGGTTTTCTTGATTTTATTTCTTATTTTTGAATTTTTAATATGATTAAAGTTAGATAAAAACATTATAATTAGTTTTTGATTTTTTAATATGATTAAAAAGAAAATCCTATACATGTAATTTTCATCCCAAGAGACAATTGTAATCAAGTCTTATTTAATAAGGGTTTATTTATTTTTCCCTCTTAATTTTTTCTCTCTTAATTTTATCCTTATTTCTCCTTCTTAACTTTTTCTTTTGTTTACTGTTTTAATATTGTAGTTAGTACAATGGTTTTTTGATTTTATTTCTTGTTTTAATATTGTAGTTAATCAAAAATTAGTTCAATGGTTTTCTTGATTTTATTTTTTATTTTTAATATGATTAAAGTTAGATAAAAAAATATTGTAGTTAATCAAAAATTAGTTCAATGGTTTTCTTGATTTTATTTCTTATTTTTGAATTTTAATATGATTAAAGTTAGATAAAAAGATTATAATTAGTTTTTGATTTTTAATATGATTAAAAAGAAAATCCTATACATGTAATTTTCATCCCAAGAGACAATTGTAATCAAGTCTTATTTAATAAGGGTTTATTTATTTTTCCTCTTAATTTTTTCTCTTAATTTTATCCTTCCCAAGACATTTTTTCTCGGTTTTTCTTCTTGAGCCATTACTTTTTGCATCTTATACATGTAATTTGCATCCCAAGAGACAATTGTAATCAAGTCTTATTTAATAAGTGTTTATTTATTTTTCCTCTTAATTTTTTCCCTCTTAATTTTATCCTTCCCAAGACATTTTTTTTCCTTCTTAACTTTTTCTTTTGTTTCTGTTTTAATATTGTAGTTAGTACAATGGTTTTTTGATTTTATTTATTGTTTTAATATTGTAGTTAATCAAAAATTAGTTCAATGGTTTTCTTGATTTTATTTTTTATTTTTAATATGATTAAAGTTAGATAAAAAATATTGTAGTTAATCAAAAATTAGTTCAATGGTTTTCTTGATTTTATTTCTTATTTTTGAATTTTTAATATGATTAAAGTTAGATAAAAAGAAAAAATGTGATTATAATTAGTTTTTGATTTTTTAATATGATTAAAGTTAGATAAAAAGAAAAATCAATGGTTTTCTTGATTTTATATTTGATTTTTTAATATGATTAAAGTTAGATAAAAATATTGTAGTTAATCAAAAATTAGTTCAATGGTTTTCTTGATTTTATTTTTGGTTTTCTTGATTTTTAATGTGATTATAATTAGTTGAATGATTCTTTTTTTTAATGTGATTGTATTAATGTTATTTAATCTTTTTATTTACTATTTTAATTTTTTAATATGATTAAAGTTAGTTCAATGGTTTTCTTGATTTTATTTTTGATTTTTAATATGATTGTTAGAATGTTTTAACAATGTTACATCAATGTTTGTTTTTTTAATGTTATTTAATCTTTTTATTTACTATTTTAATTTAATTTTTAATTTTTAATATGATTGTAGTTAGTTATAATTAGTTGAATGATTCTTTTTTAATGTGATTGTAGTTAGTTTAATAGTTAAAAAAAATGTGATTAACTAATTTTAAATGTTATTTAATCTTTTTATTTACTATTTTAATTTTATTTTTACTTTTTAATATGATTAAAGTTAGATAAATATAAACTCTCACAAAAAAAATGTGATTGTAATTAGTTGAATGATTCTTTTTTAATGTGATTGTAGTTAGTTTAATAGTTAAAAAATGTGATTAACTAATTTTTAATGTTATTTAATTTTTTTTAATGATTAAAGTTAGATAAATATAAACTCTCACAAAAGAAAAATGTGATCGTAATTAGTTGAATGATTCTTTTTTAATGTGATTGTAGTTAGTTTAATAGTTAAAAAATGTGATTAACTAATTTTTAATGTTATTTAATCTTTTATTTACTATTATAATTTTATTTTTAATTTTTAATTTTTAATATGATTAAAGTTAGATAAATATAAACTCTCACAAAAAGAAAAATGTGATTGTAATTAGTTCAATGGTTCTTTTTTAATGTGATTGTATTGTAGTTAAATTAATGGTTCTTTTTTTTTTCATTTATTTTTTTATTATGAGAAAAATGTGATGTGATTGTACTTTTTACATTCCGCTTTTGATCACACGGTGAATTTATTTTAACTGATTGTGTTTTTTACACTATATTTCGATCACATGATGAGGAAATAAATTTGTTTGCGTTGTGACAATCTCGTGTTTTTCCAGATGGAACGTCATTCGCCATCGCTAAAATCAATCGACTATATCGAAAAAGAAAATTACTCATTTCACGCCAGGTGATCATGATGATCCCATATTCAAGGATAAATTGAAACAACTTCAAAAGAAGCACGTCAATTAAGAGTATGTGTTCTACGTGACAAACAATTGCATTATAGAACGAATGTTCAAATGCCACAAGTAAGCTCTTAAGTATTATCATTTTCATATATATTAATTGAAACATTAGTTTTATACTCAATACATATATATATATATATATATATATTTTGTCAATTTAAAATACAGGAGTTCTTATGCCTTCCACATCGAGGGTGTTCACTTCCACCAAAATGTTTCAAGAGTCACCACATTGACAAACAATACTAATGTTCTAAATGGTAAGAACCTCGAGTAATAATATTTTCTAATTATGATTCGCTTTATATTATAACTTGCAAATACTAATATTTGCTATTTTCATAATGAATGCTAATAGTTATATTGTTTATATTTTTCATGAAAATTATATGATGCAATAGTCATGCCTCCCATATCTGAGGAAGAAGGTATGAAATATTATTTATATTTCAATTATGATTTATTTTACAATATTCTTATAACTTCAAAAAAGTAATGATTTTACAATATTCTTATAAATACATAGTATATGTATTGTTCATTAATTATGATACTAACTATCATGTTGACAATGCAGGAATGCTGATGGAAGGTCCACAACAATTTAGATTTTAGTTATTTTTTGTTTTACTTATTCAGTGAATTTCGAACAAATGTAATAAATTCTTATTTTTATTACTTTAATTATGCAATGTCAACATTTTCTTTTAAAATTACATGTATTTTATGCTAACAATTTATAAATATGTTTGACATAATATAAATAGTTTTTTTTTTTTTTTAAATTTAATCTCGTGCATAGCACGGGTGATATGCTAGTACTATATATTAAGTAAAAGGAGATTTTTAACCCCAAGTCTTGTGTGAGCTCCAATCTCCCAATCTAAATTTCTTGATTTTTTGATTTAAAAAAAAATCTTAACATTTATTAACTTCTCCCAACTCCCAAGTCTTACCATCATAATAATACTTTAATGCATTAAGAATAAGTATAAAAAAAATTCTTTGAAATTCAACACAAATGAATTTCTTAAAAAGTCTCAACACATATGATTATTATCCCTCATAATAACACTTTAATGCATTAAGAACAAGTATAAAAAAAATTCTTTGAAAAGTCCAACACATATGATTATTATCAAAATATTAAACTTTAATATAATATAAAAAAGAAAAAAATAAGACATTTAAAAATATATATATATATAAAAATCACAATTTACATATATAGATAATTGTAAACACAATCCGTGCATCGCACGGGTGATATGCTAGTCTATACTATATATAAAGTAAAAGGGGGATTTTAACCCTAAGGCCTGTAGGAGCTTCAATATACCAATCCTAATTTTCTAATTTTTTGTTTTTTTTAAAAAAAAATTAATCTCAGCATTTATTAACTTCCTTCAACCCACAAGACTTTTTGACTTATCTTATAATTACTGCAGTGCCTTTTCAAAAACAAATAATTTGTATATTAAAAAAAATTTAAAACAAATATAAATATTTATATCTATATCTATCTATTTATTTATGAAAAATACTTCATACCACTAATTTAGCACCACTAATGATGTAGCATCATGTGGACCCCACCACTGATATGATAGTTTGGCCTTTGTTTTGTTTTGTTTTTTTTTCTTTACATTGCCACCTCATTAATGGTGTTTTTAGAGCTTCAAATTTGATACTCTAAATCACCACTCTTTGTTTGTATCTATCTTTAACCCACAAGTTTTGTGGGAGTTTCAATATTTGAACCTTAATTTCTTAATTTTTTTGATTTTTTTTGAAAAAAAAAACTTAGCACTTATTAAATTCTTCAAAATCTTTTTAACTTCTCCAATACATACACTCTTTTTAACTTTTCACATACATATTGCAAACAGTGAGTCTCTTTTTTGTTTTCTTCTTCTTGACTTCTAATTTCTATACTTTCAACTGCAGTGACCACGTATGCAAACAGTAAGTCTTCTTTTTGTTTTTTCCTTCTTGACTTTTCTTTTTGTTCACTGTTTTAATATTGTAGTTAGATAACGCATAAAAATAGTTGTGATTTGTCTAGTGAATAAAAAATTATAATTTGATTTTTTAATATGATTAAAGTTAGATAAATATAAACCCTCACAAAGAGAAAAATGTGATTATAATTAGTTGAATGATTCTTTTTTTTTAATATGATTGTAGTTAGTTTAATAGTTCTTTTTTTTCATTTATTTATTTTATTATTGGAAAAATGTGATGTGATTGTAGTTTGTTCAATGGCTCTTTTTTTTAATATGATTGTTGTAGTTAGTTCAATATTTTTTTTTAATGTTATTTAATCTTTTTATTTACTATTTTAATTTTATTTTTGATTTTTTAATATGATTGAAATTAGATAAATATAAACCCTTACAAAGAGAAAAATGTGATTATAATTAGTTGAATGATTCTTTTTTTTTTTTTTTTAATATGATTGTAGTTAGTTTAATAGTTCTTTTTTTTAATAGTTCTTTTTTTTCATTTAAAATTATGTGATGTGATTGTAGTTTGTTCAATGGCTCTCTTTTTTTTTTAATATGATTGTTGTAGTTAGTTCAATGATTTTTTGTTAATGTTATGTAATATTTTTATTTACTATTTTAATTTTATTTTTTATATGATTGAAGTTAGATAAACATAAACATTCACAAAGAAAAAAATATGATTGTAGTTAGTTCAATGGTTCTTTTTTTTTTTTTTAATGTGATTGTAGTTAGTCAATAGTTTTTTTTTTCATTTATTTATTTTTTTTATTGTGGGAAAAATGTAATATGATTGTAGTTTGTTCAATGATTCTTTTTTTAATTTGATTTAATAAAATGTGATTATTATTAGTTGAATGATTCTTTTTTTTTTTTTAAGTGATTGTAGTTAGTTTAATAGTACTTTTTATTTATTTATTTATTTATTTATTTATTTATGGGAAAAATGTGATGTGATTGTAGTTCGTTCAATGGCTCTCTTTTTTTAATATGATTGTTGTAGTTAGTTCAATAGTTTTTTTTTAAAAAATATTATTAAATCTTTTTATTTACAATTTTAATTTTATTTTTGATTTTTTAATATGATTGAAGTTTGATAAATATAAACCCTCAAAAAGAGAAAAATGTGATTATAATTAGTTGAAATATTCTTTTTTTTTTTAATGTGATTGTAATTGGTTTAATAGTTCTCTTTTTTTTCATTTAAAATTATGTGATGTGATTGTAGTTTGTTCAATGGCTCATTTTTTTAATATGATTGTTGCAGTTAGTTCAATGGTTTTTTTTTTAATGTTATTTAATCTTTTTATTTACTATTTTAATTTTATTTTTAATATGATTGAAGTTAGATAAACATAAACACTCACAAAAAAAAAATGTGATTATAGTTAGTTCAATGATTCTTTTTTTTAATGTGATTGTAGTTAGTCAATATTTCTTTTTTTCATTTATTTATTTATTTTATTATGCGAAAAATGTGATGTGATTGTAATTTGTTCACTGGTTCTTTTTTTTTAATGTGATTTAATCTTTTATTTACTGTTTTAACGGTTTTTCTTTACAATTATTTATGAAAAAAATATGATTGTAGTTTGATAGCATAAAAATATTTGTGATTTGAATTGATTTTTTTCTGATTTGATTTTTAAAGTACCAATTATTGGTAATGATTTGATTATATTTTGAAAAAAAAAATTGTAATTGATTTTTTTAACTTACTGTGTTTTTTGAAAAAAAAAATTATTGTGTTTTTTTAACTATAAATTCACTTAATTTGTGATTTGATTTTAAACTCACTGTGTTTTTTGAAAAACAAAATGGGATGTACTTATTAGGGTCACATAATATACCAATTATTGATGATGATTAGATTGTATTTTGACCAAAAAAAAAATTGTAATTGATCTTTTTAACTCACTATGTTTTTTGAAAAATAAATTATTGTATTTTTTAATTATCAATTGACTTAATTTGTGATTGATTTTTTTAATTACTAATGATGATTGCATAGCATTAAAAAAATTGGGATTTGTATGATTAAAATTGTTTCTTTTTGTTTATAATTTTATTTTTTAATATGATTGAAATTAGATAAACATAAACACTCACAAAAAAAAATGTGATTGCAATTTGTTCAGTGGTTCTAAATAATCTTTTTTATTTACTATTTTAATGGTTATTTTTTTAATTATTTTTTTTATTATGAAAAAAATGTCATTGTAATTAAATAGCATTAAAAAAATTGTGATTTGTATGACTGAAGTTATCTCTTTTTGTTTATAATTTTATTTTTTAATATGATTAAAGTTAGATAAATATAAACACTCAAAAAAAAATGTGATTGTAGTTTATTCAATGGTTCTAAATAATCTTTTTATTTACTATTTTAATGGTTCTTTTTTTCAATTATTTTTTTTATTATGAGAAAAATGTGATTGTAGTTAGTTAGACAGCATTATTAACTTCAGCATTCATTAACTTTTATTTAAATATCCCAATCTGAATTTTTAAAATTTTTTATTTAAAAAAAAATTCTCAGCCTTTATTGATTTTGTCAAAATCTCCTGATTAGCATTTATTAACTTTTTTCCAATTCACATGTCTTTTCATATGCCTGCATTTATTGATTTGGTGAAAATTTCCTAATCAGCATTTAAAATCACCTCATACAAATAATTATAGATACAATCCGTGCATAGTTACTGCAGTACACTTTTTAACTTATCACATACGCTATGGTTAGTGATAAGATTGTTAAATTATTTTTATAAAAAATCTTAAAAAACATAATTTGTATATTAAAAAAAATCTAAAATAAATATAAATATTTATAATTTTCCCGTGCATAGCATGGGTGATAGGCTAGTACTATATATTAGGCAAAAGGGGGTTTTTAACCCCAAGTTTTGTGGGAGCTCCAATCTCCCAATCTAAATTTCCTGATTTTTTTATTTTTTAAAAAAAAACTTTAGCATTTATTAACTTCTCCCAACCTCAAAGTTTTACCCTCATAATAACACTTTAATACATTAAGAACAAGCATAAAAAAAAATTCTTTGAAATCCAATACATGTGAATTCCTTGAAAAGTCCCAATACATATGACTATTATCCCTCATAATAACACTTTAATGCATTAACAACAACCATAAAAAAAATTTCTTGAAAAGTCCAATACATATGATTATTACCAAAATATTAAACTTTAATATAATATAATATAATAAAAAAAGGACATTTTCCTTGAAAAATCTAACACATATGATTATTATCAAAATATTAAACTTTAATATAATATAAAAAAAGAAAAAAAGAAGGCATTTAAAAAAAAAGAAATTTAAAAATTACAATTCACATATATAGATAATTATAGACACAATTCGTGCATAGCACGGATGATATGCTAATCTATACTATATATTAAGTAAAAGGGAGTTTTTAACTCCAAGTCTTGTGAGAGCTCCAATCTCTCAATCTAAATTTCCTGATTTTTTGATTTAAAAAAAAAAAAAAAACCTTAGCATTTATTAACTTCTCTCAATTCCTAAGTCTTATCTCATAATAACACTTTAATGCATTAAGAACAAGCATAAATTTATTTTTTTTTGAAATCCAACACATATGAATTTCTTGGAAAGCCCCAACACATATGATTATTATCTCTCATAATAACATTTTAATGTATTAAGAACAAGCATAAAAAAAAATTCTTGAAAAGTCCAATATATATGATTATTATCAAAATATTAAACTTTAATATAATATTAAAAAGGAAAAAAGAAGGCATTTAAAAATTGTAATTCACATATATAGATAATTGTAAACATAATCTGTGCATAATTTCCTATTTTTTGATTTTTAAAAAACTCTTAGCATTTATTAACTTTTCCCAACTCTCAAATCTTACCATCATAATGACACTTTAATGCATTCAGAACAAGTATAAAAAAAATTCTTTGAAATCCAATACATATGAATTCCTTGAAAAGTTATAACACATGATTATTATCCCTCATAATAACACTTTAATGCATTAAGAACAAGCATAAAAAAAAATTCTTGAAAAGTCCAACACATATGATTATTATCAAAATATTAAACTTTAATATAATATTAAAAAAAAAGACATTTAATTCTTTGAAAAGTTTAACACATATGATTATTATCAAAATATTAAACTTTGATATAATATAAAAATAAAAAAAAGAAGACATTTAAAAAAAAAATTTAAAAATCACAATTCACATATATAGATAATTGTAAACACAATTCGTGCATAGCACGGGTGATATGCTAGTACATTATATAAGGAAAAGAGGATTTCTAATCTATAAGTTTTGTGGGAGCTCCAATATCTTACAAGACTCACAGAATTGATCAAGTGCTTTTCTAACAAGACTCACAGAAATCCAAGAATCCAATCAACATCCTAGAAATTAAATCTCATACCCACATAGTCACATAAACATGTTATCATATAAGCATATAATAGTACAGCTAAGTCTCTATCAAACGAAACGAACCCATTGTGATACTAATCACTTCCTACGTACCCAAAGTATTCAAACCCGGTACGCTCTGATACAAAGTTGTCACGCCCCGAAATATTGCAATAAAGATAACTCATATGCAGAATAAATATAAGAAACAACATAAATTCATATATTAGAATTCACTGTTTAACAAGCAGTTAAATGCCATATAGGCTTTCATCTTTCCAAGACATTGTTTGGTTACACAAATAGAGTCTTGCTCATTATACATTAAGCCCTTGGCTTTACAAATAACACTCATGCACACATAAAGCATAACTAGGAAACTCTTGCTTCCCGAGAGTTCATCCATGCTATTGCCTTGGATGTAACATCTCACCTGTACCTGGAAATGATGTTCCCGTATAGGGTGAGCTAACAGCTTAGTAGAGATATGCTAAACATAATATGAGCAATAACTAAAACGTTAGTAGTTGATAGATGGTCACCACTTTTACATCCCTTCAAAAACAAATTTTAGTTTCATGACATTAAAGTCTATGTTCCAGTTCATTTTCCATTTCCTTTCAACTTTGAGTTTGAAACAAGACTCAACATTTAACCAAATAATTTAATGAGATTGCAACTCATCTTTTAAACACTTTTGTAATTTCATAATGGATACACATTCTGATGCAGTATCAATAACACATAAACCACTTCATTACTTTACCGAAGATACACATTTTGGTGCTGTATCAACATAACATAGAAACACTTCTACATTTCACAATTGATAAAGATATACATTTTTGTGCTATATCAAATCAATTCAACACTTCATAATCAACACTTGATACACATTGTAGTGTTGTATCAATGTCACACAAAATCCAATTTAGAGGTCCATCCCCCATCTTCCGATAAACCGTGGAGTACATCCCCCATCTCCTCCAACACAATACAATGTATATAAACATAGATCGTATACACAGTCAATCAATACATAAAGTTAATGTATTATTACAACCGCTAAGTTCCATAGCATACTAAATCGATTAGTTTTAGTTTGCGTAATCATCATGCATTGTCTACAACAATCAAGACTATTCTCCACCGATAGCCCAAAGCAGTTATTTCTAAACAAAAAATAAATGCTACAACAGTTATATATAATCTCAACATTTTCAAAGTGAGTGATTAATGAATCCAACTCCATCATTCTACCTCATATTGAGTCGATTTTATTATTTCCAACTTAATTTCATATTTTCGTATTAATTGTCATTAATTACAGTAATGACCCAAATATACCCAAACATGGCATTTTTTCCTTTTTTTTCTTAATATTGACCCAAAAGCTCAAATATTATCAAAAACATCAATAATCTTCATTTTAAACCCAAAACACACAGGTATGAATCAATTAAACAACACCCCTGTTTTCAACAGTATACATCTCCAACCTTAAGTTCCCAAATAAAACCATCTATACAAATAACTTAACATTTATGTTAAAACACATAAGAATGAGTAGGAATCCTTACCTCAAATTCGGAGCTCAAATGGAGAAGATGAAAAGAGTTGAAACCCCAAAATCAACGACTATGAAACTCGATATCCACTGCACACAACAAAGCCCTCGAGAAATTACACAACTTTGGCGAAGGAACTATGGCCAAAATCCCAATGGATTTAAAGAAATCAAAGGAAGAAGATGGTTTTTAGAGAGAGAGAGAGAATACGACCGATACGGAGAGAAAGCAAGAAGATAGTCGTTGTTGCTGCATTCTTAACTTCATGGCCTTAAAGAGAGGGTGATAGTGACTAAGTGTGTCTGTGTGTGTATAGCATCATGAAAACAATCAGACCCATTTCCCTCTCTCTAGATAATATTCTATATTTTATTGGCCCACTCCAGCACCTTTTCTTTTCTCTTTTGTAAAAACAAATCCTTTCAATGCTGCTTTTCGGTGCCACTAACTCAACATTATGATGTTGAGAAATTATTAAAGCATCAACTAAGTAGTGAATGATATTTTACTCCTCCCTAAAAAATAATTTTCCAATTGCCTTGAAGGCAAATAATATCTACTCATAAACTTGAACCCCACTCCCACCGAACATACAGATTCATTTTCTTTTATTTATTTATTTTATTATTTTATTCTGGGTCATCACAACCTACCCCCCTTAAAGAAATTTCGTCCTCGAAATTAAGTGCAAGGTTTTCCTCCGTTTTAAACAATGTTACATTTCAACATTTAATAACTCGACCCATTACCAGTCATTCAATCTCTTGTCAAGAGGCATTTTACAACAAATACATTTTAACATACATTCCCTTTCCATTTCAACCATTTCCAACATACATGGTTCACAATTTATATCATATTCCAATTTCATGATATATCTCCAGTTCTACAATATAGCCAACATATACAATGTTACATTAAACTTCCATTAAACCAAAACATACACCATGTTTTACAACCTAAGATACATTCAGTACTTTTAAGGTCCAATAATACAGCAAGATATACAATACATGCTTAAACATCTACAAATAAGTCCGGATATTTCTCTCGGATTTCCAACTCACGTTCCCAAGTGGCTTCCTCTACTCCGTGATGTTTCCACAAAACCTTTACCAAGGAAATGGTCTTGCCACGCAGGACTTAATCCCGTCTATCCAAGACCCGAACCGGTCTCTCCTCATACGAGGCATCCTCATCAACCTCTAAGTCAGTCCAATCCAATACATGTGATGGATCCGGCTCATACTTCCAAAGCATACTCACATGAAACACGTCATGAACTCCGGACAACTGCGGCGGCAAAGCCAAACGATAGGCGACCTCGCCAATCCTCTCAAGGATCTCAAAAGGGCCAATAAACCAAAGAGACAACTTCCCACTCTTCCCAAACCTCATCAATCTCCGCCTAGGTGATATCTTTAGAAAGACGTGATCACCCACCTCAAACACCAAAGGTCTTCTCGCTTCAAGATATGACTTCGACGACTGGTCAGAATAAGCCTCCTACGGATAAGCTCAACCTTCTCCGTCGTTTCCCTCACCAACTCCGGACCCAACGAAGGTGCATCACCCACCTCGGCCCAACAAACTGGAGACCTACACGGTCGGCCATATAAGGCCTCAAACGGTACCATATCGATGCTAGACTAGAAACTGTTGTTATAGGCAAACTCCACAAATGGCAAGTGCCTTTCCAACGTCCCACTAAAGTCAAGGACACAACCCCGAAGCATATCCTCAAGGATCTGAATAGTACGCTCGGACTGCCCGTCAGTCTAAGGATGGTAAGCTGTACTAAAGGTCAACTTAGTGCCCAAGACACTCTGCAAACTCTGCCACAACCTAGCAGTAAAACGAGGATCTCTATTTGAGACGATCGTCACTGGGACCCCGTGCAACCTCACTATGTCCCGAACATACAAGTCAGCAAGATGATCTACTGAATCTCTCACGCGCATAGGAATGAAGTGCGCCGACTTAGTTAACCGGTCTAAAATCACCCAAATAGCATTACTACCTCGTTGAGTCCTCGGAAGACCTACAACGAAGTCCATAGTGACATGCTCCCACTTCCACTCGGCAATAGGCAATGGTTGCAACAAACCCGCTGGCCTCTGATGTTCGGCCTTCACTTGTTGACAAATAAGGCACTTAGACACAAAAACTGCCACATCTCTCTTCATGCCCCTCTACCAAAACTCGCGACCCAAATCCCGATACATCTTAGTGCCTCCCGGATGCAAAGCAAGGCGCGAATGGTGAAACTCTCGGAGTACCTCCTCTCGGCAAGACTCCGGCACAAACAGACGGTCTCGGTATCTCACACTCAAGTCGGGACACACCGTCAAACCCCTCTTAACCTTCCTACCGGAGATCTTCTCTCGGAGGGCTTCCACCTCAAGGTCACCACTCTGTGCCTCTAACACTCAAGTCACAAATGTAGGCTGCGTAACAACAGAAAACAAGGCCGCAGCCTCAACAGATTCGCCCAGATACAAATCAAACTCGCCAAGTGCCCCCAACATCTCCCACTCCCAGATGGCTACACAAGCTACATCACTAATGGATTTTCTACTAAGGGCATCGGCCACAACATTGGCCTTCCCCGGATAGTAATGCAACTCGAAGTCGTAATCCTCAATAAACTCCATCCACCTCCTCTGCCTCAAGTTTAAGTCTTTCTGTGTAAACAGATATTTCAGACTCTTATGATCCGAGAACACCTCGAATCTCTCACCATAAAGGTAGTGCCTCCAGATTTTTAAGGCGAAGATCACTGTTGCTAACTCTAGGTCATGTGTAGGGTAATTCTTCTCGTGTATTTTCAATTGACGTGAACCATAAGCTACCACTTTCCCCTTTTGCAACAACACACAACCTAAACCCTCTCTTGAGACATCACAATAGACTGCATAACGCAGCCCTCTCTCCGGAATAATCAAGATCGGAGCGGTGGTCAATCTACCTTTCAACTCTTGGAACGAATTTTCACAAGTCTCACTCTATACAAATTTGACTTCCTTCTGAGTCAATCTAGTCAACGGTGAAGCTAGTCTAGAGAAGTCCTTCACAAATCGGCGGTAATACCCAGCTAATCCTAGAAAACTGCGAATCTCAAACACACTTTTAGGCTGTGCCTGATCTTGCACTGCCTCAGTCTTGGATGTATCAACAGACAACCCTTTCTCGGATACCACATGGCCTAAGAACTTGACTTCCCCTAGCCAGAACTCACACTTCCCAAACTTGGCATACAGCCTATGGGCTCTAAGCAACTCAAGCACCACTCTCAAGTGTGCCTCGTGCTCCTCCTCTGAAGGTGAATAAATCAAAATCTCGTCCACGAAAACGACCACAAAGCGATCCAAGAATTCCCGGAAGATCCGGTTCATCAAGTCCATAAAGACTGCTGGTGCATTGGTAAGCCCAAATGGCATCACCAAAAACTCATAGTAGCCATACCGCGTATGGAATGCCGTCTTCGGAATATCCTCCTCCCTGACCCTCAACTGGTGGTAACTCGATCTCAAGTCTATCTTAGAGAAACAACGGGAACCCTTCAACTGGTCAAATAAATCATCTATACGGGGCACAGGGTACTTATTCTTGGCCGTAGCCCGATTCAACTTCCGGTAGTCGATACAAAGTCTCAAGGCACCATCTTTTTTTTTAGCAAAGAGGGCCAGTGCTCCCCACGGCGAAACACTTGGGCATATAAAGCCCTTATCCAGCAACTCCTGGAGCTGAACCTTCAACTCAACCAACTCTGTTGGGGCAAAACGGTAAGGTGCCATAGAATTCGGCGTCATGCCGGGCACTAAATCAATAGAGAACTCAATCTCTCAGTGAGGTGGCAAACTAACGAGATCCTCGGGAAAGACGTTCGAGTACTCACAAACCACCCTCGGTAACTCAATTCCGGTTTCATCACACTCTCTACTCATAAGGCTAGCGAGAAGACCACTAAGCTCACTCCGCCCTCGCGGATCATACACCGGTGGTAACCCACTACCAACCCGATCCCCCAAGAAATGGAAACACTCCCCGCTCAAGGTACAAACAGTGACTCTGTGGCGGTAGCAATCGATAACAGCCCTGTATGACGATAACCAGTCCATACCCAAAATAACATCAAAACCCTTCATGGGCATAACTACAAAAGAAAATGGAAGCTTATGATCGGCAATCTCTATATCACAATCTCTACAACCTTGTTTCAAAATCAATTTACCCCCAACAGGCGATACAAGATATATAGGAGATGCTAACTGTGCCAACTCCAACTCCAATACAGATGCAAATGCAGCAGATACAAAGGAATGAGACGCACCCGTATCAATCAATACACTAGCAACCGAGTTGCAAAATAGAAAAGGTACCTCTCTGGCAACCGAGCAAGAATAAGATCCTGCGTATAAAGATACACGCGCCTTTGTAGGCCCTCGATCCACTGCTCACCCTCGAGCAAACGACCATCTGATTGGGATGACGAAGCTCCCGAATTGGCCCTCGAGGCCTGCACAGATTGAGCTGGCTGAAAACCATGCGTATGCCTAGAACCAGACGCCCCTGAAGTGGTTACTCAACTGTGGGCAGAACCTCTTCAGGTGCCCAGGCTGACCATATTGATAACAAGACAAAGACTGGCCCCTGCCCTAACTCTGGCCCTGCGGTCTAGTTGAAGAAGAAGCAACTCTCTGACCTCCTCCCCTCTGTGGGCAAACTGAAGCCTTATGGCCCAACTGACCACACTTGTGACAGGTGAACTCTCCCTGATTGCCTCTCCCCGAACCTGCACTCGGCACTGGAAAGGTCGATCTAGCAACACCACCTTGAGACTGCTGAGGGTTAGCACCCCTCTGCCTCCTGCCATCACCCTGACCATCCTGGCCCGTCTTGGAGCCTCTCTGCCCCTCCTCCTCCTGCATCATGATCTCCATATGGGCTGCAGCATCAACCAAGCGCCCATAATCTCAAATCATAGAACCTCTAACTCTCATCTTGAGGCCACGCCTCAACCTCTTCTCAAACTCGATACAACGGCGTTCCTCGGATGCCACAAGCTGCAAACTGGCAGCTAGTAAAAGCAAATTTCATATTCGCCATCAAGAACTCAACTGTAAAAGCTGGTAGAACTGGTCTCTCAGCTTTTCCTTGACTGCTGGAGATAAGAACATCTCCTGAAAAGCATACACAAAAGCCTTCCACGTGCCATCAAGATGGCTCTTCATGTATTTCCACCACTAACCCGCATCCCCCTTAAGTTGGAAAGATGCCAAGGTCACCTTCAAAGCCCCGTCTTCGATGCCAAGCATCTCAAACGTCTTGGTTATCTGTTCGAGCCATTCATCAGCTTTCAGTGGCTCTTTTGGATTCCCAACAAACTCATTCGGATTAGACCGGAAAAACGCCCTCTTCATAAAGGAAGGTCCTGCATCAACAAGATGAACCTGGGCTTGATTCTCTGCTCTGAAAATGTCCACGGATTCCCTGAATGCCCCTGCTATCTCTCGGGCCAAGGCGCCCATCGCCTAGTGACCTACTGGCTCGGCCGCATTGGCCTGACCAACACCCTCCTGCTGCGCCGGAATCTCATCCGGTATAGGCACCTCCTGCCTCCTAGGCCTACCTCGCCTACCGCCACGTCCTCGTCCTGACATCCTAATAAAGGTAACGAAAAACATTAGCATATTCATAAATGTGCCGAAGCTAAAACACTCGCGTCCTAATGCATGGACAACTGTAATTCATTCCACGTAAGCACATAATCACATAAGCACATACGAATTTCATTTCCGGATAATGACAGTCCCGAGGCGTTACTAGAGTTCCGATTAGAAACAGCATTGATCAAGTGCTTTTCTAACAAGACGCACAGAAACCCAAGGATCCAATCAACATCCTAGAAATTAAATCCCATACCCACATAGTCACATAAACATGTTATCATATAAGCATATAACAGTACAGCTAAGTCTCTATCAAACGAGACGAACCCATTGTGATACTAATCACTTCTCACGTACCCAAAGTATCCAAACCCGGTACGCTCTGATATCAAGTTGTCACGCATCGAAATATTGCAATAAAGATAACTCATATGCGGAATAAATATAAGAAATAACATAAATTCATATATTAGAGTTCACTGTTTAACAGGCAATTAAATGCCATATCAAATAGTGACACATTTTTGTTTCTTTTTCATTTTTTTTCATTTTTTTAATATGTAGGATATTTACAAATGGAAAATGTTTGACACCCCAACTTTTTTTTCATAATCCAACTTATAATGATGTAGTTATAAGTGTAAATTTTTATACAAATATGAGAATAAAATTAATTAAATTATACATTTAAATTAACCACATACTCAAACTTTGACTATTTCAAGATATTATTTCACTATAATTCGAATTAAGAGAATCTTCAACTCTTAATATATTTTTTTATCAAATTATAATTTGATAAAAATTTAAAAAGATGAAACGTTGAAAACTAATGTTTTTTCCATCAAAATTGGTGAAAAGAAAAAAAAAATTGGGATAAAATTTAATGAAAAAGTTAAAGTAATTCATATCAAATCAAAAATTTTATTCAAATTTAAAATCAAATTAGATAAAAAAAAATTAAAAGAAAATGATGAAAGTTTGAAAATAATTTTAAATATTTTTATTCAAAAAGACTAGAAATCCGTATATGTATTATATTCATATTGTATTTTTAGTTATGAAATTGAAATCAAAAGAAATGTAACTTAAATTATTGGATTAATAATAGAAACATCATATTAATTATTGTTAAATATCACTTCACTTCATATTTAAAAATAAAATTATATATTTGTTTTAATTATAACTTTTAAATTTGCATATTTTCATAAAAAAAAAGAGGTATGTCATAAATCATTTAATTAGGTTTAACTTTTTTTAATACAAATTATCAAAATTACACTAAATATATATATATATATATGTATATATGTTTTAATTTTTTTAAACTAATAATTTAAAAAGTTGTAAACATAAAAATTAACTTATAAATTTCATGTATATTGCAAGATAAAATATTAAATTACTTCAAGATAATCATAATATTTTTTTGAAAAAAAAAATTTAAGAAGTCCCGTACATAGCACGGGTTTCCACTAGTATGAATTCATTGAAAAGTCCGAACACATATGATTATTATTCCTTATAATAACACTTTAATGTATTAAGAACAAGCATAAAAAAAAATTCTTGAAAAGTCCAACACATATAATTATTATCAAAATATTAAACTTTAATATAATATAATAAAAAAAAGACATTTAATTTTTTGAAAAGTCCAACACATATGATTATTATCAAAATATTAAACTTTAATATAATATAAAAAAAGAAAAAAAAGAAGACATTTAAAAAAAAAATTTAAAAATCACAATTCACATATATAGATACTAGCATATCACCTGTGCTATGCACGGATTATATTTACAATTATTTATATATATGAATTGTGATTTTTAAATGTCTTTTTTTTTTCCTTTTTTATATTATATTAAAATTTAATATTTTGATAAGTATTGGACTTTTCAAAAAAAAAAATTATGCTTGTTCTTAATGCATTAAAGTGTTATTATGATAAATAATAATTATATGTGTTGGGACTTTTCAAAGAATTTTTTTTTTTTTAATGTTTGTTCTTAATGCATTAAAGTGTTATTATGAGGGTAAGATTTTGGGGTTAAAAAAAGTTAATAAATGCTAAGGTTTTTTTTTTTAAATAAAAAATTGGGAGATTGGAGCTCCAACAAGACTTGGAGTTAAAAATCCCTTTTTGCTTAATATATAACTAGCATATCACCCGTGCTATGCACGAGATTAAATTTAAAAAAAAAAAAAAAACTATTTATATTATGTCAAACATATTTATAAATTGTTAGCATAAAATACATGTAATTTTAAAAGAAAATGTTGACATTGCATAATTAAAGTAATAAAAATAAGAATTTATTACATTTGTTCAAATTCTTGAATAAGTAAAACAAAAAATAACTAAAATCTAAATTGTTGTGGACCTTCCATCAGCATTCCTGCATTGTCAACATGATAGTTAGTATCATAATTAATGAACAATACATATACTATGTATTTATAAGAATATTGTAAAATCATTACTTTTTTGAAGTTATAAGAATATTGTAAAATAAATCATAATTGAAATATAAATAATATTTCATACCTTCTTCCTCAGATATGGGAGGCATGACTATTGCATCATATAATTTTCATGAAAAATATAAACAATATAACTATTAGCATTCATTATGAAAATAGCAAATATTAGTATTTGCAAGTTATAATATAAACGAATCATAATTAGAAAATATTATTACTCGAGGTTCTTACCATTTAGAACATTAGTATTGTTTGTCAATGTGGTGACTCTTGAAACATTTTGGTGGAAGTGAACACCCTCTGATGTGGAAGGCATAAGAACTCCTGTATTTTAAATTGCAGCAAAATATATATATATATATATATATATGTATTGAGTATAAAAACTAATGTTTCAATTAATATATATGAAAATGATAATACTTAAGAGCTTACTTGTGGCATTTCGAACATTCGTTCTATAATGCAATTGTTTGTCACGTAGAACACATACTCTTAATTGACGTGCTTCTTTTTGAAGTTGTTTCAATTTATCCTTGAATATGGGATCATCATGATCAGTCTGGCGTGAAATGAGTAATTTTCTTTTTCGACATAGTCGATTGATTTTAGCAGTAACTGAATGACGTTCCATCCTGGAAAAACACAGAGATTGTCACAACGCAAACAAATTTATTTCCTCATCATGTGATCGAAATATAGTGTAAAAAAACACAATCAGTTAAAATAAATTCACCGTGTGATCAAAACGGAATGTAAAAAGTACAATCACATCACATTTTTCTCATAATAAAAAAATAAATGAAAAAAAAAGAACCATTAATTTAACTACAATACAATCACATTAAAAAAAGAACCATTGAACTAATTACAATCACATTTTTCTTTTGTGAGAGTTTATATTTAACTAACTTAAATCATACTAAAAATTTGAAAGATTAAAAATAAAATTATAATAGTAAATAAAAAGATTAAATAACAGTAAAAATTAGTTAATCACATTTTTTTAACTATTAAACTACCTACAATCACATTAAAAAAAGAATCAATCAACTAATTACGATCACATTTTCTTTTTGTGAGAGTTTATATTTATCTAACTTTAATCATTAAAAAAATTAAATAACATTAAAAATTAGTTAATCACATTTTTTAACTATTAAACTAACTACAATCACATTAAAAAAGAATCATTCAACTAATTACAATCACATTTTTTTGTGAGAGTTTATATTTATCTAACTTTAATCATATTAAAAAAGTAAAAATAAAATTAAAATAGTAAATAAAAAGATTAAATAACATTTAAAATTAGTTAATCACATTTTTTTTAACTATTAAACTAACTACAATCACATTAAAAAAAGAATCATTCAACTAATTATAACTAACTACAAACATATTAAAATATTAAAAATTAAATTAAAATAGTAGATAAAAAGATTAAATAACATTAAAAAAACAAACATTGATGTAACATTGTTAAAACATTCTAACAATCATATTAAAAAATCAAAAATAAAATCAAGAAAACCATTGAACTAACTTTAATCATATTAAAAAATTAAAATAGTAAATAAAAAGATTAAATAACATTAATACAATCACATTAAAAAAAGAATCATTCAACTAATTATAATCACATTAAAAATCAAGAAAACCAAAAATAAAATCAAGAAAACCATTGAACTAATTTTGATTAACTACAATATTTTTTATCTAACTTTAATCATATTAAAAAATCAAATATAAAATCAAGAAAACCATTGATTTTTCTTTTTATCTAACTTTAATCATATTAAAAAATCAAAAACTAATTATAATCACATTTTTTCTTTTTATCTAACTTTAATCATATTAAAAATTCAAAAATAAGAAATAAAATCAAGAAAATCATTGAACTAATTTTGATTAACTACAATATTTTTTATCTAACTTTAATCATATTAAAAATAAAAAATAAAATCAAGAAAACCATTGAACTAATTTTTGATTAACTACAATATTAAAACAGTAAATAAAATCAAAAAACCATTGTACTAACTACAATATTAAAACAGAAACAAAAAAAAAGTTAAGAAGGAAAAAATGTCTTGGGAAGGATAAAATTAAGAGGGAAAAAAATTAAGAGGAAAAATAAATAAACACTTATTAAATAAGACTTGATTACAATTGTCTCTTGGGATGCAAATTACATGTATAAGATGCAAAAAGTAATGGCCTCAAGAAGAAAAACCGAGAAAAAATGTCTTGGGAAGGATAAAATTAAGAGAGAAAAAATTAAGAGGAAAAATAAATAAACCCTTATTAAATAAGACTTGATTACAATTGTCTCTTGGGATGAAAATTACATGTATAGGATTTTCTTTTTAATCATATTAAAAATCAAAAACTAATTATAATCTTTTTATCTAACTTTAATCATATTAAAAATTCAAAAATAAGAAATAAAATCAAGAAAACCATTGAACTAATTTTTGATTAACTACAATATTTTTTTATCTAACTTTAATCATATTAAAAATAAAAAAATAAAATCAAGAAAACCATTGAACTAATTTTTGATTAACTACAATATTAAAACAGTAAATAAAATCAAAAAACCATTGTACTAACTACAATATTAAAACAAGAGTAAACAAAAGAAAAAAGTTAAGAAGGAGAAATAAGGATAAAATTAAGAGAGAAAAATTAAGAGGAAAAATAAATAAACCCTTATTAAATAAGACTTGATTACAATTGTCTCTTGGGATGAAAATTACATGTATAGGATTTTCTTTTTAATCATATTAAAAAATCAAAAACTAATTATAATCTTTTTATCTAACTTTAATCATATTAAAAATTCAAAAATAAGAAATAAAATCAAGAAAACCATTGAACTAATTTTTGATTAACTACAATATTTTTTATCTAACTTTAATCATATTAAAAAATAAAAAATAAAATCAAGAAAACCATTGAACTAATTTTTGATTAACTACAATATTAAAACATAAATAAAATCAAAAAACCATTGTACTAACTACAATATTAAAACAAGAAACAAAAGAAAAAGTTAAGAAGGAGAAATTAAACAAAAATAACACTTCTTGCTTGCATATGTAGTCACTTTGAAAGTATGGAAATGAGAATCAAGAAGGAGAAAGCAAAAAAAGTTAAGAAAAATATGTGTATTGGAGGAGTTATAAAGAAAAAATTAAGAGGGAAAAAAATGTCTTGGGAAGGATAAAATTAAGAGGGAAAAAATTAAGAGAGAAAAATAAATAAACACTTATTAAATAAGACTAAATAAGACTTGTAATGACTCGGATCTTGATTCACTTTGGATTGATGAAAAGTGGTGCCCGTCACCTTAAAACTTGTACGGTTGTTAGACTCTTGATATTGATGGGTTGACGAGTGGACTTTAAATATTATAATTGAGGACCCTTGGGTGATGTTTGGAACCTTAATTGAAGTCTTAACAAGGCATTTGGATAAGATTAGATAAAAAGCCCCAAGTTTGGAGTTTGAGTTTTTGACCAGCCGTCACTCTTTTGCCCTTTTCTCCTTCCATACTTTGAATTTGAATGTGAGGTCAGAACCATTGGAAAGCTTGTTTCCGGGGCTTCAATTTGGACACAAGAACGACCTAGAACGGAGTCCGGATGGGAGAGTTATACCTGTTTGAATTTTGTGTGTCTGTCTTTGGAAGCATGCTCGCTCGAGCGAGCTTCTCTTCGCTTCGAGCGAGATGCGCGAATACAGCAGCTCAAAAACGGGATTTTGAGATCATTTCTTACATTTTCTTTTCCCCTCTTCTTTCCTCTTGCCCTAGGTCCGAAAACCCTAGGGTTTTGATCCCAAATACTTCCATTTCCCTTAGGTTTGATCAAGATCTTCCACCAAAAAGTGAAGAAGGCATGAAGATTTACATTTTCAACCGATTGAAGCTCGGATTTGTGGAGGATTCTTCCGATAGCTCGGTCATTTGCATGTTTCTTGAGGTAGGGGTCCTAGTTCTCCTTCAATGCTTACATTAATAGATAGATTTGTGGTATTTTGGAGTATATAAATGCAAAATCTACATTTTGAGCATATAGAATTATATTATGGAAATTTGGGAGATTTCGGATTTGAAGAGTTTGGGGTGTTATTGTTGGGTTTAGATTATGGATCAGGAACCTAGGATGTATAATCAAGGGAAAATTGGAAGAAGAAAATAATGGGTTAAGAAGTTGGAATTTTTCTTGAAATTTCTAGATTTTTCTTGAAACCCTAGGTTGATTTATGATGATAAACAATGAGTTTGCCCAAATTGAAAGTAGAATCATGAAATTGAGGTATGGAATGGTATATATACAAGTTTAATTGAATTTTGAAAATGTTTGTCCATTTATACGTTTTAATCCTAAGTTGTGGTATTTTGGTATGTGGGGGTAGTTTGGTAATTTTGGGAGAAACCTTAGAGTTTTGGCTTAGATTAATTTGTATAATTAATTTAAGGGAAAAATGTGGAATTGGGTTTAATTCATGAAATTGGGGAAATTATGAGATTAATGATATAATTGGGTAGTTTAAATACTTACCTTTGAGAATGTCGAATTTACATTCATTGATGTATTTATTTCTTGTTTAGAAATAACTGTTTTGGGCTATCGGTGGAGGATAGTCGTGGTTGTTGTAGACCTTGCATGTGGCTTAGGTATAACTGAAATTAAGTCATTTATTTTATTGTTGAATTAATCTGAGAACATTACTTGTATTGATTATGTGTTGTATATGGCAAGTGTGTATTACATTGCATATGCATTTGGTTTTGGAGGAGATAGGGGATGAACTCACGGTTTAGGGAAGATAGGGGATGGACCTCTAAACCGGATTTGTTGGGAGGAGATAGGGGATGAACTCCACGGTTTAGGGAAGATAGGGGATGGACCTCTAAACCGGATTTGTTGGAGGAGATAGGGGATGAACTCCACGGTTTAGGGAAGATAGGGATGGACCTCTAAACCGGATTTGTTGGGAGGAGATAGGGGATGGACTCGGTAGCATCACATATGTGTGCTTATTGATAATATAAATATTTCTATTTGTTGTTGATATGATACATCACCACCATGTGTATCGGTTGGGAAGTATGGAAGTGGATTTGATTGAGATTGTTATAACAACAAAGATGTGTGTTTAATTTGGTATAAGAAAGGTTTAACTTGATGTGTTATCCTTGTTGAGTTGTTTGGCAGTGTTCGAGCCATATGCGTATAAATGGAAAGTGTATTGTGTCATAGACCGTGTGTCATAGACAATGTAGACATTTGTGTCCTAAGACCAGTAAATTGATTATAGATTATGATGGTAAACTTAATGAAGTAGTTGTGTTAATAAAAGTAAATTGTGAGAGTTGTTCTATAATTAAATAAAGGATTGGCTTGGAAGAGTTTACTAACATTGTGTTATCTTGAAATGAAACTTTGTGGGTGAAATTAACGGGGTGAAATGAGTATAGGAGAATTGTTGGCGAGTCAAAAAGGAAATTGCCTTGAAATTATGGGGTTTTAAGTTAAAAGTGAAAAGTAGAAAAGAAGAATGGAAGGAAAAGAAGAGTAATAACAATGGAAAATTAATTGAGAAATGTTTGGGAAATTGGTTAATAACATTTAAATGATGTTGTTTCTTAAATATGGTTGTTTCACAAGGATCTATGATTTTCTAAAGTTCAGGGATGATTTTTATGGCTGAAGGTTTTTCCTACAAGTGCTTAAATTGTTTTTGAGAAAAAGATACCTTACTTATGATATTTTGAGATTATGAAATGTCACCCTACTATATTGTATCACCCCGCATGCATGATCATTTCTATCTGTGTGTTAGTTATTGATTGAGAACTATGAGATTCCCTTGGGCATTAGTGCTCACCCGTTGTTGTAAAAAATTTTTACTGAGGAAGGAAAGTTTGGGTTATTTGATTGAAGATTTATGGAGTTCTTGAGTTCATTAGTATAGCTTTCTTAGTAGATGTAAAGGTAGTGGAGTTGTATTTGTAATTATTTATTTGTAGCCATGCGAAGCTTGGCATGTATTATTGTTGTTGTAATTATTGAGAGAGGAGAACATGTATCTTTGAGATTCTATTACTCAAGTGTAATAGATATTTGTAAATGTATTTATATAAAAAAAAATATATGGACCTAAATTTACAAGCTTTGATAATGTTTTCGAGTAATAAAAAGTGGGGTGTGACAACATGGTATCAGAGCTAACCGTGTTTGAATACCTAGAGCTCGTGGGAAGTGGTTTTTACCACAATGTGTTGGCTTTGCTTGGGGAGGATATCTGCAGATAGGAATAGGAGGTATAGGACATTATGTGTTGCATTATGTGAGCATGGGTTAAGCCTCACGGATAGTTCTTGTAGCCGGCTACCTTGCTTTGAGATCTCATTGGAAAATGCGCCTGATCAACGTAGTTTCTAATGAGAGTTCCTTGGAAGTTCCGGGACAAGTGGTCGTCCTTGTAGGCTTGACTCAATTATGTGGTTTGTTCTTTGAAAAAAAAAAAAGATTGTTTATGTCTTTGTGTGATTATGTGTTAGGTTGGTTTACGGATTTAGTAGGAAGAGTAAGTGTCTCGGAAAGGGATAGAGGTTGGTTATTAATGTCCGATGTCGTTGTTGAGATAATGAGAGCTACCAGATGGTTATTAATTTGCAATAAGGGGATGTTAGGTATTGGTAGAAATGCATATTGACTTATGAATCTTAAATGGAAAAGGAGTATTTGTGGAACATGGAATGTATGACTTGAATGGTTTATGAGGAATGTAGTTGAGATGATGTGAGATCTTAGAATGGTATGAGGTTAGTTGGAGATACTTAGCAAATCGTGAGAGTGCTTGGTGGTGATATGAAAATTGTGCTTCATGGTGATAAAAGTAGTATTGGCATAAGGTGTGGTGAGCTAGTGGTTGTGTGCGTATAAAGGAGTTAACAATATTGGAATATGGGGTTCATGAGTATGAACAAATGCTAGAAGTGGTTCTTGGGAGGAAATATGAGTCGTGTTTCCTAGTAGTGAGTGTTGTGTGTGGGTGGTAATTGTTTTGTGTGACTCGAAATAAGTGTTATTATATCGACTTGAGAATGATAAGATTGTTGGGAATGGTGCTAATGCAACGTATATTTGAAAAGTCTAGTGAGATTCTAGAAACGGGTAAAAGGGTGTAAGGAGCTTCATCTCGGGGTAGACGGTGTAAGGTCACTTGTAAGTGTTGGAAATTGTATGGTTGGCGATTAGTGACTTCCGAGTATATGAGCAAGTGTTATGAAATTCTTGGCATTGTGCGTGTGAGAATAATAGGTGATGATGATTATGATTATGAATTGTGAGATGTGAAATGATGTGTGTATCGATAATTGAACCACGAAAATGGAAAAAGGATGATTTGGGCTAAGTTGCATAGAGAAGACGGTTCTTGTAGTCGCCCTCTTTTGTGGGACTTAAGGATTGGTTTGGGTTAGTCTATTTTGATTTGACTTGCAACCAATGGTTTTAACAAATGCTACTTGAAGTTAATTGATGCTTGATTATCTTGGGAGTTGCCTTGTTTTGGATAAATAGGGATGTGAGTGGTTAGTGTCTCAAGGGGTACTTGATGGCATGGAGTCTTACTTGTACATGTATACGTGTGTTGTTTATGTGAATTTGTGAAGTTACTCTAATTGAATTAAAAATGTTTGAATGGAAATTGTTGAAGTGCATTGGTGCCACTGTGTATATATGTGTTGAATGTTGAGATACGTGTTGATATTGGTAATAAATATGTTGGCTCATTTGTTTGTTGTTGTCGCAAGTGTACATGGGAATTGCGTTGTGATGTCACCGGATGGGTGGCGGATGTTATTTGGTGATGGTTGGAATTCACTGGGAAAATGTTGATATTAATGTGGGAAATGGAACTTTACTTTCTTTATATGTGGCACGGGATGGCACGATAAAATTTAAATGTTAAAAGGCGAAATATGTTCATGAATGATTTGATATGTTCTACTTTTATGTGCTAAGGGATAAGAAATAGTTAACCTAATTAATTGAAATGTAATTGAAAATTGTGGTATTGGATCATACGAGGTAATGTGTTACCGGTTTTGTTTGTATTGACTTGGTATGGTTTAAGGGTGATTGCTTTTCCTTGAAATCGAGAATTTATCGAGAGTGAATCTAGTCTTGGAACATTCAGGTGTGTTTCCGTTCATGTTTGAGTTGTCTTCTACTTGACTTTCTTAATTTGGGGACGAAATTTCCCCAAGGTGGGTAGGTTGTAACGCTTGGTATTTTGGGTTTAGAATTGAAGCGAGGTGTAACCGAAAGTTGTTAAGGTTTGGTGAATATGTATGGGCGCTCACATGCTTTCTTTGCGAACTAGGGGTTGTTAAAAATTGGTGAGCATAAGGTTGTTATTCTCATTAGAACGGATGCAATTTGAGGACGAAATTTCTTAAGGTGGGAAGGTTGTAATGACTCGGATCTTGATTCACTTTGGATTGATGAAAAGTGGTGCCCGTCACCTTAAAACTTGTCGGTTGTTAGACTCTTGATATTGATGGGTTGACGAGTGGACTTTAAATATTATAATTGAGGACCCTTGGGTGATGTTTGGAACCTTAATTGAAGTCTTAACAAGGCATTTGGATAAGATTAGATAAAAGCCCCAAGTTTGGAGTTTGAGTTTTGACCAGCCGTCACTCTTTTGCCCTTTTCTCCTTCCATACTTTGAATTTGAATGTGAGGTCAGAACCATTGGAAAGCTTGTTTCCGGGGCTTCAATTTGGACACAAGAACGACCTAGAACGGAGTCCGGATGGGAGAGTTATACCTGTTTGAATTTTGTGTGTCTGTCTTTGGAAGCATGCTCGCTCGAGCGAGCTTCTCTTCGCCGAGCGAGATGCGCGAATACAGCAGCTCAAAAACGGGATTTTGAGATCATTTCTTACATTTTCTTTTCCCCTCTTCTTTCCTCTTGCCCTAGGTCCGAAAACCCTAGGGTTTTGATCCCAAATACTTCCATTTCCCTTAGGTTTGATCAAGATCTTCCACCAAAAAGTGAAGAAGGCATGAAGATTTACATTTTCAACCGATTGAAGCTCGGATTTGTGGAGGATTCTTCCGATAGCTCGGTCATTTGCATGTTTCTTGAGGTAGGGGTCCTAGTTCTCCTTCAATGCTTACATTAATAGATAGATTTGTGGTATTTTGGAGTATATAAATGCAAAATCTACATTTTGAGCATATAGAATTATATTATGGAAATTTGGGAGATTTGGATTTGAAGAGTTTGGGGTGTTATTGTTGGGTTTAGATTATGGATCGGGAACCTAGGATGTATAATCAAGGAAAATTGGAAGAAGAAAATAATGGGTTAAGAAGTTGGAATTTTTCTTGAAATTTCTAGATTTTTCTTGAAACCCTAGGTTGATTTATGATGATAAACAATGAGTTTGCCCAAATTGAAAGTAGAATCATGAAATTGAGGTATGGAATGGTATATATACAAGTTTAATTGAATTTTGAAAATGTTTGTCCATTTATACGTTTTAATCCTAAGTTGTGGTATTTTGGTATGTGGGGGTAGTTTGGTAATTTTGGGAGAAACCTTAGAGTTTTGGCTTAGATTAATTTGTATAATTAATTTAAGGGAAAAATGTGGAATTGGGTTTAATTCATGAAATTGGAAATTATGAGATTAATGATATAATTGGGTAGTTTAAATACTTACCTTTGAGAATGTCAATTTACATTCATTGATGTATTTATTTCTTGTTTAGAAATAAGCTTTTGGGCTATCGGTGGAGGATAGTCGTGGTTGTTGTAGACCTTGCATGTGGCTTAGGTATAACGAAATTAAGTCATTTATTTTGACTGTTGAATTATCTGAGAACATTACTTGTATTGATTATGTGTTGTATATCGCAAGTGTGTATTACATTGCATATGCATTTGGTCTTGGAGGAGATAGGGGATGAACTCCACGGTTTAGGGGAAGATAGGGGATGGACCTCTAAACCGGATTTGTTGGGAGGAGATAGGGGATGAACTCCACGGTTTAGGGAAGATAGGGGATGGACCTCTAAACCGGATTTGTTGGGAGGAGATAGGGGATGAACTCCACGGTTTAGGGAAGATAGGGGATGGACCTCTAAACCGGATTTGTTGGGAGGAGATAGGGATGGACTCGGAGCATCACATATGTGTGTGCTTATTTATAATATAAATATTTCTATTTGTTGTTGATATGATACATCACCACCATGTGTATCAGTTGGGAAGTATGGAAGTGGATTTGATTGAGATAGTTATAACAACAGCATGTGTGTTTAATTTGGTATAAGAAAGGTTTAACTTGATGTGTTATCCTTGTTGAGTTGTTTGGCGAGTTACGAGCCATATGCGTATAAATGGAAAGTGTATTGTGTCATAGACCGTGTGTCATAGACAATGTAGACATTTGTGTCCTAAGCTGTAAATTGATTATAGATTATGATGGTAAACTTAATGAAGTAGTTGTGTTAATAAAAGTAAATTGTGAGAGTTGTTCTATAATTAAATAAAGGATTGGCTTGGAAGAGTTTACTAACATTGTGTTATCTTGAAATGAAACTTTGCGGGTGAAATTAACGGGGTGAAATGAGTATAGGAGAATTGTTGGCGAGTCAAAAAGGAAATTGCCTTGAAATTATGGGGTTTTAAGTTAAAAGTGAAAAGTAGAAAAGAAGAATGGAAGGAAAAGAAGAGTAATAACAATGGAAAATTAATTGAGAAATGTTTGGGAAATTGGTTAATAACATTTAAATGATGTTGTTTCTTAAATATGGTTGTTTCACAAGGATCTATGATTTTCTAAAGTTCAGGGATGATTTTTATGGCTGAAGGTTTTTCCTACAAGTGCTTAAATTGTTTTTGAGAAAAAGATACCTTACTTATGATATTTTGAGATTATGAAATGTCACCCTACTATATTGTATCACCCCGCATGCATGATCATTTCTATCTGTGTGTTCGTTATTGATTTAGAACTATGAGATTCCTACTGGGCATTAGTGCTCACCCCGTTGTTGTAAAAATTTTTCTGAAGGAAAGTTTGGGTTATTTGATTGAAGATTTATGGAGTTCTTGAGTTCATTCGTATAGCTTTCTTAGTAGATGTAAAGGTAGTGGAGTTGTATTTGTAATTATTTATTTGTAACCCATGTGAAGCTTGGCATGTATTATTGTTGTTGTAATTATTGAGAGAGGGAGAACATGTATCTTTGAGATTCTATTACTCAAGTGTAATAGATATTTGTAAATGTATTTATATAAAAAAAAAATATATGGACCTAAATTTACAAGCTTTGGTAATGTTTTCGAGTAATAAAAAGTGGGGTGTGACAAGACTTGATTACAATTGTCTCTTGGGATGCAAATTACATGTATAAGATGCAAAAAGTAATGGCCCTGAAGAAGAAAACCGAGAAAAAAATGTCTTGGGAAGGATAAAATTAAGAGAGAAAAAAAAAATTAAAAGAAATAAATAAACCCTTATTAAATAAGACTTGATTACAATTGTCTCTTGGGATGAAAATTACATGTATAGGATGCAAAAGTAATACCCTGGGGTTTGACCGAGGCTTTAAAAAATTAAAAGTCATTTATACCGAGGCTTTAAAAAATTAAAAGTCATGTACACAATAATTACATGTATAGATGGGTCTCTTGGAAATGTAAAAAGTAATTTTTTTTTTAAAAAAAAAATAAAAAATCAGAAAATTAGGATTGGCATATTGGAGCTTCCACAGGCCTTGGGGGTTAAAACCCCCTTTTGCTTAATATATAGTATAGACTAGCATATCACCCGTGCTATGTACGGATTGTGTTTACAATTATCTATATATGTGAATTGTAATTTTTAAATGTTTTCTTCTTTTTTTTAAATGTCTTCTTTTTTTTCATTTTTTATATTATATTAAAGTTTAATATTTTGATAATAATCATATGTGTTGGACTTTTCAAGAATTTTTTTTTTATCCTTATTCTTAATACATTAAAGTGTTATTATGAGGGTAAGACTTGGGAGTTGAGAGAAGTTAATAAATGCTAAGATTTTTTTTTTTTTTTAAATCAAGAAATTTAGATTGGGAGATTGGAGTTGTGAATTGTGATTTTTAAATTTTTTTTTATTTTTTTATATTATATTAAAGTTTAATATTTTGATAATAATCATATGTGTTGGACTTTTCAAGGAATTAAATGTCTTTTTTTTTATTATATTATAGTAAAGTTTAATATTTTGATAATAATCATATGTGTTGGATTTTTCAAGAAATTTTTTTTTATGCTTGTTCTTAATGCATTAAAGTGTTGTTATGAGGGATAATAATCATATGTGTTGGGACTTTTCAAAGAATTCATATGTATTGGATTTCAAAATTTTTTTTTTATGCTTGTTTTTAATGCATTAAAGTGTTATTATGAGGGTAAGACTTGGGAGTTGGGAGAAATTAATAAATGCTAAGATTTTTTTTTTAAATCGAAAAATCAGAAAATTTAGATTGGGAGATTGGAGCTCCCATAAGACTTGGGGTTAAAAACCCCCTTTTGCTAAAAAAAAGAATTATTTAACTAATTATAATCACATTTTTCTTTTTGTGAGAGTTTATCGTATTAAAAAATTAAAAATAAAAAAGATTAAATAACATTAAAAATTAGTTAATCACATTTATTTAACTATTAAACTAACTACAATCACATTAAAAAAAAGAATCATTCAACTAATTATAATCACATTTTTTCTTTTTCTTAGGGTTTATATTAAAAAAATCAAAAATAAAATCAAAAAAAATCATTGAATGAATTTTTGATTAACTACAATATTAAAACAGTAAACAAAAGAAAAAGTTAAGAAGGAGAAATTATAATCACATTTTTCTTTTTGTGAGGGTTTATAAAAAGATTAAATAACATTAAAAGTTAAGGAGAAAACAAAAATAACACTGAAGTTGAAGGTGTAGAAGTGAGAACTAAAGAAGGAGAAAGCAAAAAAGGAAAATCATTATTAATATTAAAACAGTAAACAAAAGAAAAAGTTAAGAAGGAGAAAACAAAAATAACACTTACTGTTTGCATACGTAATCACTGAAGTTAAAAGTATGGAAGTGAGAACTCAAGAAGGAGAAAGCAAAAAAGAAAATCACTGTTTATAATAGATATGTGAAAAGTTAAGAAAAATATGTGTATTGGAGAAGTTATAAAGATTTGAAAGAATTTAATAAGTGTTTATTTATTTTTTTTCAAAAAACAGAACAAAAAAATTAACAGGGAAAAAAATTAAGAGCCATTTACACAACAATTACATGGGTCTCTTGGGGATGCAAAAAGTAATGGCATGTAAATTCCTGGGATTTGACCGAGGAGTTTGAAACAATTTAATAAGTGTTTATTTTTTTTTTTTTTCAAAAAACAAAACAAAAAAATTAAAAGGGAAAAAAATTAAGAGCCATTTACACAAAAATTACATGGGTCTCTTGGGGATGCAAAAAGTAATAAAAAAATAAAAAATCATGAAATTAGGATTTCATTTATTGCGTTATTCTCTTCCCCACCCTCTATCTCCTCCATTTGTCAATAGTGTAATTATTATAATTTTTGAACTAATCACAAAGTCAATTTTTTTTTAAAAAAAAATAAAAAATCAGAAAATTAGGATTGGCATATTAGAACTTCCACAGGTCTTGGGGGTTAAAATCCCCTTTTGCTTAATATATAGTATAGATAGATAGATATAGATATAGATATAGATAGATAGATGTAGATATAGATATAGATATAGATAATATAATATAGATAGATAGATGTGTTGAAATTTTCAAGGAATTTTGTTTATGCTAATCATTAATGCATTAAAGTTTAATTATGAGGGAGTTTTGATCAAATCTCTCAAAAGGCATGGGGATTGGAAGAAATTAACAAATGCTGAGTTTTTTTTTGTAAATAAAAAAATTAGAAAATTAGGATTAAGATTAGGATATTAGAGCTCCCACAAGGCTTGTAGGTTAAAAATCCCATTTTCCTTAGATAATTGTGTTTACAATTATTTATATATGTAAATTGTAATTTTTAAATGTCTTCTTTTTTTCTTTTTTTTTCCTTTTTTATATTATATTAAAGTTTAATATTTTGATAATAATCATATATGTTAGACTTTTTAAAGAATCAAATGTCTTTTTTTTTATTATATTATATTAAAATTTAATATTTTGATAATAATCATATGTGTTGGACTTTTCAAGAATTTTTTTTTATGTTTATTCTTAATGCATTGAAGTGTTATTATGAGGGATAATAATCATATGTGTTGGGACTTTTCAAGGAATTCATATGTGTTGGATTTTAAAGAATTTTTTTTATGCTTGTTCTTAATGCATTAAAGTGTTATTATGAAGATAAGACTTGAAAATTGGGAGAATTTAATAAATGCTAAGTTTTTTTTTTTTTTTTTAAATCAAAAGATCAAGAAATTTAGATTGTGAGATTGGAGCTCCCACAAGGCTTTGGGTTAAAACCCCCTTTTGCTTAATATATAGTATAGACTAACATATCACCCGTGCTATGCACGGATTGTGTTTACAATTATTTATATATGTGAATTGTGATTTTTAAATATATATTTTTTAAATGTCTTCTTTTTTTCATTTTTTATATTATATTAAAGTTTAATATTTTGATAATAATCATATGTGTTGGACTTTTCAAGGAATTAAATGTCTTTTTTTATTATTATATTATATTAAAGTTTAATATTTTGATAATAATTATATGTGTTAGACTTTTCAATAAATTTTTTTTATGCTTGCTCTTAATATATTAAAATGTTATTATGAGGGATAATAATCATATGTGTTGGGACTTTTCAAAGAATTCATATGCGTTGGATTTCAAAGAATTTTTTTTTATGATTGTTCTTAATGCATTAAAGTGTTATTATGATGGTAAGACTTGGGACTTGAGAGAAGTTGACAAATACTAAGATTTTCTTTTTTTGAATCAAAAAATCAAGAAATTTAGATTGGGAGATTGGAGCTTCCACAAGACTTGGGGTTAAAAACCCCCTTTTACTTAATATATAGTATAGTATAGACTAGCCTATCACCCGTGCTATGCACGGGACAATTATAGATAACAGTAACTATACATGAATTGTGGCCTAATTTGGGAACCTTCTTTTTTAGTCAAAAAGTCAAAAAGTTACTAAATTAGCCAAAAAGCCAACAACCCATACAAAAAAGTTGAAGATTCTCTTTTCTATCTACTTTTTGCACATCTTTTCGTAAAAAATTAAAAAGTCATCCCAATCATACTATTTTTTTTAGCTCATATTTTAGCCAAATAGTCAAAAAATTACTAAATTAGCCTGTTCCCAAACGAGGCCTGTATCTATAATTATTTGTATAAGGGAATTTTAAATGCTGATCAGGAGATTTTGACCAAATCAATAATTGCAGGCATGTGGAAAGATATGTGGATTGAAAAAAGTTCATAAATGCTAATCAGGAGATTTTGACCTAATCAATAAATGCTGAGTTTTTTTTTAAATAAAAAATTTTAAAAATTCAAATTGGGATATTGAAGCTTCCATAGGCCTTGGGGGTTAAAAAACTCATTTTACTTAATATATAGTATAGATATAGATAGATAGATAGATATATTATTTTATTTTATTTTTATTTTTGTGTGGTTTCTATTCGGGTATTTTTTTTTCAATTTGTTTAAGATTGAGTTGTGGGTATCTTTTTTTAAAAAAATTTAATTTATCTGTGGTTTCTATTTGTTTTTAATTATTATTATTTAGGTAAGTTATGATGTGAGTTAAATATGTGATAGACATGTGAGTTTTATTGATTTAAAGTTTATTTAGATAATCCTTAAAGATTTTTTTGTAGTTTTTTAGTTTTTTTGTTATGTTATAATATAATATATAAAATATAGGTAGATATCTACAACTTTAATGGAAAATAATATCTGATTTTTTAGGGAAGAGGAAATGAATGCAAGTTTTAATATTTTTTTTTGAAAATTTGTGAGAGAGATTAGGAGGGAGAGATTATGAAATATTTTTGTTATTAAATAAATAAATCAATCAATAGTTTTTTTAATCTATTTTGTAAATTAAAAATTAATAATTTTGGAAAATTGATTAATTTGTCCCATTAAGTAATTTAAAATTTTGATAGATATACGTAAAAAAAATACATAATTATATTATTAAATCACAATTCAAATTTAGATGTTATATCCTTTTGAGATCCATAGCTAAATTTTTATATATTTTTTTAAATTTTTGTATGTAAACATAGTGTAAAGGATAAATTGAAAAGGGTGTTGCAATAATTATGAGAGAAGTCAAAAGAGATTGTGGGTTGGAAAAAGTCAATAAATGCTGAGGTTGGGTTGGGAGAAGTCAATAAATGTTGAGATTTTTTTTTTTAAAATCAACAAATTAGAAAATTAGGATTAGGAGATTGGAGCTTCTATCTAATTTTCTAGGGAAGAGAAAATGAATGCAAGTTTTAATATTTTTTTTGAAAATTTGTGAGAGAGATTAGGAGAGAGAGATTATGAAATATTTTTGTTATTAAATAAATAAATCAGTCAATAGTTTTTTTTAATCTATTTTGTAAATTAAAAATCAATAATTTTGAAAAATTGATTAATTTGTCCCATTAAGTGATTTAAAATTTTGATAAATATACATAAAAAAAATACATAATTATATTATTAAATCATAATTCAAATTTAGATGTTATATCTTTTTGAGATATATAGCTAAATTCTTATCTTTTTTATTTTTTATTTTTGTGTATAACTATAGTTTATGGGAGAAATTGAAAAGGATGTTGCAATAATTATTAAAGAAGTCAAAAGGGATTGTGCGTTGAGAAAAGTCAATAATTGTAATTCAAATTTAGATGTTATATCTTTTTGAGATCTATAGCTAAATTCTTATCCTTTTTTTAAAATTTTTTTTGTGTGTAATCATGGTGTACGGAAGAAATTGAAAATGGTGTTGCAATAATTATGAGAGAAGTCAAAAGGGATTGTGGGTTGGGAAAAGTCAATAAATGCTGAGGTTGGATTGAGAGAAGTCAATAAATGCTGAGATTTTTTTCTTAAATCAAAAAATTAGAAAATTAGGATTATGAGATTAGAGCTCCTATATGATTTTTTGAGGAAGAGAAAATGAATGCAAGTTTTAATATTGTTTTTTGAAAATTTGTGAGAGAGATTAGGAGAGAGAGATTATGAAATATTTTTGTTATTAAATAAATAAATCAGTCAATAGTTTTTTTTAATCTATTTTGCAAATTAAAAATCAATAATTTTGAAAAATTGATTAATTTGTCCCATTAAGTGATTTAAAATTTTGATAGATATACATAAAAAAAATACATAATTATATTATTAAATCATAATTTAAATTTAGATGTTATATCTTTTTGAGATCTATTGCTAAATTCTTATCTTTTTTATTTTTTATTTTTGTGTATAACCATAGTTTATGAGAGAAGTTGAAAAGGATGTTGCAATAATCTATCTATCTATCTATACTATATATTAAGCAAAAGAGGGTTTTTAACTCCAAGCCTTGTGGGAGCTCCAATCTCACAATCTAAATTTCTTGTTTTTTTGATTTAAAAAAAAAAAATAAATTTAGCATTTATTAACTTCTCTCAATCCCCAAGTCTTATCTTCATAATAACACTTTAATACATTAAGAATAAGTATAAAAAAAATTATTTAAAATCCAACACATATGAATTCCTTGAAAAGTCCTAACACATATGATTATTATCCCTCATAATAACACTTCAATGCATTAAGAATAAGCATAAAAAAAATTTCTTGAAAAGTCTAACACGTATGATTATTATCAAAATATTAAACTTTAATATAATATAATAAAAAAAAAGACATTTGATTCTTTAAAAAGTCTAACACATATGATTATTATTAAAATATTAAACTTTAATATAATATAAAAAAAGAATTTAAGAAGATATTTAAAAATCGTAATTCACATATATAAATAATTGTAAATACAATTATCTAAGGAAAATGGGATTTTTAACCTACAAGCCTTGTGGGAGCTCTAATATCCTAATCGTAATCCTAATTTTCTAATTTTTTTATTTAAAAAAAAAAAACTCAGCATTTGATAATTTCTTCTAATCCCCATGCCTTTTGGGAGATTTGATCAAAACCCCCCTCATAATTAAACTTTAATGCATTAATGATTAGAATAAACAAAATTCCTTGAAAATTTTAACACATCTATCTATCTATATTATATTATCTATATCTATATCTATATCTATCTATCTATATCCATATCTATACTATATATTAAGTAAAAGGGAGTTTTTAACCCCAAGACCTGTGAGAGTTTCAATATCTCAATCTGAATTTTCTAAATTTTTTATTAAAAAAAAAAAACTCAGTATTTATTAATTTGGTCAAAATTTTCTGATCAGCATTTATTAACTTTTTCAATCCACATGTCTTTTCACATGCCTACATTTATTGATTTGGTCAAAATCTCCTGATCAATATTTAATTCCCTCATACAAATAATTATAGATACAATCTGTGTATAGTTACTGCAATACCCTTTTCAACTTCTCTCATACACTATGGTTAGTGATAAGATTGTTAAATTATTTTTATAAAAAAATCTTAAAAAACATAATTTATATATTAAAAAAAATCTAAAACAAATATAAATATTTATAATTATCCCGTGCATAGCACGAGTGATAGGCTAGTTATGAGAGAAGTTAAAAGGGATTGTGGGTTGGAAAAAGTCAATAAATGCTGAGGTTGGGTTGGGAGAAGTCAATAAATGCTGAGTTTTTTTTTTAATCAAAAAATTAGAAAATTAGGATTAGGAGATTGGAGCTCCCACAGGCCTTGGGATTAAAAACCCCGCTTTGCTTAATATATAACTAGCCTATCACCCGTACTATGCACGGAATAATTTTAGATATTTATATTTGTTTTAATTTTTTTTAATATATAAATTATGTTTTTAAAGATTTTTTATAAAAATAATTTAACAATCTTATTACTAACCATAGGGTACAGGAGAAATTAAAAAGGTTACTGCAGTAACTATACACGGACTGTATCTATAATTATTTGTATAAAGGGATTTTAAATGCTAATCAAGGATTTTGACCAAATCAATAAATGCAGGCATGTGGATTGAAAAAAGTTGATAAATGCTGATCAGAGATTTTGACCAAATCAATAAATATTGAGATTTGATGGAATTTAATAAGTGTTTATTTATTTTTTTTCAAAAAACAAAACAAAAAAAATTAAGAGGGAAAAAAATTAAGAGCCATTTACACAATAATTACATGGGCCTCTTGGGGATGCAAAAAGTAATGGCGTGTAAATACTTGGGGTTTGACCGAGGAGTTTGAAAGAATTTAATAAGTGTTTATTTATTTTTTTTCCAAAAAACAAAACAAAAAAATTAAGAGGGAAAAAAATTAAGAGCCATTTATTAAATTGTTTCAATATAATATTGGGATTGCTTGGTGATTGATTCAAATATTATAATTACACTATTGATAAATGAAGGAGATAGAGGGTGGGGAAATAAAACAATAAATGAAATGTGTGTGTGTGTGAGAGAGAGAGAGAGAGAGAGAGAGGGGGGCTATGGCTCTTAATTTACACGCCACCACTTTTGCTTCCCCAAGAGACCCATGTAATGATGGTGTCAATGTAATTATTATAATCATTGAACCAATCACCAAGTCAATTTTTTTAAAAAAAATAAAAATAAAAAATCAGGAAATTAGGATTGGCATATTGAAGCTTCCACATACCTTGAGGGTTAAAACACCCTTTTGCTTAATATATAGTATAGATATAGAATTGTAAACACAATCCGTGCATGGGAGTTACAATCTCTCAATCTTAATTTTTTAAATTTTTTATTCAAAAAAAAAAAAACTCAGCATTTATTGATTTAGTCAAAATCTCCTGATCAGCATTTATTAACTTTTTCCAATCCACATATCTTTCCACATGGCTGCATTTATTGATTTGGTCAAAATCTACTAATCAGCATTTAAAATCCCCCCATACAAATAATTATAGATATAACCCGTGCATAATTACTGCAGTATCATTTTTAACTTCTCTCATACACTATTGTTAGTGATAAGATTGTTAAATTATTTTTATAAAAAATCTTAAAAAACATAATTTACATATTAAATAAAAATCTAAAACAAATATAAATATCTATAATTATCCCGTGCATAGCACGGGTGATAGACTAATTAACTATATATGTGAATTGTAATTTTTAAATGTCTTTTTTTATTTTTATTTTTTTAAATATCTTCTTTTTTTTCATTTTTTATATTATATTAAAGTTTAATATTTTGATAATAATCATATGTGTTGAATTTTTCAAAGAATTAATGTCTTATTTTTTTTATTATATTATATTAAAATTTAATATTTTGATAATAATCATATGTATTGGACTTTTCAAGAATTTTTTTTATGCTTGTTCTTAATGCATTAATATTTTGATAATAATCATATGTGCTGGGACTTTTGAAGGAATTTATATGTGTTAGATTTCAAAGAATTTTTTTTTTATATTTGTTTTTAATGCATTAAAGTGTTATTATGAGGGTAAGACTTAGGGGTTGAGAGAAATTAATAAATGCTAAGGTTTTTTTTTTCTTTAAATTAAAAAATCAAAAAATTTAGATTGGGAGATTAAAACTTCTATAAGACTTAGGGTTAAAAACTCTCTTTTACTTAATATATAACTAGCATATCACCCGTGCTATGCACGAGATTAAATTTAAATTAAAAAAAAAAACCATTCATAGTTATGTTAAACATATTTTTAAATTGTTAGCATAAAATATATGTAATTTTAAAAGAAAATATTGACATTGCATAATTAAAGTACTAAATATAAGAATTTATTACATTTGTTCGAAATTCACTGAATAAGTAAAACAAAAAATAACTAAAATCTAAATTGTTGTGGGCCTTCCACCAGCATTCCTGCATTGTCAACATGATAGTTAGTATCATAATTAATGAACAATACATATACTATGTATTTATAAAATGTTATAAAGTAAAAATGTTATACTTACATTTTTTTTTTACTTTCTGAAAGATATAGACATTCTTGAGACCAATCTATATTTAAAACAAAGGTAGCATACGGTGCACAATCTAGTTGACGTGGCATTGTTGGTACAGTATGATAAATGCATAGGCACGGTCTTGGCATGACGCAATATAATCTTTAATCATTCTAACGCCATTATCCTATAAAATTTTGGAATTATAAGTTTGTGTTTGAAAAAGTAAGAATAAGTTATTTATAATAAATTTTATAATTTCCTACCTTTGATCTCATATTCTTCAAATATGATGGTTGACATCATAAAATAAACTCTTCGTTTATCTTGAACAGTGAGATTTATTGAACCACTGCTGTCTATGTCCACAAGGTTAACACTGTATCTTACCAACCAAACAACACAAGGACGCTTGTTAAAAGGAAATATTGTACCTAATAAAAAATTAAGACACTTATTAAGTTTGAATTATTATTGTACATAGTAATTCTTTACCTAAAGAAAATTACCTTGTTATAATATCAATATCATCATGTAGGCGTGACGACAAACAATGTGACCATAATGATACTCAACTTTTTGATAGCAACTTTTGCACAAATCAATCCAAAGGTTGTCAACATCAATTTGTTTGATGTACCCAAGTATTCGAAAATATGAGACCTACAAAATATTTGAAAAAACATAAATTAATCTCTCTATAAACAAATTATATACATATCGTTTAATTTTCATTAATTGCGATGATAACAATTATTACCTTTGGCATGGGAGCAAAATCACGTATTCAATTCTTTTGGCATTTGATATTATCAATGATTGAAATTGAGAATCCATTTTTTCGATTCCAAGATACCAACTTTTGTGATATAGGATTCATAGCAAGCCTAGATAAACATGTCAATATATATATATAATTGTGAGAATTATATTGTCATATATAATTGATTAATATTATACAATCATAACATACCACACTCGAATATGATATGTATAAGAGAATGAATGATTGATATATAACTTGCTGTATTTGCATGTAGCAAGACATGGACCTAGAAGTTGAGAAAAGATAATTTATTAATATCAATATTTGTATATGCATGTAGATATTATAAAAGTGAATAGAAAGTAATCCTACCATGATAATCTTTAACTGTTAATCCAGTGGCAAACAAAATATTATCATTCTCTAGAGTATGATATAGTTGCATGCCATCAGTTGTTGCAAACACATCCCATAGAGTTAGTCTTACCAATGTGAAACTGTTTTTACAATTAAAAAAAAAGTTGAGATTAGAAAAAATAATATAATTAGTAGAGTATTTTAAATTTGGTAAAGACACGAAATATGTTATAGTATCATACCTTGTATCAAGTAGTAGAATCTCTCTCTTGTAATTATCACGATTTGTAATACCTTGACATTCGGTTACACTAACAACCAAACCAATCACATCGCATATTTCAAAGATTTGCATGTTTATTGTTTTGATAGTCACAAATTTTTTGTATTGGTAATAAACTATGTAAGTATATAATCTAGATAAGTATCATTTAGTAAAATTAGCGTACCTATTAATTGAACATCTTGATGAAGAAATTGGCCAATGTCGATAATTTTTAAGGAAATACCACTGAAATGGTATATTAGTATCATGATCAAGTATGTCCACAATTGTTGTATCATTAGTAAAAGACATCTTATAATAATATGGCACCAACTTGAATTTCTCATCAGCCAATGTAATATGAACTCCTCTAAAACAATATATTTTCCCCTCAATTAAATGTTCTTTGAAGTAATCATATTCTTCAGAGCATACAGTTCCTTCCATGGCATCACCCTTTCAAAAAAGTTAATAAGTACGCACTTTTAACATAATATAAAACAAAATATTTAACAATTATCTCATGATAAGAGTTGTAAATACCTGTCCATCAACAAAAATCATTTTGAATGTCATATTTCCCCCAGGACGATTAGTCACAGATAACAACCTGACTAACTTTGCTTTAACGCTCCAATTACTTGCATATGGATGTAAATCAGCAAAATAGGGATATCTGATAATTCTATCACCTATTGACAATGTAGATGCATATGAGCTATATATGAATTTATAATTTTTATACAATGTATCTATAGATCTTAAGAAATTTGAAAATGAAAATATTAAGAATTTTTAATAAAAAAATAAAAATTGTTAAGTTTACATTATGATAAAATAGAAAAAATAAGTAATGAATTATTGTACAAAAAATATTATACAAACATATTTTGTAAGGGTAAGTTTTTTAATTATTTTTATTAAATGAAAATGAAAAAAAAAAAAAGAAAAAAGATTAGATCATCCAATTTTTTGTGCACTAAATGTAATATTTTAGATAAGATTTAGAATTTAGAGTAGTAAGTATTGTATAATTAAAGAATAAAAAAACACAGTCATTCAAATTTTAAAAAAACATTTTATTTCAATCTTCAAATGCCATCAAGGACATCACGATATACAACATTTTTTGTGTAATTTGACGGTTGGTCAACCTTATTAACAATCAATATCTTCAAGCCTGATGGTGTGGTAACACGCGATAAGGCAACATATAACTGACCATGGGAGAATACTGGATTAGGAAGGTATACACCAACTTTTTTTAAAGTCTGACCTTGACTTTTGTTTATGGTCATTGCAAATGCTAATTTTATGGGAAATTGTCTTCTTTTAATCGGAACAGGTGACTGTGTGGTAGATGGTGATAAAATGATACGTGGAATGAAGACTCCTTCCCCAATATTTGAACCCGTAATCACTCGTGCCTCAATCACTTTATCTCCCATTCTCTCAACAATAAGACGGGTGCCATTACATAGACCTTGAGATTGATTGAGATTTCTCAGTAGCACTATAGGTGCTCCCTTTTTGAGTTCAAGGCAATGACTTGGAATTCCTGGAAAATTTAATGAGTGCAATAACTCTGGTGGATGCATGCCTTCGTCAATGTTCTCATCCTCAGCTGGACATATCGTATCACTTAGGTATTTTCGAGATTCTCCGCAACATTGATAGCATTATGACATTTAATTCACCAACAACTGCATTTTTTGGTGCTCAGATGCCACGTTCTTTCAAGTAAGAACTGTCACTGTATCTAGTGCTTAATTCTGGATAGATTGCATGGATCAAATCATATAGAGCATGTGATCCATTTCTAATCAAGAAGCTGCGGAATTTCAATCCAATTAGTCTCCCCTTCGGTGAAAGAAATTCCGGTATTTTTCCATCACCAATCATCAATATCCGATTAGCAAAATCACGAGTTGTTGACACATTTGAATAGAAGTATCATGGGCCATAATACGCATATTGGTCCTCAAATGCAACACACGACAATGATTCCAAATAGTCGATTCCTTCAACGATCTTGCAATTGTGGCTTCACGCCTACCTTTTGGTACTACGGTAAAATTTGTGCGAAGTCACCACCAAGTATGAATAGTTTTCCACCAAATACACAATCGGTTGAACAAAATTACATGCCCTTTAGTATATCTCACGAAAATACGATCAAGCGCCTCAAATCCATAACGATGGTGCATTGGAGCTTCATCCCATATGATCAATGATGCCTCTTGAATTAATTTTGCCGATTCGATCATTGATTAATACTACAACTTGAGAATTCATCCAAATTAATTGGAATTTTAAAGCGTGAATCGTGATTCTACCTCCGTAACGATAAAAGCGCAATTGCAGATGATGCAACCGAAAGGACAATTTTTTTTCGACCTAAACTTTGCTATCAATGTTTTCCACGAGATATGTTTTTCTGTTCCCCACTTCCATAAAGGAAAAACAAACCCCCTTTTTTACAATTGTATGCATTCATTATGGTGTCATAAACTTCCAATTGCTCACTATTTAAACCGAATGTAATTCATTGAACAATTGTTTTTCGAAACACTATCGTACTCCATCTCTTCTCCGATGAGCCTATTTGTCACAAATTGAGCACCTTGCGAAGATGGCAATGGCATGGGAGGAAATCTTTGAGAGATCTTCCATTTCTATTTAATATATGCTCAATTTCGAGAAGTCCTAAATTTTTAAGTCTTCATCGTCAAGATGTAGATCACTATCTCTCATATCTCTTACGATTCTATATTGTATATCATCGGTGAAACTTTTCCAATAGCGTTCCCATAATTATTTGGATTGGTTATATCGGAAAACATGAGCATTGTGCAATACATATGTCGAAGTTTTGTTCTTGATGCCCAATTTGATGCTTCCAATGCCTCGTGCCATTCATTATCATCATCGAAGCGGACCAAGGGCAATACATGCAGATTTAAATGTTGTATGCACGACCCCATTCTGATTACGATATGCTCAAAACTTTACGCACCACGAACCTTATTCAATAACATTCTCAAATAATATCTCTCACCCGATGTTGGATGTGCATATGGCAATCTACCAATACATTTATGTGATTTTCGGACATTCCATTCTTTTTTATCTCTTTTCCATACCCATTTTGTTGGAAATTCAACATAAGTCAACTCCTTTCTTGATTGGTAGGTTCTATTTGCTTCAAACCATTTGGTCAACATTGTGTCATGAACACGTTGTTGGTCAATAACCGTGTAGATGATCATTGTCATTAAATATAACAAATTGTTGACACGGAAGATGATATTGTGGCGCTCAACGAAGGAGTTTGTTTACGAATTTCAAACTCAAATATCCTCCAACACGCTTCAATCGCGGAACCGTGTCGAGCATCCAAATACTGTTTGATCTCATCAACTTGTTTGTAATGTTGTTGCTCATTATTGTTTGGATGAATAACATTATCCTCAATCACAGTTGTCGCACGATCAGGCCCTTTGTTGACATATTTGTACAAATATTTCATCAACCGTGCGCACATCGTTCAATATTAATGTGGCAATCATATCGCACCAAAAGATCACGATTATATGGAATGACCCATCTGTTATCAACTATAAATCCATTTATGTTTATTGTGTTTCCCTCATCACATCGGCGCCTGTATGATACAAATCCATTATCATCAATTGTTGTTTCATTACAAAATTTCTTCGGATAATGTTTTGTACACTTTCCATCTACCATGCATGGAGCATTGGGATTAGCAGCACCACAAGGTCCATGTATCATGCATCTGACGACAGTCTCATATGCCAATGGGTCTGCATTTTTGTCAGGCAATTCAGCACATATAAAATCATCAATTTGTTCAGGTGTGATTGGCTTATTCTCCGATGCCAGTGTGATTGTAATGTGAGAATCGGCAATCCCGTTTTGAAACTTCGATGGCGTAAATAACTGTTCATAAAAATAATTATTGATACATTAGACATTTAAGAGTATTTGTTATATCATAAATGCACAGGTGTTAGAATAATAATACCTGAAAGTACTTCTCCAAATATTTTATTTTCCTTCAAGTCGGTTAGTAGTTGCTTAAACTTAATCCGAAAAACTCTAGCAACGATATCGGTCTATTTTACGCGTTGATTCGGTAGTCTTGGAAGATCAACTTTTATTTACGGCCATATAGGATTGCATGTGAATGTAATAAACAAATCAGGAGCTCCTATAGTTCTGCAAATTGCCATAGCATCTTGATAACGTTGGATCATATTACGTGGCCCCCCAGAGAATGATGAAGGCAACACAAATCTTCTCCCCACTGCTGATGCATCTACATCTCCAGCAACTACAGCATCTTCTATTCCTTGATATAGGTCTGCGCGCAACTCAGCTTGATGGGTCTTAATGTAATTCAATCTAGTTTGCTCAATAGCAGCATAACAGTCAACGACAAATTGTTGAAACAAACGCCCTCCTCTTAAAAGTGTTTTACCTTCAAATTCTCTATGTTGGAGTCTAAATGCATAAAATTCTCTAATTGACACATTGTTTCGAGATCTGCTTGAGAATGTATTAGAAGAGATGCCGCACCTCCATCCATCTGTACCATATGGAAACAGTAATGGGTACTGTAATGGTACATATGATGGATGTATTTCACTGATTCTTTTTAATATACCATCATTTTTCTGAACAATGATATCACGATGTGTTTCAGTTCCAGCATCATCACCAATGATTATCGCCGCAACTTCGTTTGCAGTTGGCCTGATATATTGTCGTTCACCTCTGGAGTTTAAAATACGCACATGTAGATTCAATACATTACGATCCCGCAACAAATCTCCAGTACTTCGAAATATTTTCACATAAGGATTAACTGCATTTAACATTTCTTGTAAACCTTCCAATATTGACAAATTAATGCCCAAAATATTTGTACTGGTTTGGCCTATCACATCAAGACGATTTTGCAATTCATGCTCTGTATCATATATATACAGTTGGGCAAACTTAGGTTTCTGACCAGGAGTTGGTAACAGTGACCCTATTCTATGATAATTTTCCCCGCTAATCCGAAATGCATATGGACCTCTTCCATCTGAAATTGAATGATCTACTTTTCCACCCATTGATGTGAAAGACAACATTGAATTATACATTCTAATTTTTTCCATAAAACTTGCATTCCTCAATTGTGCATCTAAGAAGTCAGGAGCGTGTGGCAATAAAGGTAAAAGGACCTCCCCAGCTTGACAACATAATCTGAATTTGGGATTGGTTTTAGAACTATCCTTTGTTCTCTCATCTAACCACATGATGGCGTCACATCGCGGACATGTGAATGTTCTGTCACTAAATTTCCATCTACTCAGTACTGGCGTCGTTTTTACGTGGCGTTAACGATTGCAACATCTGTATGATGCACATCGTAAATAATTAGTATTATATGTAGAAAAAATTTACAATGTGCACCCTTTTAAATGATGCACATTGTAAAAAGTTATGATTTTTACTAATGAGCGTTATGATTGTTTGTAATATGTGTTATGACATTTTGTAATAAAGTTATAAATAGCGAATTTATGATGTGCACCTAAAATTAGGAATAATATGACATTTTGTGATTTTTGTTATGACACTTGAGATTTTGTTATGACATTTTTAGATTTTGTTATGACATTTTTTAGTGCAATAAAGTTATGATTTTTGTAGTGTAAAAGTTATGACATTTTGGGTTTAAGTTATGAAATTTTATGATAAGGTATGAAAGGCATACCTAACATAAATATATATACATACTTTTGAGACAATGTATATTTAAATTGTAGGAGTTGTCATTAATTTTTTAAACAAAATTATTACAAATTAATTCTTACCTTGTCGTGGAACAATATTATTATTTGTATGCAATTTAATGCTCTCGGTTATGGGATTTATGACTATTTCATCGTAAAAAATCATTGAAAAATAATTAAATATCCCAAAATAAACTTATGTGAAATAATACAATGAGAATAGTAATGAGATAAGTATAAATTATTCTTACCTTGTTGTGGAAGAATATTAACATTTGTTGTCAAAGTGACTTCTGAGACATCTCCATGCAACTGAATGTCCTCAGCTATGAGGGGCATGATTATTTCATCATCTAAAATTTAATTGAGAAATGATTAACTTAAAAATTAATATTTAATTTAAAGGTTCGTGAATATCAATTATTGGCAATTATAATTTTAAAAATTATAATTAAAAATATTAATATCTATAAACATATATATATATATATATATATTAGGGTTTACCTTCTGGAAGGACAATATTATTATTCACCACCCTTGTAACTTCGAAACATCTTCATGTATCACGAACTTCCTCAGATATCGGGGACACAACAATTCCTTTATTTGAATTTGCATGAATAAAATATTTAATGTCAAGTTATGATAATATTGTCAAATAAATCATAATTATAAAATTAATACAAATAATAATTATTACCTTCTTCTTCTGTGACAATATTGTTGTTCGCTATTATAGTTTCCTGTAATAAATCTCTATGCAACTGAATGCCCTCTAAATTTTGAGACATGACTATCCCGTCATCTAATTGGATGAAAAAATAAACAATATAAGTATCATGAATTATAATTTTAAAAATAGCAATTACAAAATGTATATATATGTTAGTGTTTACCTTGTTGTAGGACAATATTATTATTCAGCACCCTTATGACTTCTGAAACATCCTCATGTATCTGAACACCCTCAGATATTGGGAACATAACAATTCCTTTATTTGGATTGACATGAATAAGACAATTAGTATAAAATCATTACTTTTTTGAAGTTATAAGAATATTGTAAAATAAATCATAATTGAAATATAAATAATATTTCATACCTTCTTCCTCAGATATGGGAGGCATGACTATTGCATCATATAATTTTCATGAAAAATATAAACAATATAACTATTAGCATTCATTATGAAAATAGCAAATATTAGTATTTGCAAGTTATAATATAAACGAATCATAATTAGAAAATATTATTACTCGAGGTTCTTACCATTTAGAACATTAGTATTGTTTGTCAATGTGGTGACTCTTGAAACATTTTGGTGGAAGTGAACACCCTCGATGTGGAAGGCATAAGAACTCCTGTATTTTAAATTAGACAAAATATATATATATATATATATGTATTGAGTATAAAAACTAATGTTTCAATTAATATATATGAAAATGATAATACTTAAGAGCTTACTTGTGGCATTTGAACATTAGTTCTATAATGCAATTGTTTGTCACGTAGAACACATACTCTTAATTGGCGTGCTTCTTTTTGAAGTTGTTTCAATTTATCCTTGAATATGGGATCATCATGATCGATCTGGCGTGAAATGAGTAATTTTCTTTTTCGACATAGTCGATTGATTTTAGCGATGGCGAATGACGTTCCATCTGGAAAAACACGAGATTGTCTAGCATAAACAAATTTATTTCCTCATCATGTGATCGAAATATAGTGTAAAAAACACAATCAGTTAAAATAAATTCACCGTGTGATCAAAACGGAATGTAAAAAGTACAATCACATCACATTTTTCTCATAATAAAAAAATAAATGAAAAAAAAAGAACCATAAATTTAACTACAATAAAATCACAATAAGAAAAGAACCATAGAACTAATTAGAATCTCATTTTTATTTTTGTGAGAGTTTATATTTATTTAACTTTAATCATATTAAAAAATTAAAAAATTAAAAATAAAATTATAATAGTAAATAAAAAGATTAAATAACATTAAAAATTAGTTAATCACATTTTTTTAACTATTAAACTAACTACAATCACATTAAAAAAAGAATCATTCAACTAATTACGATCACATTTTTCTTTTTGTGAGAGTTTATATTTATCTAACTTTAATCATTAAAAAAATTAAATAACATTAAAAATTAGTTAATCACATTTTTTTAACTATTAAACTAACTACAATCACATTAAAAAAAGAATCATTCAACTAATTACAATCACATTTTTTTTTTGTGAGAGTTTATATTTATCTAACTTTAATCATATTAAAAAAGTAAAAATAAAATTAAAATAGTAAATAAAAAGATTAAATAACATTTAAAATTAGTTAATCACATTTTTTTTAACTATTAAACTAACTACAATCACATTAAAAAAGAATCATTCAACTAATTATAACTAACTACAATCATATTAAAAATTAAAAATTAAATTAAAATAGTAAATAAAAAAGATTAAATAACATTAAAAAAACAAACATTGATGTAAGCGCAACAATCATATTAAAAAAGAGTCATTGAACAAACTACAATCACATCACATTTTTCCCATAATAAAATAAATAAATTAAAAAAAGAGCTATTAAACTAACTACAATCACATTAAAAAAAAGAATTATATTAAAAATTATAATCACATTAAACTAACTAATTATAATGACATTTTTCTTTTGTGAGGGTTTATAACTAACTAATTATAATGACATTTTTCTTTTTGTGAGGGTTTATATTTATCTAACTTTAATCATATTAAAAAGTAAAATAGTAAATAAAAAGTTAAAATAACATTAATACAATCACATTAAAAAAGAATCATTCAACTAATTATAATCACATTTTTTCTTTTTATCTAACTTTAATCATATTAAAAAATCAAAAACTAATTATAATCACATTTTTCTTTTTATCTAACTTTAATCATATTAAAAATCAAAAATAAAATCAAGAAAACCATTGAACTAACTTTAATCATATTAAAAATTAAAATAGTAAATAAAAAGATTAAATAACATTAATACAATCACATTAAAAAAAGAATCATTCAACTAATTATAATCACATTAAAAATCAAGAAAACCAAAAATAAAATCAAGAAAACCATTGAACTAATTTTTGATTAACTACAATATTTTTTATCTAACTTTAATCATATTAAAAATCAAATATAAAATCAAGAAAACCATTGATTTTTCTTTTTATCTAACTTTAATCATATTAAAAAATCAAAAACTAATTATAATCACATTTTTTTCTTTTATCTAACTTTAATCATATTAAAAATTCAAAAATAAGAAATCAAATCAAGAAAACCATTGAACTAATTTTTGATTAACTACAATATTTTTTTATCTAACTTTAATCATATTAAAAATAAAAAATAAAATCAAGAAAACCATTGAACTAATTTTTGATTAACTACAATATAAAAACAGTAAATAAAATCAAAAAAACCATTGTACTAACTACAATATTAAAACAGTAAACAAAAGAAAAAGTTAAGAAGGGAAAAAAATGTCTTGGGAAGGATAAAATTAAGAGGGAAAAAATTAAGAGGGAAAAATAAATAAACACTTATTAAATAAGACTTGATTACAATTGTCTCTTGGGATGCAAATTACATGTATAAGATGCAAAAAGTAATGGCCCTGAAGAAGAAAACCGAGAAAAAAATGTCTTGGGAAGGATAAAATTAAGAGAGAAAAAATTAAGAGGGAAAAATAAATAAACCCTTATTAAATAAGACTTGATTACAATTGTCTCTTGGGATGAAAATTACATGTATAGGATTTTCTTTTTAATCATTATAAAAAATCAAAAACTAATTATAATCTTTTTATCTAACTTTAATCATATTAAAAATTCAAAAATAAGAAATAAAATCAAGAAAACCATTGAACTAATTTTTGATTAACTACAATATTTTTTTATCTAACTTTAATCATATTAAAAAATAAAAAATAAAATCAAGAAAACCATTGAACTAATTTTTGATTAACTACAATATTAAAACAGTAAATAAAATCAAAAAAACCATTGTACTAACTACAATATTAAAACAGAAAACAAAAGAAAAAGTTAAGAAGGAGAAATAAGGATAAAATTAAGAGAGAAAAAATTAAGAGGGAAAAATAAATAAACCCTTATTAAATAAGACTTGATTACAATTGTCTCTTGGGATGAAAATTACATGTATAGGATTTTCTTTTTAATCATATTAAAAAATCAAAAACTAATTATAATCTTTTTATCTAACTTTAATCATATTAAAAATTCAAAAATAAGAAATAAAATCAAGAAAACCATTGAACTAATTTTTGATTAACTACAATATTTTTTTATCTAACTTTAATCATATTAAAAAATAAAAAATAAAATCAAGAAAACCATTGAACTAATTTTTGATTAACTACAATATAAAATTAAGAGAGAAAAAATTAAGAGGGAAAAATAAATAAACCCTTATTAAATAAGACTTGATTACAATTGTCTCTTGGGATGAAAATTACATGTATAGGATTTTCTTTTTAATCATATTAAAAAATCAAAAACTAATTATAATCTTTTTATCTAACTTTAATCATATTAAAAATTCAAAAATAAGAAATAAAATCAAGAAAACCATTGAACTAATTTTTGATTAACTACAATATTTTTTTATCTAACTTTAATCATATTAAAAAATAAAAAATAAAATCAAGAAAACCATTGAACTAATTTTTGATTAACTACAATATTAAAACAGTAAATAAAATCAAAAAAACCATTGTACTAACTACAATATTAAAACAGTAAACAAAAGAAAAAGTTAAGAAGGAGAAATTAAACAAAAATAACACTACTGTTTGCATATGTAGTCCTTTGAAAGTGAAAGTATGGAAATGAGAACGAAGAAGGAGAAAGCAAAAAAGTTAAGAAAAATATGTGTATTGGAGGAGTTATAAAGAAAAAATTAAGAGGGAAAAAAATGTCTTGGGAAGGATAAAATTAAGAGGGAAAAAATTAAGAGAGAAAAATAAATAAACACTTATTAAAGAAGACTAAATAAGACTTGATTACAATTGTCTCTTGGGATGCAAATTACATGTATAAGATGCAAAAAGTAATGGCCCTGAAGAAGAAAACCGAGAAAAAAATGTCTTGGGAAGGATAAAATTAAGAGAGAAAAAAAAAATTAAAAGAAATAAATAAACCCTTATTAAATAAGACTTGATTACAATTGTCTCTTGGGATGAAAATTACATGTATAGGATGCAAAAGTAATACCCTGGGGTTTGACCGAGGCTTTAAAAAATTAAAAGTCATTTATACCGAGGCTTTAAAAAATTAAAAGTCATGTACACAATAATTACATGTATAGATGGGTCTCTTGGAAATGTAAAAAGTAAATTTTTTTTTTAAAAAAAAATAAAAAATCAGAAAATTAGGATTGGCATATTGGAGCTTCCACAGGCCTTGGGGGTTAAAACCCCCTTTTGCTTAATATATAGTATAGATATAGATAGATATAGATGATTTCTTATTTTTACAATATTTTATTATTACAAAAAGATGGTTTGGAGGATTATGATAGGCACACTTGGAAAAGCGATGCTATTTTCGTCAAATGCGATGACTTGTATAAGTTTTGGAGATATTTTTGCCAAATGCAACGACATGTATAAGTTTAAGAGATTAGCATCTAGACTGATGAATTTAAAATTTGAAAATTAAATTTATACCTTGAGAATTTAATAATTTTTAAAAGTTTAAAAATACTTTTCCTAGCATTTGTCAAGGTAGTCTCTAATTAGTTTTTATCAGCTTATCACCGGTGCTATGCATGGAATAATTATAAATATTTATATTTATTTTAGATTTTTTTAATATATAAATTATGTTTTTTAAGATTTTTTAATAAAAATAATTTAACAATCTTATTACTAACCATAGTGTATGAGAGAAGTTGAAAAGGGTATTGCAATAACTATATGCAGATTGTATCTATAATTATTTGTATGAGGGGATTAAATGCTGATCAGGGGATTTTGACTAAATCAATAAATACAGGCATGTGGAAAGACATGTGAATTGAAAAAAGTTAATAAATGCTGATCAGGAGATTTTGACCAAATTAATAAATGCTGAATTTTTTTTTAATAAAAAATTTAGAAAATTCAGATTGAGATATTGAAACTCTCACAGGCCTTGGGGTTAAAAACCCTATTTTACTTAATATATAGTATAGATTTTTTAAAAAATAAAAAGTTGTTCTCAACTGAGCATAAACAGATCATAGTAAAAGAGTTTCTCACAATTTTCTATCATTTCTTATTATTTCTCACCTATTTAACCATTCAAATAAGCGAAAGGATTTCTTATTTTTGTACTTTCTTTTTATATTTTCTCACCAAACTCCAACATTTAAATAGAGTATAAGAGATTAGCAATTAGACGGATGAATTAAAAATTTAAAAATTAAATTTATAGCATGAGTGTCTAATGATTTTTAAGAATTTAAAAATACTTCTATATACTCCTTTCGTCTTAAAATAATTGTACTTTTTTGGAAATTTAACTTTTTTTTGGTAGTAAAATTATTATATTTGAAAAAAGTTGATTTTTCAAAATTATCTTTTTGATAGTATATTTTTTGGGAATATCAATAATATACTTGTACTTTTTATATTGTTTATTAATTTAAAAGAATGACAAAATAAAAAATTTATATTATTTTTGTACTTGATTTTTGAAGAGAAATTAATATTTTGAGATAATAAAAAATAGAATAAGGGACTAATATTTTGGGACGAAATGAGTAATATTCACTTTTGTGAAAGTAGTTTTTATTTTTATTTTTGGTTAAAATAAAATAAAGCTTGGTTTGGCATATTAGAAAAAAGTTAAAAAATTACTATCTTATTTAAATCATATCATTTTATTTAAATCACATTACCTCTCTAACACATTACTTCAAACTCAATAAAAAATCTAATCCATATTTTATAAAAAATCAAAAATACACTTATTTATATTATTCCAAATAATCCCTAAATAACAAGTTCTCAACCTAGCATAAACAGATCATTATGGTAAAGTAAAGTGTAAGAGCTGGTGCTTCATCTCATAGCAATGGTAGGGAGCAACAAAAAGTATGATCCAAATGATTTAAAATTGTCAAAACGAACATTTAAGCCAAACAACCTAAACGCAGAGAGAGAGAGAGAGAGAGATTCATTTCATTTCTTCCAATTTTTCATGAAGATGAAGATCATGTCACCATTGACCCTTCTCTTCACAAACAATCTCATACTCCAATCAACTCTCGTTCTCTTTCTCACTCTCTCTCTCTCCTTCCTCAAGATCCCCATTCTCTTCCTCCAAGGCCTCCACACCTACATCCACCCCGACGATGTCAACCCCTCCGCCGCCCCCAATGGCGGCGTCAGGGCCGCGATCCGAAGACCCGGCACCTCCGACCACCAAGAACTCAAACCCAGAAAACGATCCAAAGAAAAATTCGAATTCGACGAAAACAAAGCTCAGATCTTCAGACTCAAACTCACCGATGGTCATCTTCAGACCCGTCTCTATTTCAATCAGTTTCGCAGCGCTTTCAATTCGACTGTCATTGCTTTGTCTTGCTTTGTGCTTCACAACTCTTTGTCTGTACTCGAAGGTTCTGGAATTATCGTCAATGGTGGTACTATCGTTCCGATTCTGTTAGGGTTAGCTAGTGTTTGTAGGGTTTTTATTTCAATTGTGAGAGTTTCGTTCGAAAAATCGGCGTCCAAGAGGTCTGAGAAGCAATTGAGTGTTGTATTGGGGTTTTTAGGGTTTCTATTAGGGTTTGCGATCGTGATTGAGGTTGTTCCCAATTGGGTTCTTGATTTTGGGTTTGGATCGTTTGATGGGTTTGGGAAATTTTTGATTGCTACTTTCATGGGATGCATTGCGGGTTTATTGTACATGCCGGCGGGGAGGTGTGCCCGGGCATTTTGGCTTGGGACCGATCAGATTCGATGCAATTTGTCGATAATTAATTGTGGTTGGATTGCAAGAACACTTCTTTATGCTAACTTCTTGTTGATTATATTCACTTCATTGCTTTGGATCAACCCATTTGCTAATCTCCTTGTTAACAATCATGTGGATGATAAGAAAGGAGGAGCACATTTGATTGGTAAAGCTGATGAATTGGTTGGTAATTTGGGGATGTCGCAATCAGATTTTGAGAAATTTAGGTTTTGGTGTTTGGTAGTCTCAGGTCTTTTGCAGATTGCAACTTTGCGCCCAAATTTGCAAATGTATTTAAATGAGGCAGTGTTGTCTTGGTACCAGAGGTTACATGGTGGCAAGGTTCCAGATTTGGATTTCAGTAGGGCAAAGGTTTTTCTTCACAACCACTACTTGTGTCTTGTAGTTCTTCAATTTTTCGCACCACCGGCACTGGTACTTCTCTTTCTTGGGTTCTCTCAAATTGATGGCAATTTGTTGAAGAATTTCCAACCGGTACGTAGTTCATTCCCCTGCTCTGCTTTGGTTAAGCAAGTAACTTTATTTATGGCTTGGTGGATTAATTTTGTTTGGGCTATATTTATTTCGGCAAGCCTTGTTCTGTATCGGCGTGGCGTCTTGTATGTTTCATAATGATGTTTTGATTTCCAGCCCTTGAACCGGTTATGCGGCTAGTTTTGAGCCAAGAGTGTTGTGATTGTAACATACTTTTTCCACATTCAATTGATGAGTTGCAATTTTGGGGCAACATTAACACATTTTTGGAGGCTTTATCTTAATTTTGTCAATTTTGTCTTTTTTTCTTTTTAGATGAACTTCATGCTTGTAATTTATTGAAGCAAGAGTGTTTACAAGGATACGTGTCCATGGGAAAATGAATTGATGAAACTATAATTCACGAATCACGACTAAACGGAACTTTTGTTGTGCCAATATTATTTTTTTGTTGTTATTTTATATATTCAGTCTTGGGGGTGTGTTCCTTCCAAGGTTCAGGGATCGGAAATTCTTTGGTGCCATTGGATTAGAGGAAAACTTTTGAATTAACTGTACTTGTGGGAAACTTAAGGGCCTGTGTACCCCTGGGGATTAATCGGGTTTTGATCTGGATACTCCAATGCCAATAATAAAAAACAAAAAAAAATTCCTTTAAAACTAGCATCAGCAGGAAATTTGTTGTGATTAGAAGTTCCGAACTCATCTTCTACATTATCTAAAAGGATAAATTACATTGACACCCCCTCTATTAAACTAAAATCACACCGGTACCACCTTTATTCTCTAAAATATCACTGTACTCTTACTTTAAAAACGTTTTACGGTTGGCTCTATGCGGTAGTTGACTGTACAATTGACCAAATAGAAAATGATGAGATCAACATAAATAACACTTGAAATGCCAAATATCCTCACATTCCTTCTTTTGTTCCCGTTCCATTCTCTCCATCTCCGTCTCCCTCTCCCATTTCCTCCTTCCCTTTCCCTTTCCATTTCCCCATACTCACAACTACCTCCAGCCCACCTAGTCTCTTCCAACCATATAGAAGTGCGCACACACACAAAAAAGAATAATTAAAAAAAAATCCAATGAATTGTGAAAACAACTTGGAAATTCAAGTAGAGAGAAATTTGAGGGGCAATCACATGAACTTGGTGGGATCAAGAAGAAAATATGCACAGGTTCTGGTGAACTTGGAAAACCAAGAAATAAATAATAGCCATAAACAAATAAATAGAAAAAGACAAACAAATAAATAACTACATATTGGCAATCGTTTAATTCTGCATAATGATTTTCATGATCACAAATTAGAATAGAAATTTTAACAGAAACCACCACACCACACTTTACCACTATTTCAGCCCCATAGTTTACCCATCCACAACTGCAAACCACCAACCCTCCATACCCACAACCAATCTTCCTTCTGCAACAACACCTAACCCATTAGATCATATCAATACCTCTCTCAAGTTCCCAATCAGTTCATGATCTTTGTGATGGTGATGGTGATTCAAGGGCTCGCAACAACAGCCAACCTATAATTGAATCATACCGAACCCACAATTAGATGAACACTTCTCTCAAGTTCCCAATGCTGATGAAAACAACAATGCATGTCATCAAATCCAACAAGTTGATTATCGATCCTTTTGATTTTGATGAAAGCACTGTGCTGTCGAATCCAAGATCTTCGTGATTCTGGTAAAAATTATGGCGGTTGCCGATGGAGCGAGGTTCATAGGTCATTGGCAATGGAGAAGATATCGGTTGGAGCCTGGAGGGCTTGAGTTTCGGTTGTTGGTTCAATGGTTATGCTTGGATTACAGAAAGGATATGAGAGAGAGAAGGGATAATCAGAAGTGTTTTGAAGTAAATTTCCAAACCATTGTGTTTAATGGTATTTTCAATAGCAAAGGGGGTCACGGTGTCATTTCATTGTTTTCTAGTGGGTTTTGTGTAATTTACCCTTTCTTTAAATGTTATCTTAAGCATCAAGTTAATTATTTCACTATCTTTTTTTTGTACGTAAACTATAAAGCTGTCACCACCATCAGAAAATCATAATAGTTCCACACCGCTACTATTTCACTACTACCACTACCATTTTGGCATCCATGGCCACCCTTCTTTGTAGTAGTTGGAACTTGGAGTGTAATACTACTTGGAGCTGGAATGTTGCACCTTTACTACCCTTGATACTCGTACAATTGGAATTCATCATAATAGGAGTTGGAAAAATGATAATCTTTACTGTTTTATTTTAGTTAGCATATGATTCTACTTTTTCCCCCTTTCTAAACAATAAATGCTAATCATGCCTCTTATTTTTTTTTCAACTGTGTTTTGTATAATTTATAGCATATATACTATTATGTAAAACCAATACCCTTGTATAGTCATATACTCACCTATTGCCTAATTTCTATTTATAGATACACATGTTATATGTCAAAGTACACTAGCGTCCACCTTAAAAATTAATTAGAAATAATCATTTTTCCCATCCAGTAGTATTCAGGAATAGCATGAATCTCAAGGCAGAACTGATTTGCTTCTCATCCCGTAATCAAATCTATATTTCATGTGGAATTTAGAGGATTTATTTTAAGCTTGATCATAATTCTTTTAAATTTTCTCCTAGGGCATGTTTGATTGATAGGATTAGAGCATGGATTGAGATTATTAATCCATGGACCCAATAATCACGTGTTTGTTTTGAAATTTTGTTTCAGGATTATTAATTTAATAGATAATTAATCCAACGAATTTGTAGGATTATTAGTAATGGGGTAAGAGTGAGATTATATATCCTGAGTTGGAAAATAAAATAAAAAAACTCTTTTACCTTTATATGTTTTTTTATCCAATGCAAATCAAACTATGGATAAGGGGATAATTTATCCTACTAATCCAATTGGATAGTGAATACCACAATAATTTAATGGGATTATTAATACTTTAACTATTAGTCTTGTGAATCAAATATAGAGCTAGTGTATTAGATCTTCATGCAATTCTGTCGTCGATACAGGTTTCAACATTGCTGTTTCTTTTACTACTAAAATTTATGTGTTATGGTTTTGGCACTAACGGTTTCTTCATAAGAGTTGCTCTAATAGCATATTTCAATCCAGGATATGTCGTGGAAATTTTTTCATAAATGTGGTTATATGAGATCATGGTCTTTATAAATGCTAGAAGTAGATGTGTGATTTTCCAAATTAGTCGATCCAATCAATCTGTTGAGTTATAATGGCTACAGAATATGTAGTTATAGTTTAATTTTGATTCTTGCATTAAAATGTGTCGCTGTTGTGTGTAAATGGTCCATGATTGACTTCAGTCTGAAACTTGGAAACTGCTGGCCAGCCTGGCCTTGTCTCCTAAATGGTTTAAACTTGTGCTATGAAGTTACCACATCAATCTCTTCAAACTCCTGCAGCTTGAGATGTGCACTAGATTGATTTTTTCTCGAATCATTGTGAATTTCAAGCATACAATACACTGATGTCAAGCTATAAGGTGGAATGGTAAAGTCGAATGCTTGAAAATTGTAGCATGAATTTCTTGAATATGTTTTCCAATTTGGACAGTGGTTGTATTGTCTATCGTCAATAACATGATGCCTGAGAATCTAAATGGAAATGTTGTTAAATGGAAATGTTGGACGAACTCATGAATAAATGGAAATTGTTTTTGTTTGTGTCAGATTGCTGTGGTATGTGTTGATTAAGTTGCAAAAAACATGACATATATATATATATATATGGTTTTGTAACTATGATCTGATCTCAGAGAGCCTTTTATGCAAAATTCTACTTCCCAAGATCTAGATGTACTTAGCTAATTCCAACATTGATTAAGACAATCAACCTGATGTTGTTATTAGGTCATTGTTTCATAAAATAGAACTTAACAATCATATGATTCCACAAGTGTTGCTTATAAAGTTGTTATTTAAGTCTTGCATTTGCTATAATTATTTTACAAATATTTAGGGTTTAGGATTTAGGGTTATTTTCTTATTCATAATTCAGCTTCTTTTCCTCATTGTACTTTGTCCTGTTCAACCATTCCGTATCATATATATATATATATATTATTAGAAGAAATATTTTTTTCATGCTTAAGTGACACGTTATAAGAGCTTATTTTTTCTAAGAGAGCCACGTCATACATATAGAGTTCTATACAAATCCAAATCTAATTTAAATCATATTAACTTTACTTATTTTATATGAACTTTATTTGACAAATATTTTTTTTCATATATTTTTCATGGTAAATTGATATAATCTATAAGTCGAATACCAATTTTGCGTTTCATATTTTTCTTCTTAATTTTTTCAAAGGTATTAGGATTTTTTTAATGTTAAATTTCCTTTCTTTTTTTTTTCTTCTCAATTTTCCCGTACATTATTCTATATCTAATACCAATTCTATATTATGAATTTGTCATTTTAGTTTTATAATAATTCCATATATGAAATTATACTTAATTTCTTACATTATTTTATAGAATCACAACTCACAGTAGGAAAATCTTGCATAACAATGATACTCTCGAAGAACCTCTAAATTTTAGATTTACCACTTGAGTTATGTGAGGTCCCTAACCTTTGTAAAACCCATTAAGTCCTTGACCTTTGAATTATTTCAATAAAGACCCTCAGATCCCTATTTGTTTTCAATATTAGTTATAGAGTTGAAAATACGCACCAACCAAAAACTTGAAAACCTTGGTTGAACTCGGAGCTCAAGAATCATTTCCAAAATTTTAATAATAATTAAATTAATTTTTTAATTATATTTTACACACAAAAATCATTGGTTTTCGGTTCTCAGTATGATTCACCGTTTAATCCGAAATAAAGAAATTTTGACCGAATTGAATTTTCAAATCTTAATTAAATTAAATACTACACTTAATTAATTGTTCAAATTCATAAATTAAATTCAAAGCCCTCACATTTTTATTAAATTACTAATTGACCCCCGAATTAGTACTATTATATGTAAATATATGTGTGTGTGTGTGTGTGTGTACACTTGTACCTTTAAACCTATTGTATACATTATATTTTGAAATTTTCAATAATTGTACACAAAAAATAAAATAATCCCCTCAAATCATCATCATGTGGTTGGCCATACATATATATTTGAAACAAATTTGCATGAATTATCTAGGTGCAAACTTTATATATATAGATGTATATATGCATTGTACTTGAACTGGGATAATTTGATTAAGATAAAACCCTAACAAGATCATGCTTAGGTACTCAATTAAGACTTCTAATTGTCTACTATTCCATTGAATTCAAACTAAATTCAAAACATCCAATCCATTTCCAACCAATGGGCAATTTGGACCTTTTACACTAATTTGATTATAAATACGAGAGCATCTATTTACACACACCACTCTCTCTCTATACACATCTTTCACACACAACTTTCCAACACACTCTCTCATTAAGTGTGTGGGAAGAGGGGATATGGTGTGTGTATATAGAGGCTCCCTATAAATACCACCTCTCCCTTAACATTTGCACACAAGAACACACACACAAACACCCTATTCGGCTGAGAGAAAGAGAGGGCAAGAGAGTAAGCTTGGTGGAGAAAAGGAGAGAAAGAGAAAGTCTTGTTAGCAAACCAACCAAGCCTCAAGTAAGTCACATCACCATCTCTCTTTTTATTTCCTTTTTCAAATACATGTTATTAGAGATTTAAAATCATACTTTTAGATGTGTTATAATGGTGTTCATGTGTTCAAAGTTGATGAATTGGGCTTTGATCTTTCTTTTACTCATATTTTCTCTTCATCAATGTAAAACTACCTTTTTTGTTCCCATATCTCAAATTATTTCCAAAGGCATACCATCACTCTTAGAATTTGAGTTATTGATACATTATTTAGTGGGTTTTCATCACAAAAGAAGTGAAAATTTTCACTTAGTTGGCATCTTTTCTCACCATCATTCTTATTTTGAGTATTGTGCATGAAGAACCAATTTATCGCCAACTTTTGAAAATTTTAGAAAAATATAGAAAAATCATTTGGATCTTGGTTTTATGTTAAAAACTTTCTTAAAGAGTTAACTTTTAAGGAAAATTGATTTCATTGAAAAAAGTGAGTGGTTTGTAAGAAAATTCGATTTTCGTAACGGTTGACGAATCTAGACAGCGTTGGAGTGTTTTTTAAATAATTAAAAATCTAGAAAAGATATTCCATTTCTGAAAAATGTTCTGAAAATTAGATAAAATTCTCTACGAACCATAGGAAGGCCAAGCTCGGGAAAAATCTGAAATGGTCTTTTTGATTTTAATCTTTAAATGATATTGAATCTGAAAATTTAATTTTGTATTGGTATTCTAAACTCTTTTCTTCATGAATATATTTATTAGTATATGATCATGTCTTGGTATGATATTGCATGTGTTATGGTTGTATTCTTTATCTTCTTCATTTGATGATGTTCATGCTTATGTGGATATTACTATCTCGTTAAGTTGTTTTAACTTTAATTTAAGACATCTAACTCAACTGAAAACTTAATTGGGGTAGTATTAGGTTGTCAATCACTTGAATACTGAAGATAGGACAATGTGTTAAGTATAGATTGATGGGATGTGCTTCCTAATTGAAGGTTAAGTCTTGCGCAAGCAGTTATCGCGTAAACCCTAAAATGGAACGGACGTATTCGGACTCTTGCAATGATTTGATTTGTTAAGATAAGGTTGGGTCTATATGGGACATTCAAGAGGATAAAACTTTTTTGGAAGGATAATGTTAGATTCAGGATGATAAAACATTTTTCTTTTCGTCGTCCCTTTTGAGGTTCACCGATGGCGCTGCACGGTATGTAACTATTGTAGGCATCCATGGTAAGGACTGCAAAGCAACAAAAGGGGGAGTTCTGAATAGTCTGGTGTCAAATTCTTGCAGTTGGGAGGATGAAATGTCTTTGAGAGATTTCTAGATTACTAACATCTAACCATGTAATCCTTTATTATTGAATGATTATCATGCTTTATTAATTGATTGTTATAATTATGATGGTGTATGAGATTGGAAAAAGGGAACGGGGTGTGTGTGCGTTTACTGGATATTCAAAACTCATGGCGTTTCATACCAGGTATTGAAGACTATTAGACTGGTCAAAAGAAAAGCTGAAGTATTTGAAGACGTATGGTTATCCCATAAGAGTTATGAACTAGTTTGTAAACACGTTTTGAGATTGTAAGTGATTAATTGCTTGTTGTATTTAAGATATGATTTTGTAATTATTATATATATCGTTTGTAATCTATCTTTATGCCCCGTCAACTTATGTAGGCATGTAGGCATTGTGTTAATACTTTATCAAGATTTGTCAAAAAGATAGCTTTGCTATCTAAGGTGGTTGGATTTAGAAGGGAGGCTATATTAACTTCTCCGACCTTCTTGAGATTTTACTTGGTTATTAGCCAAATGACTCATTAGTGAAGTTTTCTACTCTTATAATTTTAGATAAACCCTGTATTTATTTGTTAATATATTCTTTGATATTCTCGATTTTTGGGGCGTCACAAGTTATTTTTTCAATTGTTGAGCAGTAAGTTCTTTTATGTTTTGACATTATATTACAGATGATTAATCACATCACACATTGAGATATATCTATCGTTTGGATGTTTTCATTATTTTTTCATTTTGGATTTAGATGTTATTATGTCATTCTTTCTTGGTTACTTGTTCGTTAAAATTCTTTTATATAGTTGATATTTTAATTTAATTAAGAGTGTTTATTTTATAATCTTATAATTTAATATATATATATATAGGGAAAATTAGTGAAACATCCCTCTTTAACTTTGTATAGTAGATCCAAGATAATATTTTTTTATTAGTTAAGATCTCTTAATATTTTCACAGTGAAAATTCGACTCAGAAACATTTTGGCCCCAATTTAGAGAAATTTCAAACTTTCTTTGATATGAAATTAGAAAATTTTCTCCATGAAAATTAAAATTTCTTGGAGTCAGGTCAAAATTTCTATGAGCCGGACAAAATTTTTCTGAGTCGAGCAAAATTTCTCTAAATCGAATTTTCTCTGTAGAAATGTTGACCTTAACTACTATGAAAATATTGTATGTCCTTTATCTTATAAAATCTTAATATCAGAGATCTTAAAATTTTTTTTCCATATATATATATATAATATAATCATTATATGATAATCCAACTACAACATATTTATATTTTCTAAATGAATATAAAAGAAAATTAAATAGTTAGTATTACTTTTAGTTTTATGTTACTAATTCTTCTTCCAATTTAGCTATTATTTTTAATATTAAAACGAGTATTTATTTTACTATTTTATAATTTAATATATATCATACAAAATTATTATACGATAATTACACTTTTATAATACGATAGAACTAAAATTATCAAAATATGCAAATAATTTAACAAAAATTAACATATATAAGTATTCAAGTAATAATTTAGAATATGTGACGACCGGGTTCTTTTTCCATTTTTCTTTATTTCTTTTTCGCTTCCTTCTCCTTTTGTCTTTGTTGGAATTGAAATGACCAGAAATAGTTCTCTAAATAGAGCCCCTGTTCTTGTTTTGTTTAGTGTCGATTTTCATTAGTTCTAGACAGCGTGGGGTTAGGTCCGAAGTGCCCGGAAGCGAAGCGAAAATTTTCTGGGCTGCTAGGCCAGGGCCGTACGTGTAGGGGCCCAGGGCCGCACGTGCGGGGTTGGGTCGCACGTGCGAGAGGCCAAGCCGCACGTGTGGGAAGATGGGTGTTTGGCTGGGGAGCACACTGCTTGAAAGACACGTGTGGAAGGAGGTGCGGGAGGAGCCCTGCACGTGCGAGGATAAAGGCCGCACATACGAGAAGGGGCGCTCCGCACGTGCGGGGCTTCCCGTACGTGCGGGGTTAGGTGCCGCACGTGCGGTACTCTGGGCATCCGAAAACCCTATTTTTTTTACCCTTTTTGCCAAATTTGTAACCCATTTGGGGCCTCTCCTTCTCACTCTAAACCTCATATTTTCTCCTCCTTCTCTCTAAAAACCCTCATCTAGCACACCAAACCCTTGATCTCTTGTGATTCTTGGGCCAAAGATCATCATCTCTCCATAATCTTGAGAATCTAAGCTAGAGTTCTTCTTGGTGTAGTAGAGGAGTGAAGGATCCTCCATTAAAGCTAGGGTTTCATCATCTTCTTCATCAATCTTTGAGGTAGGGATTCTTGAGTTATATATACTAGTTTCGCCATTTGATGATGATTTAAAAGCTTTCTTCTAGTTTTGATGATTTCAACTTTGTGATTTCAAATTTGTAGAGATTTTCTTCAAAAGAGGGTTTTTTCTTTAAACTTTCAAAATTTTGGTCAATCTTTGAGGGTTCCATCTTGTTGATCTAAGAAAGATGTTTTGATGAGGGTTTTCACCAAGAAATGGGAAGTGATTGTCTTGAGGAAAAACCCTAGAAATTGGGGATTTTGAGAAAACATAAAAATACTTGTGAAATCTTTTTTGTTTTGTGTCATGAAGATGAATGAGATATTATTGTGATATAATTGTTAAAAATATTTGAACATGTGTTGTTGGAAAGTAGTGAATGACTATGTATCATGAACATGAAAATTGTAAGATCTTGGAATTATGTTGAAAATATTGTATTGCCTTAAAGAGGCTAACTTGTTGTGGTTTGTACATGGTGAGAGTTGGTTGTTTTGAGAAATGGCTTTGAAAGGAAGAAATGAGAAATGGGATTGATTGATATCGTTGTAGAGATATATTGAGAATAGACAAATGTTATGACATAGTAATTATTGCATCATGTTTCAATTGAGTTATTATCATCTTTTTGTGCATCTTGGCATGTGATGGAAAAACATTTATTTTGAGAAAGATTATATTATGATGGAAATTATGATAATGTGTATGGGGTAAATACGTGGTAAGTTCGGATAGGAGGTGTAGTTGAACTTGTTAAGTTGGCCTGAGTGTCCATGGTGAAAGACCAGAAAACCGTGCGGATAGGTGTCGAGCCTTCCGGTTAATATCGGTAAAAATGACAGTTTGGTAGTACTCGTAGAGTCTACTTGCAGACACCAGCCTAGGGATTACCAGTGTCGTAATTACTGCCCCTATTGATTAAAATTGGAAGTTTGTAATGTGTTGAGATTGTCAACCTTAATTGAAATGGAAATTTTGAGAAGAGCATGAAAAATGAAATTTTCTTTAAAAAGCATGGCATAGTATGAGCATTTATATTTTATTGAGATTTGGGATAACTGTATATACTTTGTTAGAATTCGCTACTGGGCTTTATGTTCACCCCTACGGGGTTTGGTGCAGGTAAAGATGTGGTGATTCCGCTAAGCTAAGGGCGTGGATATGTTTTGGCGAAGAGTAGTTTAGCTCTTATTTTGTTGTGATATTTTTGTAAGCCAAGAGCTAACGTGTTTGGGTCCAAGAGACCACTTTTGTGTAACTGGGCTATTGCCTTGGAAGATGTAAGCCCTTAAGGGCAATTTATTGTTTTGAGATTAGATGCTTCACATGCTATAGATTCATGTATTCTTTTGTGTTGTGAATGTATACCGCATGTGGAACTTTTGTATTAAACTCATTTATTATATATATGAAGATGGAAAGGTTGTTATTATCGTATAGTGAATGCTTGTTAAATTGGGGAGTTCATGTTGAATTATTTTCGGGGCGTGACAACTTGGTATCAGAGCTGTCGGGTTTGAATACTTTGGGCTCGCGGGAAGTGGTTGCTATACCACAATGGGTTCATTTCGCATGATTAGGAAGTGTCTTGTCTATGTGATTATGTGACAGCATGCTTGTGTGACTATGTGGGTATGAGATTAGACTTTTGGGATGTTATTTGCGCCTATTAGATTTCTTGAGGTCTTATTAGAAGGGTACCTGATCAATATTAATTCTACTAAAAATTCTTAGTTTCTCATGGGACGAATCTTATCACTAAAGGATAATCCGTATGTACTTATGTGACTACGTGCTTATGTGGAGTGAATTAAATTGTTTACGTGTTAGAATGTATATAATTGTTATAGTTTAACGTGTGAGGCAAGTTACGAGCACATTTGGGATGATGTGCTAAATTGTTTATTTTGATTCTCAATTAGGATGTCGGGAAGATTTCGAACAAAAAGTGGTAGGGGTGGAAGGCGAGGTCGAGGTCACCGAGGTGTACATGAGACACCGGTCCACGAGGTTCCAGTACAAGAAGAGGGTTTAGGCCAAGCTAACATGGCCGAACAAGTTGGGCAAGCGGAGGTGCCGGGGCAAGTCGGCCAAGCCGTAATAGGGGCTATAGCCCGGGAGATGGCGGGAGCATTGAGGGAGTCTATGAATATACTTAGGGCGGTGACCCAAGCAAGGGAGAATGTTGCGGAGACAAGGGCAAGCTTCCTCACGAGGGAGTTCTTGCGAGCCAAGCCGGATGAGTTCCATGGTGGCCCCAATCCGAAGAAAGCAGACGAATGGCTAGAACAAACGGTAAAGGCCTTTGAAATGCTTCATATAGAGGATAGTGAGTTGAGGGTGACTATTGCGAGTTACTACTTCAAAGGGGATGCAGGGCAATGGTGGAAGTATGCCAAGGGTCGAATAGCACCTACATGGGAGGCATTTGTGGTGGCCTTCTGTAGACACCCCATTTTTGATCCTCCTCAAGACTTGGACGTTATCATTTGAACACTCGATGATCATCTATGCTCGTGTTTATTTTGAGTTTTCGGAGGTCTCGGCTACGCACCTTGCCTCAAGATCTCTCAACTTGTCTGTTTTGTGCTTGGTTGTGGACCAAACACTTGTGTTTTTGCTTCTAAGGGAAGAGGGTGGCTTGTTTGTCATCCCCTCAACCCACCGGCCAGGGCATGATGCCATCAGCCCCTTTTTCTTGCCATCGGCCAAGAGTGTTGGCCAATCGGCACTATATTTGGTCAGCCGGCACTTATGTTGGTCAATCGGCCATTTTTGGTGGCCGAACCCTGTTCATCTACTTTATGCAGATATTTTGTGCCAATTGGTGCAGCTGGCATCCGCAATTTACCCTCTCCATACACGTGTATGGAAAGATTTGCCCTTTGCTTAGCTTGTCTTGGAAGCTTTAGAATTTGAACTTCTATACAGAGGGAGCCCCTCCTCTCTCCTCTAGGGTTAAAAAAAAAATGGTTCTTGAGAGGATAGATATAGTATTGTATCTATTCTTCTTTGTTTAGCTTTGTTTTGTGTCTAAAAGAGTAGTATTGTCTTACTATTGTACACAAACACACACTAGAACACCATCCTTGGTTGTTGAGGTGCTAGAAGGTTGATTTCAGTGTTCTTGGGTTGGTTTGAACTCAGAAAACTTGCTGGAGCTTTGTTCTTGGAGATGTTCTACAAGGGTGAGTTCCTTGCTTTAGATACCCTATTCTTGCTTAAGCTTTTAGCCCTTCTTACTTGTTGTTTTAAGCTTAGATTATAACTGATAAAAGTTCTGGTTTTTAGTGCTTAAGACCTTTGTTTAAGGTCATTTTTGTGTTTGGGGTTGTTTACCCCCTCCTAGGCTTTGTTTGGCCTTGTTCTTGTGCTTTGTTTTTAAGCTTTGAGATCACCTTGCTTTGGCCTTCTCATCACTGAAATCCAGAGGGATTTCAGTGGTGGGGGTGGTGTTTTAAGGTCTCAAAAAGAAGAGGGTCATCCCCTCTCCTTGTTGTCTTGAATGTTAGCATAAATGGCTTATGTTTATAGCATGTGTGCTTAGCTTGTTTTAGCTTTATTTTAGCAAGTATTTGGTGTTATTTTGCCATGATTTATCTCTGTCCAAACTTGGTTTAAACATATCAGGCATGCTTTGTATACTTGTCTTGTAGTCCCATGATTTGCCTTAACATGCACCATGTTGTAACATGTCTTTTTAGCATGATTTTGGTTCAACTCCATGAAGCTTTTAGCTATGTTGTGACATGCTTAAGCTCTGATTTTGGTCCTCTTGATCATGCTTGCATTGTTTTGTATAGCTACCATGTATTCTAGCTTGTTAGCTTTAAGTGTCCAAGTCATTAGCATGCTCTATTTGGGGTCATTTCAGTGGTTTGGCATTACTTGTAATGTTATTTCAGTCCATATTCCATGCTCATATGCTTGCACTTATGACTCCTTTAATGTCTTAAAGAGTTAGTGTCTTATGCCTCATGAATGTGTCATCGTGTATGTCACCATGCTTAGGCATTTGGGATGTCATCTAAGTGGGTGTTTTGGGCTCATTTTGGCATGCCATATCTCTGTTTTCATTTGCTTAAAACTTGCCATGTTTGGTTGTCTTAGATGTAGTGTAACACCTCTTTGGCAGCCTTGCATGTCTCATGTTTTTGTTCCTTTGTTTTAGTGTGTTTTGGCTTTGGTCATTTCGTGTTTTAGGCTTATTTTGCCATGCTTTAGGACTATTTTGGGTTATGCTTGCCATATGCTCTTTGTTTTGTGTAGCTTTGGTTCGAGTCCCTTCACTAGTCTTAGGCTTTAAGCTTTGTGCATGCTATGATTATGATTTGTTTATGTGATTTGGCATCACTCTTAGTATCATTTCAGAGCATGTAATGTTGTCACATTTGCATGCTTTTCATTCCTTTTAAGTATTCTTAGAAGTTGCCATCCGATGCTTAAGTGTTAGGCCAATTTCCATGCATGTTTGTATACGATTTTGTCCCTCATCCCCTAGCATATTGGCTGCTGATTTGGACCTATTTGAGAGCTATCCATTTTGGTTTAAGTCCATCCCCGTATGTTGTTGAATGCTTGCCTTGCATGTTGTCGCAAGCTTGTTGCATATTTGGTAAATTGCATGTCGTAAAATGCTAATTCAATTGTGCCTTGTTGCATACTTAGTCAATAACATGTTGTTGTATGTTTAAGTGGTATTGCATTTGGGATGCTTTTGTTAAGTTGCTTTGCATGTTTGCATATCTTGTCCCTTTACATGTTGTTACATGTTCGCCTTGCATGCTTGAATGTCCATGTTGCATTTCACATGCTTGTATAAGTTGCATTGCATTTGGCATGCTTGTTACCATTAGCTTTGTATGGCATTGTCATTAACATGCTCATGTTGCATTAGTCTTGCTTGCATGCATGCATCTTTTGCCTCTTGATCAATCATGATAGAGGTTTGGGAGGGGGGCCCATTATGTGTTGTGTGCATTTCATTCCATATTGATTTGCACACTTGGCCCCTTTGGCCATCATGCATTGAAATGCGTGATTGATGGCCCAAGGGTCGAGAACCATACTTTCTTGAGTTCATGACATGATAGGAAGAGTGGTTGTGCACACATTGCTTTGAAAATGCATTGCTATGCTCTGTTTGTCCTCTGCTGCAACAAAACAGCATTTTGCAGGAAGAGATGGCTGGTCGGCCATCTTCAGTGCCGGCCGGCTATGCATTGTTGGCTGAGAGCTTCATTCATGGTTGACGACCAATTTCCTTTAGCTGGTGTTCCTATACCTTGGCCGGTGATATCCCACAGTGCTCAAGGAGTGATTCAGAAGCATCCCTGAGACTTGCACAGTTTTTAGAGGTGCAGAGAAGTGTAAACAGAGGCAGCGTGAGCATGGCGATAGATTTCCGAGCGGAGCCGAGCATGCATACATTGGTCCCTCTTCCCGAGGCCTCTTTACTGCTTTAGTAGCTTAATAAATTTGTTTAATTAGTTAAGTGGTTTTGTAATTAAGTAATTAGCTTGTTAGTTAGTTGATTTGTATTATTCTTTCGGACCCTCCTTCGAGAGGGCGAACTTGTAATAAGCGTGCGTGTGTGTGATGCATGTCTTCCAACCCCACTTCTTTCTCCTTTTTACTTACCTGCTTTCAATGGTTAGTTCTAGGTCATGTTTCACTTAGCATCCTTATGCTCGCATGTTTGCATTATTCATCTATATTGCATACACCGGGCTCGGCACATCATACTAACTGCATAATATTTCAATTCCAACTTGAATACGTGTATCAAGTGTTGCAGTTTGCATGCCATTTTAGAATAGCTGAGCCTATTTTAGTTGCATTTTTGCATGCGTTGCATTAGGCATCTTAACATAGCTAGGATCATGCATTGATTACTAATTAGCTATTGTTTTGGCTCGGAGTACTAGGTAAACTTTTATGCTTTAGCATCTTGCATGAGTGTGAGTGTAGCCATGATAGCATGCTTGCCATGAGGCTATTTGCTTATGTGATATAACTGCCTGAATGCTTGTGTGTGAAGGTTGGATTACTTGAATTGGAACAATTCATTGAAATGCGAGTTTTAAGCCCACTTGATTGTAGCAAAATCATGTTTTCTAAGCCCACTTAAGGGTAGCAAATCCATGTCTTAGCCTACTTGCGAGTAGTACCTTCAAACCATTTTCAAACAAACAAACATGAGATGATTTGTTCCAACTTAGGCGATCGCGATCCAGTCTATACTTGTGTGTTGTACGCATCACATAGTAATTATAGCTAATAACCGGAATAAGAACGCATGTGTTTTCAAAACAAGATATCATGTTTAGTACAGACCGATTTTTGATCGGGCGAGCGGGGGTGCTCATAGATGACCTTCCCCAATCGTACCCAAGTTCTCGAGCCGAGACAACTTTGGTGATGACAGACACGTGGCCTTAGGCAACGAGTCAAGGTTTCCCAAGTTTTCCCAAAATAAAACATTTAGGTGGCGATTCTGTATCTGGTAAAGCAGTCCATGTTTGGCACTTCTTTCTTAAAAATCTGTTTTCTAAAATGATTTGCCGGATTTGGACTCTTTGGTGATTTATTAATTGTGCATCGCACATTGTGAGATTAGATTAAGAACCGTGACATTGAGTCCGAACTGTAGTGGCATGAGGCCCTTGGGGCGCGTCTACACCTTCCAAGACAAGTACCTACCTCCTACTGTTAGGGAGAGGTTGAGGCAGGAGTTCAAGGACCTTAAGTAACTTAATATGTCGGTGGCCGAGTTCGATGCGACTTTTTCTAGTTTGTCCCGATTTTCCCCGGAATTGGTAGCGACAGAGGAGTGCCATTGCATCGAGTTTTAGTAGAGATTGAGGACTAAGATCCTATTCGAGGTTGTCGGGAACATGATCTGAGATTATGATCACCTTTTGGAGGTAGCTGCACATATGGAGATTATTGTGGAGGCCGAGGAGGAGAGACTTCGGAATTCAAGGCCTAGGGGCCAAGGGTCACAGGGGAACTTTAGGCCCAACAAAAAGAGTAAGAGCACCTTTTCAACCCAGTCTCAATCGTAACAATCTAGATCTACTTTTCCCTTGCCTAGTGCGAGCCCGGGAAAGAGTGCACCGAATGGGTTTTCTTGCTTCAAGTGTGGCCAGCCGGGTCACAAGGCCTTTGCTTGTCCACAGAAGGAAGGAGGACAGCAGATGTTGCCATCACCACCACCTAACTGATCTTAGAGTTAGTCTTAGAGTAGGGGACAGGGGCCTACTTACTTTCAGTGCGGGCAGTCAGGGCATATGAAGAGAGTTTGCCCTCAGTTGGGAGGCGCGTCTGGCGCTTCAGGGTCCAGGCAGACATAGAGCCACCAACAGGCTCACTCAGCTCAGGCTTCTTGAGTTCACTAGGGAGTCGCTTTGGCTCAGTTAGTACAATAGGCCTACGCTTCGAGGGATGAGCAAGTTGAGCAGATCCCACAGGGGCACGTGTACGCAATTATCGCGCCAGAGCAATTGCCAGGATCCTCGGTAGTGAGAGGTATTTTCATCGTGTGTAATTCTTTGGCTAGTGTGTTGATAGATACGGGTGCGTCTCATTCATTCATATCTACTGCATTCGCATCTGCATTGCGGCTAGAGGTGACACAGTTAGCATCTCTGCTTAGAGTAGAGTCTCCAGTTGGGGTTATAGTTGACCTAGATCAAGGTTTTCGCGATTGTGATATAGAGGTTGCTGGGCGTAGACTCTTGTTTGCTTTTGTGTTGTTAGACATGTCGAGTTTTGACGTTATCCTAGGCATTGATTGGTTGACTTCGTATCGGGCATTAACTGATTATTTTCTGCGGAGGGTCACCGTGTGCACATCGGGTAGTGATTGTTTTTACTTTCTGGGAGATTGCGTTGATAGGGTCTTGTCGCCAGTATTTGATCCTCGTAGTAAGAATGAGCTTAGTGGTCTTCTTGTTACTCTTTTGAATAATGAGAGTGGCGGGACTCGAGTTGAGTTGCCGAGGGTAGTGTGTGAATACCCGGACGTGTTTCCCGAGGACCTCACTAGTTTGCCACCCCACCGGGAGATTGAGTTCACTATCGACTTAGTACCTGGAATGGCACTAATTTCTATGGCGCCGTATAAATTCGCACCTGCGGAGTTGCATAAGTTGAAGATTCAACTCCAAAAGCTTCTAGACAAGGGCTTCATTTACCCTAGTACGTCACCTTGGAGAGCACTGGCCCTTTTTGCACAGAAGAAGGATGGGTCGTTGCAATTGTGTATCAACTACCGTAAATTGAACCGAGTAACCGTTAAGAACAAATACCCTTTACCCAGAATTGATGATTTGTTTGATCAACTTAGAGGGTCTTGTTGCTTTTCGAAGATAGATTTGAGGTCGTGGTACCATTAGTTGAAGGTCCGGGAGGAGGACATCCAGAAAATGGCCTTTTGTACGCAATATGGCCACTATGAGTTCCTTGTGATGCCGTTGGGGTTGACTAACGCACCGGCTTCTTTTATGGATTTGATGAACCGAATCTTTGGGGAGTATTTGGACTATTTTGTGGTTGTCTTTGTAGATGATATCCTAATCTATTCGACTTCCGAGGAGGAGCACGAGACTCATTTGAGAATAGTACTTGACTTGCTTAGAGAACACCGGTTGTATGCCAAGTTCGAGAAGTGTGAGTTTTGGCTCACTAAGGTGATGTTTTTGGGTCATGTAGTGTCCAGTGAGGGAGTAACAGTAGATTCTTCGAAGATAGATTCTGTACAAGACTGGGAACAACCTAAAAATGTCTTTGAGATCCGGAGTTTCTTGGGATTGGCGGGGTATTATTGGTGTTTTGTGAGAGACTTTTCTAGATTAGTCGCACCGTTGACTAGGCTGACTAGAAAGGGGGTTAAGTTCGTGTGGATTGAGGCCTGCGAAAAGTCTTTCCAAGAACTCAAAATTAGATTGACCACGGCACCGGTATTGATCATTCCAGAGAGAGGCTTGGGTTACACCGTCTATTGTGATGTATCTCGGGGATGGGCTTGGTTGTGTGTTGATGCAGGAGGGGAAGGTTGTAGCGTATGGCTCGCGGCAATTGAAAACCCATGAGAAGAATTACCCTACCCACGACTTAGAGCTAGCCGCCGTAGTGTTTGCCTTGAAAATTTGGCGGCATGACTTGTATGGTGAAAGATTTGAAGTTTTCTCTGACTATAAGATTTGAAGTATTTGTTTTCCCAAAAGGACTTGAACTTACGCCAACAGAGGTGGATGAAATTTTTAGAAGACTATGATTTCGAGTTACACTATCACCTGGGGAAGGCCAATGTAGTGGCCGATGCCTTAAGCCGAAAAACCGTGAGTAGTTTGGCGAGTGTAGCCATTTGGGAGTGGGTTATGTTGGGTGAAGTCGACAAGTTTGAATTGCAATTTGGTGAACCCGAAGGGGGTGCAACATTGTTTACCTTGAGTGCTCAACCCACCTTGATTAGCAAAGTTGTAGAGGCACAACGAGGGGACCGAGAAGTAGAGTTAATTCGTGATAGAATCTCCAATGGGAAGGTAGAGAAGGGTTTGAACATTCATCCGGATCAGAGTGTACGTTACCTAGATCGCCTGTTTGTGCCTAAATCTTGTAGGGAGGAAGTGCTTCGGGAGTTCCACCACTCATGCCTTGTGGTACATCCGGGATGCACCAAAATGTATCGAGACCTTAGGCATCAGTTTTGATGGAGGGGTATGAAGCGGGATGTTGCATCCTTCATGTCGAAGTGCCTTACTTGTCAGCAAGTTAAGGCCGAGCACCAAAAACCAGCGGGTTTGTTACAACCTTTACCTATAGCTGAGTGAAAATGGGAACATGTGACCATGGATTTCGTAGTTGGGCTTCTTAGAACGCAGCGGGGCAATGATGCCATTTGGGTAATTGTTGATAGGTTGACTAAGTCCACACATTTCATTCCAATGCGTACTAGCGACTCAGTTGAGCACTTGGTAGAATTGTATGTTAGAGAGATAGTTCGGCTTCATGGGGTTTCGGTAACCATCGTGTCAGATAGGGATCCTCGCTTTACCGCCTAGTTGTGGCAAAGCTTTCAAGAGGCATTGGGAACCAAGTTAACTTTTAACACCGCTTATCACCCTTAGACCGATGGGCAGTCAGAGTGCACCATTCAAATCTTGGAGGACATGCTTAGAGCTTGTGTCCTAGATTTCAAAGGGTCTTGGGAGAAGCATTTACCGTTGATTGAATTTGCATATAACAATAGTTATCAGGCTAGCATCGAGATGGCACCGTTTGGGGCCTTGTATGGCCGATCTTGTAGGTCACCAGTCTGTTGGGCCGAGGTGAGAGATTCATTGTTGTTGGGTCCGGAGATCGTTAGAGAAACAACCGAGAAAGTTGCTCTCATTCGGAAGAGATTAGCCACGGCTCAAAGCTAACAAAAAAGTTATGCCGATAAGAAGAGACGACCCTTATCTTTTGAAGTAGGTGACCATGTTTTCCTTAAGATCTTACCTAGACAGGGTTTAATGAGATTTGGCAAGAGTGGCAAGTTGTCTCCGAGATTCATTGGGTCTTTTGAGATATTGGAAAGAATCAGGGAAGTGGCATATCAGTTAGCCTTACCACCACAACTTTCGATGGTTCACAATGTGTTTCACGTGTCTATGCTTAGGAAGTACGAACCCGGCCCTTCTCATGTGCTAGATTGGGTTGAATTGGAGGTGGATGAGGATGCCTCCTATGAAGAACGATCGGTTCAAATCCTAGATACGATGGAGCAAATGTTACAAGGAAAGACCATACCATTAGTGAAGGTGTTGTAGAGACACCACGGGGTTGAGGAAACGACTTGGGAACGGGAGGTGGAGGCCCGCTCCAAGTACCCAGATTTATTTTAGCATGCTTAGTTGTTTTGTTTCTTGTAATGTTCCCTAGTATTTGGGAGAAGGGGTATTAAATTGTTAATTTTATTCCGTTATGCAAGTTGTTGAACTTGTGTTGTTGTGTGTATTGCTAACCTAATCATGGCATTGTGAAGGAATAAAATTTTGCTAAATTGTTTTATTTCATAGATCTAAATGAAGTTGTTGTGGTTTTGATGAGTTGAGAATGATGAGAATGATAAACGTTGGTGGAACATAAATGTTGTAACTTGAGGTTATTATTAAAATGATCATAGTTGCTAGAACACTTTGGTTTGGTGGGCTCTTTTAGTTTTGGGGAGTTTATTCAAATTTCGGGGGCAAAATTTCTTATGGTGGGAAGGTTGTGACGACCGGGTTCTTTTTCCCTTTTTCTTTTTTTCTTTCTTTCTTTCTTTTTCGCTTCTTTCTTCATTGGAATTGAAATGACCGGAAATAGTTCTCTAAATAGAGCCCCTGTTCTTGTTTTGTTTAGTGTCGATTTTCATTAGTTCCAGAGAGCGTGGGGTCAGGTCCGAAATGCCTGGAAGTGAAACGAAATTTTTTTAAGCTGCTGGGCCAGTGCCGCACTTGCGGGAGGCCAAGCCGCACATGTGGGAAGAGGGGTGTTTGGCTGGGGGGCACACTGCCTAAAAGGCACGTGCTGAAGGAGGCGGAGGAGCCAGACGTCGTGGGTCAGACGCGCGTACTAGGCATTTGAAAACCCTATTTTTTTTTTTTTTTTTTACCCTTTTTGCTGAATTTGTAACCCATTTGGGGCCTCTCCTTCTCACTCTAAACCTCATATTTTCTCCTCCTCTCTAAAAACCCTCATCTAGCACACCAAATCCTTGATCTCTTGTGATTCTTGGGCCAAAGATCATCATCTCTCCATAATCTTGAAGATCTAAGCTAGAGTTTTTCTCGGTGTAGTAGAGGACTGAAGGATCCTCCATTAAAGCTAGGGTTTCATCATCTTCTTCATCAATCTTTGAGGTAGGGATTCTTGACTTATGTATACTAGTTTTGCCATTTGATGATGATTTAAAAGCTTTCTTCTAGTTTTGATGATTTCAACTTTGTGATTTCAAAAATGTAGAGATTTTCTTCAAAAGAGGGTTTTTTCTTTAAACTTTCAAAATTTTGGTCAATCTTTGAGGGTTCCATCTTGTTGATCTAAGAAAGATGTTTTGATGAGGGTTTTCACCAAGAAATGGGAAGTGATTGTCTTCAGGAAAAACCCTAGAAATTGGGGATTTTGAGAAAACATGAAAATACTTGTGAAATCCTTTTTGTTTTGTGTCATAAATGAGATATTATTGTGATATAATATCATGAATAAGATATTATTGAGATATAATTGTTAAAAATATTTGAACATGTGTTGTTGGAAAGTGGTGAATGACTATGTATCATGAATATGAAAATTGTAAGATCTTGGAATTATGTTGAAAACATTATATTGCCTTGAAGAGGCTAACTTGTTGTGGTTTGTACATGGTGAGAGTTGGTTGTTTTGAGAAATGGCTTTGAAAGGAAGAAATGAGAAATGGGATTGATTGATATTGTTGTAGAGATATCTTGAGAATAGACAAATGTTATGACATAATAATTATTGCATCATGTTTCAATTGAGTTATTATCATCTTTTGGTGCATCTTTGCGAAAAACATTTATTTTGAGAAAGATTATATTATGATGGAAATTATGATAATGTGTATGGGGTAAATACGTGGTAAGTCCGGACAGGGGGTGTAGTTGAACTTGTTAAGTTGGCCTCAGTGTCCATGGTAAAAGACTAGAAAACCGCGCGAATAGGTGTCGAGCCTTCCGGTTAATACCGGTAAAAATGACAGTTTGATAGTACTTGTAGAGTCTATTTGCAGACACCAGCCTAGGGATTACCAGTGCTGTATTTACCGCCCCTATTGATTAAAATTGGAAGTTTGTAATGTGTTGAGATTGTCAACCTTAATTGAAATGGAAATTTTGAAAAGAGCATGAAAAATGAAATTTTCTTTAAAAAGCATGGCATAGCATGAGCATTTATATTTTATTGAGATTTGGCATAATTGTATATACTTTGTTAGAATTCTCTACTGGGCTTTATGCTCACACATATGGGATTTGGTACAGGTAAAGATGTGGTGATCCCGCCAAGCTAAAGGCGTGGATATGTTTTGGCGAAGAGTAGTTTAGCTCTTATTTTGTTGTGATATTTTTGTAAGCCAAGGGCTAACGTGTATGGGTCCGAGAGACCACTTTTGTGTAGCCGGGTTATTACCTTGGAAGATGTAAGCCCTTGAGGGCATTTTATTGTTTTGAGATTAGATACTTCACATGCTATAGATTCATGTATTCTTTTGTGTTGTGAATGTATACCGCATGTGGAACTTTTGTATTAAACTCATTTATTATATATATGAAGATGGAAAGGTTGTTATTATTGTATAGTGAATGCTTGTTAAATTGGAGAGTTCATGTTGAATTATTTTCGGGGCGGGACAGAATAATATCGTCAATATTATCAAAATAAATAATTAAAATCATACATTAATGTTAAATTAAAATTAAATTTATTCTTTTATAACACAAATTGTACCATCAAATAGTTTTTTTTTTAAAAAAAAATAACACGTGTATTGCACGGGTCAACTGTTAGTATATATTTTTAAAAGTAGTGTTTTTTTTTTTCCCTACTTAGGTGGTTACATTCTAAGGCTTACGTTTTTTCTAAAAAATCCTCATCAACTTGTCTTTTTTTCCATTTACATATAAAACTTTATACAAATTCAACTTCAATTATAATAATTAATTTTATATGGACTTAATATGATATTTGAAAAAAAAGTTATCTCGATATACAAATAAATAAAAAAATAAGACAGAATGTGCTTAATTATGTGCATTGCACAGATTAAATTAAATTTTTTAATATTTTTATTTTTTGTCTATCTTATTAATCTCTTAATATTAATTTATATTTAATTATATATATAAGTAGTGTTTGCCCTCAAAATTTTTCTCTCTTATGTGGCATATCTCTTTTCCATTTTTTTAAGTGATTTTTTTTTTTTAAAGTGCTATGTAATATACCCTTATACTGAATTATTACTTCTAAAATCTAATATTTAAAAGATTTCTACTTAATCTAAACTATCCATAAATAAAATTGAAAATAATTATATGTACTAAAATTAAATATAGAATTAATTACTTAAAAGTCCTAATGACAGCATATGTGGTAGCTTAAGTCTTGTGTAAAAGTTTTTGAACGCACAAGTCTCATTTTGAATTGCAATTGATGTTCCTACCCTTTTGATAGATCACGTCAATTTGTAAGTTGAATGATGATGACTTAATAAACTCAGAAGCAACGTAACAAAATCAAATATCTGTTGGCTACATATTTTGTAAAAGCCAAATCACAGTTTGACACGTGGCAGAATAAGGGTATTATGGAAGATAATTCAAGTCTTCGATCCTGATCGAACACGTAGCAATGAACATTGGTTCTCACGTGATCTGAGTAGCACTAGATCAGTAAAGAGATACAAGGTGACGTGGCTTCAACGGTTACTCATATTCAAATTCAAATACAGGAGGGAAGCTCAATCAAGAGATGACGAGTGGGACTACTTCTAAGGCAAGATGATCACGATCATAGAGGAATAGTTCGACGGTTTGAAGTGCATCAAGGTCATCTTTGACAAGTATAAATAGCGGAAGCCCTCGAAAAGAGCCCCACTCAGATCATACAAACCATCTTTACTTCATATTTTCTTTTTTCGCTTTTACATTTCTGTACTTTTAAATTCTCGCACTTTAAATACTGTTTTTAAATACGACTTTAAATACTGTGACCGCACTTCGATTCATAGGAGTAGTTTCAAGTAGATTCAAGTAGACTGTTGTTGTAAACCTCTTCGAGGCTGAGTTTGGACTATTGTAAGTGCTCATTTTAATGAAATACTTCGATTGTTCTTCATATTAACTGTTATTTCTCTTAATTTCTCCTAAGTCAAGCCACCAGTAAAAGTTCTCTTCATTGAGGCTGAAAGAACTAAAACACAATCGTCTGATAATTGGTTGGCAATTATAATTTCTGTAAGGACTGATTGATCCTTGCTGGCATGCTCGCATTTACAAAAATACCCTTCGAAAAGCCAAAAAGCCAACAATATCAAAATTAAGAATGTTGGATTTAAGATCTAGAAATCTGGTCTGTAGTAAGATCTGAAATGTTCTCAGTTTTGGAATTGTGAATGTAAGAACTGAAATGTTCTCAGTTTTCAAGTTTTGGAATTGTGAATGTAAGAGCTGAAATGTTCTCAGTTTTGGAATTGTGAATATTCTCAATTTTAAAACTAAGAATAATTTCAATTTATAATTACTAAAACTAAGAAATTTCTCAATTTTTTCCAATACTAACTGAGAATATTATAAGTTTTGAAAAATTTCTCAATTTTTTCAAGAATAAAATTGAGAATATCATCAATCTACTCTCTCTCTCTCTTACCCTCACCTTCATCTTTATTTTTCTATACTTTCCAAATCTGAAAATGTCCAGATCTGGTTCCAGATGGACATGAATGGGTTACAACAGTGAGAGGCGGCAGTAGCGACGACGACAATAAGCAGTGGGCAACTACGATGGCGGAAGTGATGGGCAACGATGACTATGTCTTCCTTCCTCTGAAAATCATCGACCTAAGATCCAACGATTGATAGGCGAATGGGTCTAATTCTGGGTTTGGATTGGGATCGAGCTGAGAATTGGGTCTATAAAGAAAATACTGTTGTTTAGAGACTAAGAGAGGAGAGTTGACAAGTAGAAGTGAGGTTGCTGCCATGAGTGCTTTGCTTTTATGGATTTGCTAATAGTGATTCATATATGAAGTGAAAGAGTTAAAAGAGTTATAGATAGAGAGAGAGGAGAAGAACGAAATGGTAAGAGAGAGAGAAAGTCAGAGAGAGTGTAGGGAACAAAATGTTTGGGGTTTTCAATTTGTAAAAGTAAAATGGTCATATAAAATTAACATAGGACTTATAAGTTTAAAGTTTTGTGAGTAGGACCTAAGCTACTATTAATTGTCAAAACAGGATTTTTCTGTAAATGCCCCTTAAATATATTTCTTATCGTTTTGTCTATCGTATTTATATTTTATTTTAATTTATATTGAGTTTCCTATTTAACATGAAAATTTTTATTCATCCAAAAAGTATAAGCATTTTTAAAATAGATGTTAAAGAAAAATCAATACCCAACATAATTAATTTATCTATTTTTTCTTAATCTAACCTCAACATACTTATATTTAATTTTTTAAAATAATTTTTTTATAACTTCCATTCCTACTTTTTTTTTCCCCCAACGGAATAGAAAAAATAAATAATTAGAATTACTTTTAATTGTATGTTACTATTTTTCTTTCCAATTTAACTATTATTATTAATGTCAAATTGAGTGTTTATTTTACTATGTTATCATTAAAATCATTATATATTTAGTTCAGTTGCACCTTTATAGCACGATAGAGTTAAGACTATTAAAATACACGTAAATAATTGAAATAAAATTATTATATATATATATTTGTTTAAATAACATTTTTATAGAATGATAAGATTAAGATTATCAAAATAAATAATTAGAATCATTCTTTAATTTTAAATGACTTTTTTTTCTTCAATTTAATCATTTGGTTTTAAAATTAAAATGAATATTTATTTTATTATATTGAAATTAAGTATAAAAGTATCATATATATATTGAAATTATACTTTCATAGTTTAACAAAACGAAAATTGCACTGTATATTTCGTAATATATTTTTAAAATTATATACATAGATATATACTTAAATAATTCAATTAAAATTATTGTATATTTATTTATGCTATATTTTATATCATGATAAAATTATTATTATTTTTTTGTATGCATACATTACAACATATTTCTAAAAATAATTTATATATAGACATATATAAATAATTTAATTAAATTTTATAAAATATTATTTAAAAAAAAAAAATAACCATTGCGATGCACGGGTCAACTACTAGTAAATATACTGAGATTAATGTGACTTCTATATCACTTTTATGTATCGTTCCAATTATCTCTTTGAAGAGACGTTAGGAAATTTATGCGTTTCATAATGTTAGAAGTAATCTGAAGTATGTTGCAGAATTTCTAAGGGAGGGAGGAGAGTTTGCAAAATTTAGTTGCTAGACAGAGATTTAAACTTTTCAGTTTGTGTAAAATTTTATTAGAATTGAGAAATTTCTCTGTTTTCAAAAATTTTGTATTTAATATGGATCTTATTTTATAAATATCCACAAATAGGTTTCAAATATATAAATTTGATAAAAAAAATATAGATATGTAAAATTAAATTGAAAGATGTTGCTTTGATGTTTGGCAATAAAAAATATGGAGTTTTAGAGAAGTGGGATCCACCGTCTTTCATGGTTAATACACTCAACAAACATAAAACAAAATATTTTGTGGGGTTTGAAAGAAAAGTATTGAAAAAATTACACTTTACCTAGCTCAACTATAGGTTATTATCATTTTACCCATGTTGATTAAAAGTTGTTACATTTTGCCCTTTTGATCTTTTGATTTGTTTCAATTTCAACCTTATATTAACATTTTGTTATGAAAATAGGATGAAAAAAATGGCAAATGGTTTGTAATGTCAATTTTACAAGAAAAATGCTCACATAAAAGTTGGTTCATATACATGTATGTATTTTCCCTTGTGGTCAAGAAAGTGCCATGAGTGTATATTTTCTCACATTTCTTCATTGGAGATGAGATATTTTACATATATGTAAACAAATAAAATTAGCATGTACAACTCATACATTACTTTTTTGTCCTAGTTTATAATAGAATGTATTAAAAGATTCAAATTGAAATTAATTAAAAGACTAAGGGACAAATATAACAATTTTAAATTGAGGAAATAAAGTTCATAAACAGAAACAATTATTTAGTAAATATATTTTAATATTAAAATACACAAACTGCAATATAAAGTGATGGTAGCAACAATTAAATTGATGTTGTGAAATATTTGGAAAACTATCAAAAGAGATAATATTGGAATTTTAATGAGTTTTGGGCCAAAATAAAAATAGGAAAAAATTGTACCATGTGGGAAGTGTGGTATGCCATGTGGTAAATCACATGGTGTGATGAATAGTAATGTATAGTCAAGGTTTTATTACCTATAAATAAGTGAGTTTGCATGGTAATGAAGATATAGAAAAATTGTATATTACATATGTGATCTTTTATTTCCTCTTCCATTGTGGTTCTTCTTTCTTTATTTTCTTTAATTTTATAATACATTATCAGTACGAGATTCTAACCAATTGAGAAGACAAAACTACAGGGTGGTTGTAGTAAGTATAAATAAATTCTAAAGCTAATTTTATATTTCCTTAATATATTTACGTCGTACTAAATATATTGTTTTTGTTAAATTTAGTAATCATGTCAAATCTTTCAAAATTAGAATTTTCAGCTCTTAACATTTCTAGAAAAAATTATTTATCTTGGATTCTTAATGTTGAGATCTACCTTGAGGCAATAAATTTTGGAGATACCATAAAACATGAAAATGAAGCATCTCTCAGGATCGCGTAAAGACAATGATATTCATTTGCCATCATCTCCAAGAAGAATTAAAAAATGAGTACCTGTAGACCTGACTTTCTTCGCCCACCCCCCCTTTTCGGAGAGGCGCGAATTGGTCTCCTATAGTTCGGACTCCTGTCACGGTTCTGAATCTAATCTCACAAAGTACAATGTGAGACTGATAAACACCAAAGAGTCCAAATTTGGCAATTGGTTTTGGAAAATCGATTTTGAATCAAAAGCGCTAAACATGGACTACTTTGCCAGATTACAGAATCACAACCTAAATATTTTGTTTTTGGGAAATTTAGGAAACCCTGACTCGTGCCAAAGGCCACGTGTCCGTCATCACCAAAGTTGCGTCAGCTCGGGAACTTGGGTACGAGAGGAAAAGGTCCTGAAATGAGCACCCCCGCTCGCAGGATCAAAGGATCAGTCTCTACTAAGTATGATATGTTGTTTTATAAATCTCATGTGTTCTTATCCAGTTATTAGCTAACTTTACTATGTGGCGCACACACAGGCAAGTATAGACTAAGTCGCGAGATTTGGAACAAATCGACTCATGTTTGTTTTTGAAAATAGTTTGAAAGTACTACTCGCAAGTAGGCTAAAGCGCGGATTTTCCACCCTCAAGTGGGCTTGAAAACATGATGATTTGCCACTTCGCAAAGTGGGCTTAAAACTCACAATCATCGAGTTGTTCCAATTCAGGCAATCAATCCTTCACCCAAAGGCATTCATGTAGTTAAGCATTTAAGCAAATAGTCTCATGGAAAGCATGCTATCATGGCAACACTCACACTTATGCAAGTATGCTAAAGCATAAAACTTACAGTGTACTCCAAATCAAAACAAAAACTGGTTAGAAACAATGTATGATTCTAACTATGCTAGATGTCTAATGTAACACATGCAATATGCAACTAAATAGGCTCAGCTATCTAAGATGGCATATGAATGCAACAATTGATACACATATTCAAATAGGTATTGAAATATGATGCAGTTTGAATAATGCACTGAGCCCGGTGCATGCAAGACAAATGAATGAATGCAAACATGCAAAACATAAGGTATGCTAATCAAAACGTGCCCTAAACTAACCATCGAAAGCGGTTAAGTAAAAGGGAGAAAGAAGTGGGGTTGGAAGACACGCACACGCACACACACGCTTATTACAACATTGTGCCCTCTCGGAGGAGGGTCCGAATGGATAAGTTAAGCTAATCTAATCTAACTAATCTAATTAAACTAATTAGACTAATTATTACAAATTGTTCGAATAACTAGTAAACTACTTACTAATTATTACAATACTCTAACTAATTAGCAAACTAGTTAATTAAAACAACTAACTAATCATGCAAAATATTTAGACTAGGCTGCCTCAGCTCTGCCTTGGGTAATGAATGATGCATGCACTCGGTCTTCGCCTCGAAAAGCCCACCGGTTTGCTCTTGAGAGGCTCTATTTGCAGGGTTACTCCAGGAACTTTCTGCTCCACCTTACCAATTAACTGTTGAGGAATGCACCAGTGGCCTATCGGCCATGAGATCTTGCTGCTGGCCAAAAGGGTGTGCTACCGGCCATGAGTGAAGCACTGCCGGCCATCAATGTGCCACTGTCGGCCACTGGTGTGTTGGATTGCCACACTGTAACAGAGCACAGACAGAGGAAAATGGAGGGTTTTCCAAGGCTATGTTTGTACCATGCCCCTTCTTATCATCTCAAAACATCAAAGGAGTGGCATTCTTGGATCCAAAACCACCAATCAAGCATTTTCAATGCATGATGGCCAAAGATCCAAGTTGTATAGTTTTAATAAATGTACAAAAACAAGACTCTTGACCACTACCTTATCATGGATGATCAAAGCCAATGAAAGATTGGCTCATTTCATCACTTCAAGTATGAAATGAACCAATTTTCCTTGTGTTCAATATAACGTCACTATGCAATGCAAACACAACATGCTTATCTTAGTCATGTTTTACTTATCCAATTCTTGTTTACACATGTTACATTACTGATTAATCCTTTAACCAATTAAATCCAATGTGAAAGTTCTCTAATTGGAAAGATGGCCTAAGTCACAAGTGCCTTGAGCATAAGGGAGGTCTCATGGTGTTGGTTAAGAGGAACCCTCAAGAGAGAGTTAAAACCATTAGGCATGAGAGGCTCAATTCCACACTCAAGCCAACAAGAGGCTCAAGGCCATTTTCAAAGCAAAACAAAAAGTGAAGAATAGAGGGAGGTGGCAGAATTTCAGTGCTAAAATGGCATGAAAAATGGCACTAAATCATGTAAGCAACACATACACAACATGTTCAAAAGCCAAAAGCATTAAACTAGTGAAGAGCACTACACTAGAGACATGCAACATCAAGCTCAATTGACCAAACCAGCTCTGGACAGAGCGAAAACATGCCAAATCAATGGCTAAAATATGCTGAAATGGTAGCTTGAAGGCGAGAAAAACATGCTCATTTATTGGCTCATAAACAAGGCTCAAAGTACAACTCTCAAAAGTAATGAAAGAGTGAAATACATGCGCACATGACAGAAGTTATGATACTAAAATCACATGTAAAATGATGCTATAACATGCAACCATCTCATGCAAGACATGTTAGAGACTTTAAAATACTAAGCTAGTGAAGGCATTAGCACTATAGCTATGCAATACATGGCTCATATGACCAACACCACTCAAAACAAAGTTAAAGCATGTCAAAACATTAGCAAAAATGTGCTAGAGTCAAGCTAACACAAGCTAGAATGATAGGCTAATTCATTAGGCGTGCTAGGCTAGTAAGCATAATTACACTATAAGTGCATAATTACCCTCTTATTTTGGACCTCAAAACATGCTTTTCTCCACTGAAATTCCCCTGGAATTCAGTGCTTAAAAGGCCAAAAAAAGTTGGTTTGAAAGGTGATGAAAGATGGTACAAAAAGCTACACAAGCTAAGGAACAAAAGGGAGAAACAACCCCCTAACAAAAAATAGACTCAAACTACCATTTTTAGGACTGAAAAATAGAGTTTTTTACAGTTGAAAACCAGCTCAAGAATAGTTTGCAAAGGTGGCAAAACAAGTGTGCAAAACAAGTTTGAAGGGTGATAGTTATACCTCTTGAAGCACAACACACTTTAGGCACAAATCTGAGCTTAAAACACCTTCGAGAGCTCCAAGGAAGCTCCAAGAGAGCTTCAAGCAACCTCAGCCCAAAGATGAACCACTCTTATTAAGGGTTGATAGGTTAAAGATTAATGTATGCAAGCTTCTAAGCATACAAGCTTTTAAAGAAAGAGAAATCTAGAGAGAGAATTATAGAGAGAGAGCCTCCCAAACTTCTTCCTAAATTGTTCTCACCTCCAAAACCATAGAGAAGGCTCTCTATATATAGAAGAATGCAAGCCTTTGTTGAAAATATCCCAAAAGGGACAGCTGTAACAGCTAGAGAACAAATATCTGCAAAAAATTGACTTTTTGCATCAATGGCTGGCACTGCTTCATTGATGGCCGGCACATGATCATTGTTGGCCGGCAATGGTCACTTTTCGACGGCAGAGGGCTGGCACAGGCCATTCATAGCTGGCACATGGCTAGAAAATCCCATTCATGGTCAGAAACTTCCACCTCTGGTTGGCTAGAAAAATCTGCTTTTGGGGCCCAACTTCAAATGTGCATATTTCCTTCATCTGGACTCCTTTGTAGGTCATTCTTGAGTCTAAATTGAAGCCTTGGAAGTATTTTTTCCAATGGTGCAGCCTCACATCAAAATTCAAACTTTGCAAAAAGATATGCATCTTTTAGTGAAGACTGTTCAGTTTTGATCCTACCTGGATTCATGCCGAACTTCTCTCAAACTAGTTTTCTTCTCTCCTTTCCTCTTTTCTTCAACTCCAAACCCCTAAATAAGGTATTTTGAAAGATTTTTCAAAGAGTTTACCCCACTTTCATTCATTTCCACTTTGTCCTTGCTCGGTTTACTGAAAAGCGTAACATTTAACAAAATGCGAGCCTCGGAACATCGTAGGAACTCTTTTTCAAATATGTTTTGAAAGAGAGGGTTTTAAGGTCTAAAATCATTTTGGTTAAAATCTTTTTGGGCCAAAAATGGGGTGTGAGGTCGGGAGTTGAAGCTCCTCTTGCTAAAGAAATCGAATCTTTGCACTGTACATTTTTCATCACCAAGTAAACAATCTGTGGCGCCCAAGTCTTAAGGGCGGTCAAAAATGGGGTGTCTACAGTACCTCACGGTAAAAGATCCACTAATTCTGCGGAATAATTTGAAGGAGAGATACGAGCACTAGAAGACTATAATCCTCCCAAGAGCCTGTTATGATTGGTTGCACCTGAGGTTGCAAAATTATAAATCAATTAGTGAGTACAATTGCTCTATTTAAAATAATCTCTTTATTAAAATTATGTGGAGAAAAAATTACTAAAGAAGATTTGTTTGAAAAAACATTCTCCACATTTCACGTTGATAATGTCCTCATGCAGCAACAATATAGAGAACGTCGCATTTCAAAGTACTCTTAATTGATTTCATGTCTTCTTGTGGCTGAACAAACTAATCAATTGTTATTGAAAAATCATCTATCCCGTCCAACCGGTTCTGTTCCATTTCCTGAAGTAAATGATGTTGCATTTTATAGTTGTGAACGAAGGAGAGGTCATGGTTTTGGACGTGGCCGATGTAGAAATAATTACCGAATCCGTGAGGGATATGTTCAGAAAAATAATATGCCATTCCACCAGAGTGGAATAATTTTGGAACATCACAAGAAAAGGGAAAGTGTTTACAGAATAAATCTCCCAAGAATCATGAAAATGCTTATTGCAGATGTGGCATAACAGGGCATTGGTCGCGTACCTATCGTACACCTAAATATTTAGTGGATCTTTATCAAGCCTTGATAAAAGAAAAAGGAAAAGGAATTGAAATACATTTCACACATCTTGATGTTTTCGATTTCTTTGAAGATTCTGAAGGAAAAATTGACCATTTAATTGGTAATGGAAATGTTCACACTGATTAACTTGATTTTCTAAATATCATGATGTATTATCCTATTTTGATTATGATTTTGAAATTTGTATTTTTGGGTTTAATAGTTTGTATTTTCTTGCTTTAAGTTTTGAGAATAATGAATTTCAGTTTTTTGTAGGCATGACTTTTATTGATGCATTGACTAACTCAAAAATGATTGGTGATGATATCTGTCTAGTGGACAGTGTAACCACATACACAATTTTACATGATGTAAAATATCTTATACAACTAGTCATGAAAAAATCTAATGTCAATATAATTTTAGGTTCTGCAAACCTAATTGAGGGCTCCGGAAGAGCCAATATTATGTTGCCTAATGGAACAAAAAATTGTATTGATGAAGCTTTGTATTCTACTAGATCCATAAGAAATCTGTTAAGTTTCAAAGATATACGTTGTAATGATTATCATATTGAAATTATAAATAAAGGCCATGAAGAGTATTTATTGATCACTTCAACTAATTCTAGTCAGATGCTAGTATTGGAAAAACTTCTTGCATTTTCATTTGGATTATATTATATGACAATAAAAATGATTGAGACACATATTGTCATGCACCAAAAGTGCTCTAACCCAAAAACATTTATGCTATGATATAACCGACTCGGGCATTCGGAATCTATAGTGATACATTGAATAATTAAAAATTCACATAAACATCTATTAAAGAATTAGAAGATTCTTTTATTAAGTAATTATTCATATTCTTCCTGTTCACAAGGGAAACTAATTACCAAACCAACACCCACAAAAGTAATTGTTGAATCTCCATCATTTCTACAAAGAATTTGAGGGGATATATATGGACCCATACACCTTTCTTGTGGATCATTTCGTTATTTTATGATTTTAATAGATGCATCGACTAGATGGTTACATGTTTGTTTACTTTCTACACGTAATGTTGCATTTGCCAAACTCATTGTTCAAATAATTAGATTGTGAGCACATTTTCCAGACCATCCTATCAAAACAATTCGTCTTGATAATGCCAGTGAATTCAAATCCCGAGCATTTGATAATTATTGCATATCTATTGGCATTGATATTGAATACCTTGTTACACATACTCATACCCAAAATGGTTTAGCTGAATCTTTCATTAAGAGACTTCAGTTGATTGCTTGGCCTTTACTTATGAAAAACAAATTACATGTTTTAGCATAGGGTTATGCTATATTGCATGCAACATTTTTGATTCGTCTCAGACCAACTGCATATCATGAGTACTCGGCATTACAACTTGTATTTGGTCAACCACCAAATGCTAGTCACCTTAGAATGTTTGGTTGCTCGATTTATGTTCCTATTGCACCTCCACAGTGCACTAAAATGGGTCTACAATGTAGGCTTGGAATTTATATTGGTTTTGATTCTCCATTAATCATTAGATATTTAGAATCTTTGACTGGTGATGTGTTTAAGGCACGATTTGAGGATTGTCATTTTGATGAAACAATTTTTCCATCATTAGGGGGAGACAAGTTGCAGCCTAAAGCTCGATAGGAAATCACTTGGAATACTTTGACATTATCTCATCTTGATCCTCGTACTAATCAACGTGAACTAGAAGTTCAAAGGATCATTCATTGGAAAAGTATTGCAAATCAATTACCGGATGTATTCACCGACACAAAAAAATAAAAAATGTAACAAAATCTTACATACAAGTAGCTAATACCCCAGCAAGAATTGATATTTCTGTTGGACAATCAGTGGGTATGGTAACAAATGAGTCTAAGGTACGCTATAAGCGGGGGAGACCCATCGATGCAAAAGAGAAAATTTCTTGAAAGATGAAAGCTCAAGAACAAACAATTGATACTCTAGAAGAAACCATAAATAGATCTCCTGAAGAGATCATACCCACAAATGAAAGCACCCCTGAAGATGTTAGAACTACAAAACAAGCTATAGTAAGTCTATCCAAATCTCCTATTTATGAACCTCCAGAAGAGAAATCTCTTAAAAAGTCATTCTCTGAAGGAGAAAAGGTACTTGAAAATAATGAGATCTCAACACATTATATGAGTACAGGAGAAGTTTGGTATAAAAATTAAATTGTTGTCGACAACATATTTTCGTTTAAAGTTGCTCTTGACATTACTAGAAATAATGCTAAAAACATTATCAAAAGTGATGATATGTTGCGCAAGGTTTCTTGCAGAGACCTGGTATTGATTATGAGGAAACATATTCGCCCGTAATTGATGCAATTACATTCAAATTTTTGATTAGCTTGGTAATCACAGAAAATTATGCGTACAATGGATGTAGTTGCAACATATTTATATGGATCACTAGATAGTGATATATATATATATATGAAACTCCCTAAAGGATTTAAAATACTAGAAACATCTAATTCAAAATCCATAAGTATTTATTCAATCAAGCTACAAAGATCTCTATACGGGTTAAAACAATCTGGACGCATGTGGTATAATCGGCTTAGTGTATATCTGTTGAATGAAGGATGTGTGAATGATTCGATTTGTCCATGTATTTTTATTAAGAAATCAGAATCCGAATTTGCAATTGTTGCAGTATATGTTGATGATTAGAATCTTGTAAGAACTCCAAAAGAGCTTACAAAAACTACAAAATATTTAAAAAATGAATTTGAAATGAAAGATCTTGGAAAAATAAAATTTTGTCTTGACCTGGAGATCGAACATTTATCAAATGGGATTCTTATACGTCAATTAATATATACAGAAAAAGTCTTAAAGAATTTTTATATGGATAAATCTCATCATTTGAATACTTTTATGATTGTTTGATCTCTTGATGTGAAAAATGATCTTTTTTTACCTTAAGAAGATAATAAAGAACTCCTTAGTCCTGAAGTACTATATCTTAGTGCAATTGGTGCTCTCATGTATTTTGCAAATTGTACCAGGCCTGGTATTGCATTCGTTGTCAATTTATTGGCAAGATATAGTTCCGCACCAACCCGAAGGCATTGGAATGAAGTAAAGCAAATATTACATTATCTTCGTGGAACAACTGATATGGGTTTATTTTATTCAAACAAATCCAAGCCACAGTTAATCGAATATGCAGATACTGGGTATCTTTCTAATCCACATAAAACCAAATCATAAACAGGATATGTTTTTTACATATGGGCGTACTGCTATATCTTGGCGATCAGTAAAACAAATATTGATTGCTACTTCTTCAAATCACTCAAAGATACTTGTAATTCATGAAGCAAGTTGAGAATGTATTTGGCTTAGATCCATGATCCATCATATTCAAGAAAGATGTTGATTGTTTTCAGCAAAAGATAGTCCAACTACATTATATGAAGATAATGTTGCGTGTCTTATACAAATCAAAAGAGGTTATATCAAAGGTGACTGGACTAAACATATTTTACCAAAATTTTTTCACACACATGAGCTCCAGAAGAATAGTGATATTGATGTTTAACAGATACGCTCAAGTGATAGTCTGGTAGATCTATTTACTAAAGCATTACCAACTATAACATTTAAGAAATAGGTGCATAATATTGGGATGCGTCAATATAAAGAACTATTATACCGCATTGAGGGGGAGTCATCAATTTTAGTAGATTTGTAGATTATACTCTTTTTCATTCATCTAAGGTCTTTTCCCCACTAGATTTTTCTTAGTAAGGTTTTAATGAGGCAATCTAAATAAATCACATATAAGAATATTATACTCTTTTTCCTTTACCAAAGGTTTTTTCCCACTGGGTTTTCTTTGGTAAGATTTTAACGACGCATATTCTTAGTATATGGTTATCCAAGAGTGAGTGTTGTAAAACATTTAGATAACCATGAAAAGAGATGCAATTGGAATTCTAATGAGTTTTGGACTAAAGTGAAAATAGGAAAAAATTTTATCATGTGGGAAGTGTGGCATACCATGTGATAAACCACATGGTGTGATGAATAGTGGTGTATAGTGACTGTTTTATCACCTATAAATTGGTGAGTTTGAATGGTAATGAAGATGTAGAAAAATTATGTATTGCATGTGTGATTGTTTATTTCCTCTTGTATTATGGCTCTTCCTTTTTTATTTTCTTTAATTTTATAATAATTGAGAGATACTAACGCTGTGTTTGGTTGGAGGATTTGGAGAGGGATTTGGAAAGGAAAAGGGAAAAGTTAGGTGAAATGTGAATAAATATACCTACATTTCACCTAATTTCACACACCTTTTCCCTTTTCTTTTTCAAATTCCTCTCAAAATCTCCCAACCAAACACAGTATAAAGGATTTTAGCAACCTTGTGAAAGAAAATTTGAGCTTTGTATGAAATCAATTCAATTTAAAAAGATATAAAGCTATGATACATACATATGTAATGTAATGATAGTATAAAGAATTATAAAATCAAGTCCACTTCAATTTGATGCACTACTCGTAAGAAGAATATTCTGTGGGTAAGGTTAAGACAAAAATTTATCAAACTTTCATTTGTCTCATTATTCATGTCGTTAACATGTTGGGTTTAAATCTTAAATTTGTGAAAAATTTGAAAAGAAAATAATTGCAAATAGAAGTTTTATATATAAAAATTCATACATAATATGTGATAGTCACATTTTTACAATTATGAGTCACATTAATGAATATTTTGTATTGAAATGAATGAACTATGACGTCACATTATTCTATTTAAAATTTTAGTAAAAATTTTATATTTGTATAGGCATTACCCAAATAAAAAGATAGGAAAAAGGAATTAAATGAAAGATGCTCCCTTTGCATTTGTTTGGTTGAATTAGGAAAATAAGAATAAATGATTATATATGTCATTTTCTTTTGTCTTAAGAAAAATAGTAGTTTTAAAAAAATTAAAATCTAAATATATAATTGAGAAAATTCATGGATTTTTTTCTTTTATTTTGGCTAGGCAAAAAGGCTAGAAGGAAAGGATCAATCAACCAACATTTCTTCTTGAGCGTGACCAAAGGAGCTTCAATTTACTAATTACTAGGGAAAACAACTGGCATTCTGTTGGTCAACAAACAAGTTTGAGTCACAATTTAATCTCACTAAGGTCCCGTTTGGAAACAGGCTTTTTTAATAATTTTTTAATTTTTTTGACTAAAATGTGATGTAAAAAAAATTAGTATGTTTGGAATAAATTTTTAACTTTTTACAAAAAGATGTGTAAAAAGTAGAGAGAAAAATGAATCTTTGATTTTTTAGTATGGGTTGTTGACTTTTTGATTTTTTTAATAACTTTTTGATTTTTTGACTAAAAAGAACACTTGTCAAACGAGGCCTAAGATTCTAATCAACAGAAGTTTAGAACAAATATAGACGAAAATAATTTCACCCCATGAAGACTCAACTCGAGAGCCATTTGCTCACAAAATGAGAGGGAGATCCCACATGGCACGTCGCTACATTGGTGGCCATTCATGGTAAAGCTTTGTTTTGACAAGTGCGCAAAAAGTTACTTTTTTTGACTTTTAATCTATTTTAAGTTATATCATGTTTTTATTTTTTTATATATATATATTTTTAAAATTAAATAAAGTTAAAAAATTAATTTTTAATCTACTTTCTAAAACAACCCTTAATACAACATTTTTATGAGATTTTTTAGTTAGGTAGTGCATGCAAAGACATTCATGCATTATTTCATTTGCAGTTGAAAAGTAATGAAGACAAGATTTAAAAAATAATAATAATAATAAAAAAAAATAGAAATATTTCTAGATGATACACAACTAGGGGAGTAAATTGCGCTCAGGCAGGCCTATGTTGGGTGGCTTCTGCCAGAATTTGAGTACGTCTGAACCAATCCACGGACTAAAAAATTAGGTCTAGGCTCAGGCTTAGGGGGTATTTGACCGTTGAGTGGGCTAAGGCTTGGGCTCGAGGTTGAGCTGAGCTTGAATTTTTTTTTTAAAAAAAATTTCTTATTTTTTATCAAAATTTTATTTTTTTCACTAAAAATGACATTGGGTTTTGGATAAGCCGGACTTTAAGTGAATCTTGAGCGAGTCGATGGGTCAAGCTAGTCGAGTCAAATCTCAAAATGACGATCCAAACCTAAGCCCAAGCTCAAAGTCCTAAACTGGACTCACACGCGGATCTAAACGAGCCAGATCCATTCCAGGTCGTGGACAGATTTTGGGCCATCCACAGACCGTGCGGCATTTTTAGGCACCTATATCCAACTTATTCTACAATAGAATAGTAAGAGAAGACAATGCTACAAATGGAAATGCCAAATGACTAACTCACTGACTAGTTGTCACCCAATTCATGTGGGGCCTTTGTTGCACCAACTTTAAAGTGAATATTTCGAATTAAAATTTTATAAAAATTGAAAGTGTTGGGTAATCTTTTTGTATTTGATTTTTGATTAAAAAATAACTATTTTAATCTTACTAACATATTTCATGAGAGAAAAATAAAAAGAAAGGAAAAATGGGAGAGTTTAGCTTATAAATATTTGCGTGTGAAATTATTTTTTTGTTTTAGGATAGAGATGAGATCATAATCAAATCAATGTGATAAGTTGTATTTAGATTTTTTAATTTTAATTTGATTTAGATATAATTGTATAACTCTAGATATTTTTAGTGCAATAAATATTTTACTCAAATTATGTTATACAATGGTTTTCATTACTATAAATTAGAATTGTCAGACGAGACATATCCAGTAAGACGGGTCGTACATCAATCATAGTTTAGTTTAGTTTAATTTAACGATGACAGCCCATGCTAAGCGAAGATAAATTGTGACTTTCTGATTTTGATATATAAGTCCTTTTGATGATGTATTTTGGATTAACTTACATTACAATATCCAAATCAATAATTTTCTAAAGATTGAGTACAATTACTCTCAATTATGAGGTTAGTGGTGGATTCGAAATCTTAAGATATTTATTTTATTTTGTTTATTTAATTGTTTAATTAATTTGTTTAATTTTCACTCAAAGTATTTGCAAATAAATCTAAATTTCTAAATTAAATTATTCGTCATTAGTTCTTGTGGATCGATATCAGATTTTAACCGTTATTCTATGGAGCAGTTGTGTTTACTTGGTTTTAAATAAAAAATTTTGGTGTGCAAACGGCCATATCAAACTAATACGTTTGTGTTTAATTTTTTAGGGATAAAAGTAGATTTTTTTAAATGTAAAATTACACATTTGGGCAATTTATAGTATAGAAGTTTTGGATTTTTCCTCATTCTGGAACAAATCTCACATTATGAACAAAACGTAACACTTTAATGTAACGCTTTAATAACGTAACACTTCAATGTAGCATACTAAAAAACTCCTTAGTCTACTTTTTTTAAATGTAATAATGTAACACTTTAAAAAAATTTCTAGTGTACTTTTCATAAATGTAACACTCCAATCTAACACACAAAAAAATTTCTTATTATACTTTTTCCAAATATAACACTCCAATCAGTGTAATCCTAAATATAACACTCTAATATAATACACTCCAATATAACACGTACAAAAATCCTAAAAATTTCTTAATGTATTCTTTCCAAATGTAACACTTACAGCGTGAAATTATACATTTGTTCAAAACTTATTAAGAAATTTTTGTACTCATTTTGGAATGATTTGAAGAATCCTGTATCATTTTTTTTGAGTGTAATGTTTGGGAAAAAAAAATACACTAATGAATTTTTTTTGTGTTATATTGGAGTGTTATACTAAGAAATTTTTTTGGAGTATTATATTGGATTGTTACATTTGAGAAAAATGCATTAAGGAGTTTTTTTTTTTGAAATGTTACATTGGTATGTTACATTTGAGTATTACATTAGAGTGTTACAGTTTGAAATTATACATTTGTCCAAAACTTACTAAGGAGTTTTTATACTCATTTTAAAATATTTAAAGAATTTCATATATTTCAAGTCATTTTTATATATTTTTTAAAATGTTTTCAAAATAAAAAAGATTTTCATATAAAAATTCATCCTAAATTTGATTCTCATAAATTGTATATATTACCTTTTTAGCACAAAAGAAAGAAACATAATAAAAATAAGGATATAACTGTAAATCTAATTTCTAAATAATATATGATCGGTAAGAAAATTGTTGGAACTAAACGGATCACCATTTCTTAAGATGAGATTTATAAGTAAATTTTTCTTTTTTTTAAGGGGTTAGATTCAAATATGGACCGGAGAGGTGCTATTTGGGCCAGTGGGACCCACTATAAGTCAAGTTTCGATGATCCGAATTGTTTATTTTTTAGAGTTCTTTGTGTATATAATTTATAAAAAAAATCAAGTTAATCTGATAATTATACCATCTTCATCTTATTATGTTTGTCTATAATAAAATGAATAGCAAGTATGTTTTTTAAAATTGACCATTCATATTTTTTAAGACAAATGCGATAAAATAAATATGCTACAATTATCAGATTGATCTAACTTTTTTATTTTTATAGATCCCAAAAAATAAAAAAACCTTTAATAAATAAATAATTTATATCAACAAAACAGGATCCATAATAGGTCCCATTGGCCAAATAACACTCCTCCAATCCAGATCTAAATAGGAGAAAATCCAATCCTTTTTTTAAAATCAAATTATAGTTTTTTTTTTAGTCCAATGTCAAGTGTTTTAAATAGACTTATAATAACTAGCTAACAATGAACTTTTTTTAAAGTCAAATTATAATATTTTTTAGTCCTATGTCAAGTGTTTTGTTTGGTTAAGTTGGTTGAGATTAAAAAGGTATAATAAATAAATACGTTAAATAAGTTAATAAAATAAAATTTTATATTTAAATTATAATTTTTTTGACAAAAATTAAAAAATTGTTGCCAAACAAATTTTTTAATTCTAAACTAAAAAAATTTCAAATCCTTTTTTTTTTTAGAAAATGTTTGGTGAGCCAAATTTTTATGGCTTGAATGACTCGAATGTGTCAAAATAATATCGTTTTACACTCAAAATAATGTCTTTTTTGGTGTTTCAAGCCATTCGAATCGTGATTTTTCGAATCACCTAATATATATATATATATTTTATTATCTGCCACAGCCACTAAGAAGTAGCTAATAATGAATTTTCTACGTTCAACTCATTAACTATTGAGCTTAACTATTGAGCCACAAGTACATGTTCACCAAGGAATTTTTTGGGCAAGAAATTCTAATAATTCTATTTGGTTTTAGTTTTTAAAATATACTTTTCAAAAAAATTATATTTTTGTTTTTCATATATATATATATTTTTGTTTTCATTGAGTTTATTTTAATATTTTAAACAGTTTATTTTAATTTTTAGATACACCTAACATAAATACACTTAAAAAGTATAATATTTGTAAAAAAAATATTTAAAAATTCACTGAATACCAAAAATATAAAAAAATACAAAAATTCAGTATATATTTTTATATTTTTATGTATTTATTAATTTTTAAAAATATTTTTTCATAAATATTTTCCTATTTAAATACATCTAAGTAAGGTCTATCTAAAAAAGTAACAAAATTGCTTAAAATTTTAAAAATATTCACTAAAAACAAAACAAAAAAAACTCAATTTTCAGAAAACTAAATTCAGAAAATTGAAATCAAACACACTGAATAATAGCTAGCCTGTAGTACTTCCTTTGTCCCAAAATAATGGTCTCTTTTAGAGAAATTTTTTTTTTTTGATAGTACAATTATTATATTTTAAAAATATTAATTTTTCAAAATTACCTTTTAATAGTACATCTTTTAAAAATATCAATTGTTATAATTGTATTTTTTGTATTATTAATAAACTTAAAAGAAAGGTAAAATAATAATTTTATATTATTTTATTCTTTAATTAAAAAAAATTAATATTTTGAGATAATAAAAAATAGGAGTTTTCTTAGGTGTGCAACCCACAAAAGGTGTAAGTGGATTGCACACCATGTGCCACTCACACAAAAGGTGTAAGTGTAAGGTGTAAGTGTAAGTGGAAGGTATAAATGAAATGTATAAGTTGCACACCATGTGCCACTCACACAAAAGGTGTAAGTGCAAGGTAAAAAAGGTGTAAGTGTAAGGTGTAAGGTGTAAGGTGTAAGTTGCACACTATAGCATTTAGGAAATGCAGTAGGCGGGGGCGGGATGACACTCTCGTCCCGATCCCCAAGGTAGAAAACTCCCCGTCCCCGATCCCGACGGGAACCTCACCGCCCCACGTCCCTAACGGATCGGGTTTCGATTCCAAAACATCCCCAGATCTGTTCAACACACAAACAAAAAAAAAAAAATAAATGTGTAGAATGGAGGGTTCATGGATCATGATCTGTTCTTCAACACACAACAATCATCAACAACAACAGCAAATATATATAACTTAAAAAAAAAAATTTGTTCTTCAACAAATATATATATAACTTAAAAAAAAAAAATTTGTTCTTCAACAAATATATATATATAGAGAGAGACAGAGAGAAAGAGGGCAACCGAGGCCGATCGGTGGAGGAGGCCGATCTGTAGTTGTGAACGATGGAGGAGGCCTCTCTGTGGCTGTGAACGACGGAGGAGGCCCTTCGCGAAGCCACGATGCCGACAGTGGCGATGATTGACGTCGTGAATGGCTAGAGAGAGAGTAGAGGGGTAGAGAGAGAGAGACAAGACAACCTGATGAGGGTTTGGTTTGGTTTGGAGCCAAGTGAGTGATGGTGAAGAAGAGAGAGACCAGAGACGGTGGAGATGAACTCAATGAGAGAGAGTAGATGGAGATCAAAAAAGCATATACATAGGGATATATAATATAATATATATATAATATAATATAGGAATGAAATATAATATATAATATATATCATTCGGGAAACAATGGCGGGGTTCGGCGGGGCGGCGATCAAACTTCCGCCGTCTACCAATATCGTCGGGGATTTTTTTTTAATCACCATCCCCGGCCCGTCGGGGGCATTTTTCGGGGAATCACCGTTATATTCGGGGTCGGGGGGTCGGGTCCCCATCGGGCCGGTTTCAGATTGCCATCCCTAATAGCATTACCCTAAAAAATAAAATAAAGAACTAATGAATATTGGGATGACAATTTATCCCGTTCCTGTACCATATGCCTCGACAAGTTATTTCTAACAATAAAAAGTCACAAATAGGCCATTGTGTATATATAATTAAATTTGTTAAATATTGAATAAAAAAAACTCGAAATATTAATCAGCTTGTTTGGTTTCCTTTTTTTGAAAACAGTTTTCAAAAAATTTTATTTTTTTATTTTTCTTATTTTTTTATTTTTAATGAATTTTTTAAATATTTTAAACATTTTTTTTTAATTTTTAGATATACCTAACATAAATATATTTAAAAAGTAAAAAATTTATGAAAAAAACCTTTTAAAAATTCACTAAATACCAAAAATACAAACAAAATACGAGAATTCAATACATTTTTTGTATTTTTATGTATTTATTAATTTTTTAAAATATTTTTTCATAAATTTTTTACTTTTTAGATACATCTAAGTAAGGTGTATCTAAAAAACTAAAAAAAATGTTTAAAATTTTAAAAATATTCACTAAAAACAAAAAAGTACGAAAAACAAAAAATTCAATTATCAAAAAATTGAATCCAGAAAACTCAAACTAAACACATTGAATATACTTATCTTTTTAACTCTGGTTAAGACTGTTTTGAACAAAAATTAAAAAAAGTCAAAAAGTTATTGGGCTAAAAAATTAAAGAATTATAAAAAAAATATATATTATGTATCCTAAATATTCCATCAAATATTTTACCAAACTTTTCATGGAGTGAGACTCACACAAATCCAATGTGTGTGGGTCTCAAACCCATGTGAGAAGTTTTATAGAATATTTAGTAGAATATTTGTGATCTCTAGCCTAACTCATACAAAAATCAAAGATTTGAGGTATTTTGAAAAGATGGATAAAAATTAATTTTTTAATTTTTTTTTTGATTTTTTATGTGAGAAGTGATGTAAATCAAAATTAATTAAAAGTTAAATTTTGACTTTTTATTCATGTTTCCAAATGGCCTCTTTTTCTTTTTTTTTCTTCTTTTTTTTTAAGTATATTTTCTTGTAAAAAATTAAAAAATTATTTCAAATATACTAATTTTTTTTAACTCATATTTTAGTTAAAAATTACTAAAATAATATATTTGCAAACCAACTTTAATAATCATTAAGAGAATTCTATTATGCATACATCATGCCATATAAATATTTAGTTATGTCATTTTCTTATCGAGTAATGTTAAAGGCCCAAAAAATTTACCAAAATTTTTATTAAATATCTCACATATGGGACTCGTATGAAACCCGCATGGTGTGAATCCACATTCATATGAGACATTTTATAAAATTTTAATAAATCTTTTAAAATCTCTATCATTTTCTTTCCTTATTTAATTATGATTATTTTTTTTATTAATTATGATATTGTTTTAAAACTTTTGTTATAATTTTTTTATATTTGTTATGATTTTTTTATTTAATTTAATTACGACACAAAAAATATAAAATTATATTATTTCCTTCTATAATAAAAAGGTGTTTCGCTAATTATTATCCATCTTATTTCATATCATTTTCCATTCATTAGCGTCGCTCCTTGAAAGAGTAAGAAATTATCCGACATATTTTCAACCCTTTGCTCTCAATCAAAACATTAACTCAAGGAGTCGTGATAGAGGCCTCGAATTTGGCTCGAATGAACCAGAGGGGAGAAGGAGAGAGAGGAGGAGGAAGATGGAGAGCCGGATCGAGAGGCCATAATCACTGGGGGAGGAGGAGGAGGAGGCGGAGGCGACGGCGGTGCAGCTGCTGCGACAAACTGGATCGGGCGACGATCGGACGGCTGGCGAGCTCGACGAGTTGCGACGGCAAATCCGGACCCCTCCCCTCCCCTTCCTCTCTCTCTTCTTCCCCTCCCCTCTGGTTCTGCGAAGAAGAAGAAAGAAAAAAAAAAAAAGGATTTGAGGAAAATTCAAGGACTCAGATTCGAGACCTCAACCATTTTCCTAACTCAAGGGCTAAATTTGCAAATAAAATAAATCCAAGGCTCAAAAAAGAAAAACAAGCCCGACACCCTCTTATCCATTGACACGTATTGTAACATCTCTGAATAGAGAAACTTGTCGAAAAGACGTAACGTAACGTACCTTCTCGTTCTTTCCTTTCCCTTCTCTTTCCATCTCTCTCTTTCTCTATCTCTCTCTTCCCTTTTCTCGCTACAGGAAGCTTCTAGAATTACCAGAAAAATGCTCACACCTTTCTCACCGCGCTTCTCTCTCTAATCTTCAACATCCACCAGATCTGCTTCGATTCTTTCATCTACACACTTGTCGATTTGGTGTGACTTTTCTTTCAATTCATTGATTTTTTTTTTGTTTTTGTAGTTGTGGATTTTGTTTGAAGCTTGGCTTATTTTCGTCTTGATTAGGTGGATCGCGATGGCTCCGCCTCCGGGAGAGCAGAACGGTGGAGAATCAATGGCCGGCGATGCGTCCAGATCTCTTCCGACGCCGTTTCTAACCAAAACGTACCAGCTCGTCGATGACAGCACCATCGACGACGTGATCTCGTGGAACGAAGATGGATCTACGTTCATCGTCTGGAATCCGACCGAATTCGCCAGCGATTTGCTTCCAAAGTATTTCAAACACAACAATTTCTCCAGTTTTGTTCGTCAACTCAACACCTACGTAAACCTAATTGCTCTGATCCGATTAAATCTTCTGATTTAGGCTTTATTCTACCCCTATCTGATTTTTTGTTTTTGTTTTTGTTTTTGTTTTTAGGGATTTCGGAAGGTCGTTCCTGATCGATGGGAATTCTCGAACGAATGCTTCCGTAGAGGTGAAAAACGGCTTCTATGCGATATACAGCGTCGGAAAGTTCCGACACCAGCCACCGGCGCCGCCGTCACCGTCGCGGCGGTGCCCGTGACAGTCGCCGGGGTAGCAGCACCGTCGAATTCAGGAGAGGAACAAGTGATCTCATCTAATTCATCTCCGGCGGCGACACCTATGCTCTGTCGCGAGACGAGCCCCGGCACTACCGCCGAGCTCATCGACGAGAACGAGAAGCTAAGGAAAGAGAATATGCAACTCAATACAGAGTTGAATCAGATGAAGAATTTGTGCAACAACATCTACGCTTTGATGTCGAACTACGCGATTAATCGGCCGGAAATCGGTTCTCCGGCGGAGAATCCGCTCGATCTGTTTCCGCCGGCGAAGCGGTTAAGCGAAGAACCTCCCGTCGCCGCCGCCGGAAACAACCAGTCGAAGAAGGCGGAGGACGAAGCTAGGCCGAGATTGTTTGGTGTTCCGATTGGTGCGAAGCGGTTGAGGGAATGTGAAGGTGAGGCGGCGGAGCAGCAAAAAGAGCTGCGCCTACAACTCGGCGGGACGGAGGTGAAATCAGAGCCGTTGGATCATATGGACGGTGGAGATAATCAAGAGATCGTGTGGCTAAGACAGAGCCAAAGGGCTAATCAGAGGGTGTGTAATTGATTTTGTTTGTAGGTGGAGACTATTATTATCTATCTATTAGAAAGGTGTAGAAAGAAAGGGTTCGCACGAGGAGAGGCACGTGCCAAATGGGTCACATGCTTCGGAAACCTTTTTTGTGGGCCAATTTCAGAAGCTTCTTGGACTTTTTTGTTTTTTTTTTTTTTTTGTCTAAGATTTTCAGGGAAAAAAAAAGGAACTCGTTTATGCTAAAGTGGTAATTGACTAGTTCTAGAGGCTAACGTTTTAAATGAATGTTTGTTATTGGTAGTATGGTTGGTGTTTGCGGTTTCCTATAATGGTTAAATTGTAACTCACTTGTAATGTTTAATATATTTAGCCAGATATTAAACAGTATTATTTAATAAAAAATAATTTTTGGGGATTAATTATATCAAGATTTTTTTTTTTTAAAACTATTAGCAAGTAATCCATTTTAGAGATGGTTTAAAATGGTGAAAGGAATATATTTTTATAATTGAAAGTATTAATGTATAAATTAATATTTGTTAACAGTTTAAGGGTATAGTATGGGTATAATTAATTTTTTTAGTAAATTAATTAAAAATATATATGTTCGATACTTTAAAGACAGTTGAAGTGGATAAAAATTAACAAAGTCTTAGTGCTCGATCAAATGCTAGGCCTATTCTGAAGTTGGGCTAAGATTTATTTTGGTTTTTTTAGACAAATGATTTGAAAAGTTGGTAAAAAGTGACTTTTGATTTTTTTTTATTAATATTTGTTTAGAATGTCAAATTATAATAAAATGATCAAACTATTTCCATTTAGTTTAAGATATTTACAATTTTACCCATGTAACACATTTTGACCTATGAGAGGTAGAATTGTAATTTCACCATTGGCTAAAAACTAACTTCTCAAATGAAAAAAAAATTCAAAAAGGCTAACTTTTTACCTTTGCTACAAACTAAAAAAATGACTAAAAGTCGACTTCTCAAAACAAGCCTAAGTTGGAGCTTGGCCCTATGGACAACACTCGCTCTGAAAGAGGACAATCATTGAGGTTTGGCCCAATGTACAAGCGTCACTCCATTATTGATACTAGGAAGCTCGGCCTAACGTGCAAGGCTCTCTTCGAAGCGAACCGAGCAACAAGTTATACCTTCAGGTTGGACAACCATTTCGAAGTGGACTAACTTGGAGAAGGTCAATACATTGAAGGCCTTTCTTGAACTCGCAAAAGACAAACAACTTTACTCATCTCCTTTTATCTAAATAGAACATGAAGGCGTAGAGGGACAAGGCGTACACACAACAGACCTGCACTTGAGAGTCAGGCAAAGTGGTTGTCCTCCTCTAATGAAAAACGATTACTAATGAGACAAATAAGACAAACATGTATTTGAGTATCAGGCGGAGTGGCCGTCCAATAGGAGACAACCATGAACAAGATAGATGGCGAAGAGAGAAGGTCTTCAAGGACAAGCAACTTTCTCCTATAAAAGGTGAGCACTATTCACCCTCAAGGTATTGAAATCTACACACTCAACATATATACATTTTTTGCATTCTCTCTTCTTCCTCTCCTCCAGTTCCTGACTTTACCATCAGAGGGATTTCCGACTAAACTTTGGTCGGACAACTTCACCGTTTGCTACTTTGTGCATATCTTCACTTCTTGGACTATTCTTCCACAAAGTTCAACCCTTCTTTATAGTGCGGAAATCACCGCCACACACTCTTGAATATATGGTGGCCACATTTTGATGACAAAACAGGTTTAAATGTTATGGAAAATTAATTTGATTATTAAATAAGTCTATACATTTGGTTTGAGTTCATTCACATAGTAAAAGAGCCGGGTTTAACTCAAGTTTAAAATTTATTCAATTGAAAATCATTAAAATTTGTTCAACAGTTAACCAAATCAAATTGAAATACATTATTAATATTAATTAAAATTTCAATCTAAACTTAAATAATACATTGCTTCTCATGATTTAACTTGTTAATAAATTTTTTTTTTTGTTTTTTTGTTTATTATAGTAGCACGTGGAATGCATGTGTGTTCTCAAAAACAAAAAGATAATGACTACGAAAAGTTATTGGTTAATTTTAAAATATCATGTACTTATGTCTTAAAGATATTTTCTAATCTCTCAATATAAAATTATGAGATTCATTCCTTCCATTAATTATAATATATATGGAGCATCACATGATGCCGCTGCCCTTACAGTAACCAATAACTTCTCGATGAAAATAAGTGATCACGGAGACTAGATTTTAATAACAAATGATTTGCTTCCATTTGTTTGAAAACATTCCAGCATGTGTTAGAGATAGGATTGAGCTAATTTTGAGTTATTTCCTTTCCAAGTGGACTTCTATCTCAAAAAAATATAAGTTGTGTTTGGTAGAGTTTTGTAAATATAATTTGAGAGTATGAGTTGTATTTTGAATTTGTGAGTTGTAAAATTATGATTTGAGTGTAGAAAATTTTTTTGGTTATGATTTTTGAATAGAATATTGAATTGAGTTTTGAATTGAATGTGGAATTGAGTTTTAAAAGTTTGATTTGACATATGAAATAAGAAAATTTATTTGATTATGAGTTTTGAAAAGAGTTTTCAAAACTTTATTCAAATTGTTATAACTCATAACAAAATACACTACTTTCACACTATTAAAATTTTTGATCAACATTCATTACCAAACTCTTTTTAAAATTCAATTAAAAAAATTTATTATTAACAGAAAATAACATTAATCAATTTTTTAATTGAAAATACTACAATGGAAATAATTTTTTTTCAAATAAATATTGAAAAATTTTAAATAATAAATATTTAAATAATCTAAAAAATTTAATAAGTAAAAAATTAAAATAAATATTCAAAAAATTTAAAACGTAAAAATTTAAATAATTTAAATATTCAAAAAATTTAAATAATTTAAAATGTTAATATTTAAAATTTAAAAATAACTTTACACTCAAATCGTAACCAAACACATAAAACAAAACTCAATTAAAAAATTATTTTTAAAACTCATAGCCAAACACATAACTCGAAACTCCATATTACTTTCACAACTCTACACTCAAATCATAACTAAATATATAACAAAAAAAATTTAAAATATTTAAAAATATTTTTATAAAATAGAGTTTGAATTTATTTTTATGAAATATTTTAAAATTTAAAAAATTAAAATCATAGTATTTTGAAATTAAAATATTTAAAAATATTCAAAAAATTAAAAAATCGTAACATATTTAAATATTAAAATATTTAAAATCTTAACAAAATTAAAATATTTTTGAAATATTTAAATATTAAAAAAATTAAAATATTGATTTGAATTGAGTTTTAAAAAAAGTTTTGAATTATGTGTTTGGTTATGAGTTTTGAAAAATAATGATTATGTTTTGAATTAAGTTTTCAGAAATATGTGTAGAATTATGATTTAAAAGTTCAAAACAAACAATACACTCAAATCAATGGGTGAAACTATAATTTGAAAGGCTTACTAAACGGAGCCATAATGTTTTGTTTGGTTATCGTTTGTGGAAATCATTTCAGATGAGTTTCGTTTGTTTTTATTGAATTTTTTATTTATATTTTATGTTTTAATTATTATTATTATTTTATTTTTTAAATATATCAAGATAAAATTTATTTAAAAAGTAAAAAAAAAAATTGACTAAAAAATAAAATGTTTACACTTTGTCCCTAATCCCAAAAAATATAGTTTGACTAATATATATATATATAATTTATCCGACACATAACTTGTCACCTAATTTACTAAGCCTTCGTTTGGCATGTCAGATTTTTTTATTATTTTAGTCATAAAATGACAAAAATAAAATTTTTAGTTGAATAAAATAAAATATTATATCCAAATTATAATCATTTTATTTTTTTTTCTCACAAAAAGTCAAAAAAAAAAACTTATATGTTTGGTTTGTGTTTGAGAGATGTGTTTTAGAGATAAAAAATACAAAAAGTTGTTTGGTTTGGTTTTTTTCAAAAGATGTTTTGGAAAATTATTTTGAGAGAGAGTTTTGGAAAAAGTGATTGATTTGATGTGTGTGAGAGAGAAATTTGTTTGGAAAACTTATTTGGTTTACAAGTTTTAGAAAATTTTTTTGGAAAAATTTGTTTGGTTTGATTACTTTTAAAAACTTATTTGTAGAGAAAATTTCCTAAAATTTTTTTCCAAATACAAACCAAACGAACCCATAGATTTTTTAGCCCTAAACTAAAATAACCAAAAATCTAAAAAATTAAAAAACCAACTCACATCCCAAACGAACCCTAAATTATTGTCTCACAGATCCTCTATGTATCTTCGCACTATACTCCTACAACCAATCACCTCCACTTCCTTATCTCACTGTCATAACTGACCACCTTCTTCATCTCAACTAGGGGTGAGCATGGTCCGGATTGGATCAGATTGAGATAAAACCAGGACCAATTCATTATCTACGGTTTCTAAAAAATTAAAACCAATCTAATCCGTTTAAATTATGGAACCAATCCGAACTAATCCATTTAAACACGGATTGGATCAATTTCGGACCACGGATTCACATAATTAAATAACAAATATATATATATATATAACACTTTAATTTCATAAAAACATAAATATAGCGCTATATTATTTCCACAATAGCAACATGTTTTTCTATAATAGCGACATACTGTTTTAGAATTTAAACAACCATAAGAAAATTGGTTTCACCATAAAAATTTAGACCATTATAAATTAAAACTAAAAACTAACAAACAAAAGTAATAAAAGAAGATATCATACGGGTTTATGTTTGAGTTTAGGTTTTATACAGAATAAGAGAAGATACTATGAGGGAGGATGTATAATAAAAATATAGACTATTTATATATGGTCCGGATTGGTTCAAATTCGGAATCGTGGGGTTCAATCCGGAACCAATTCGTGGACAATGAATTTTTAATTCTTCAATCCGGAACCAAACCATGGATTCAAAAAACCAATCCAAACCTATCAGATTGGACTGGACTGGACTAGATCGGATTACAAATTTTACAAATTCCTTGCTTAGCCCTTATCCCAACCCACCGCCTATTCTCCACTGGTTTTCATACTTCGATTCGTCGAATGATACATACTCATTATAATCTTTTTTATTTTTATTAGTCTAATATTGTACGGGAAAGAAATAAACTTCTCGTATAATCCTGTTGATCAAGTCTGCGCTTCTCCGCACGTCGTCGCTTTATCCCCTGAAAACACAAACGTGAGCTAGCCGGCGAGTGTGTGCCGGAAACCTCTCCGATGCCTAAGTCAGCAAACTAGACAAATAGACAAAAGCTCTGTGTATTCGGAAATCAAAGTTGTGTTATCTCTCCACATGTGATATTTGTGAGCTTTTATAGGTTCCGTGTGGCACAATCTTAGTAGGACTTTTACTCCTCCATGCAGAGTCCTCCTAGGATTCATACTCCTGAAAGATAATACTTATCCTTCAACATCCCCCTCACTACTTAAACCAAGTGAGATGGTTTTACCATGATCGGACTACCATACGGCCGAAATAACATTGCCATGCTAGACTAACTGGAGTGACCGACCTAACTGTTAGTTCGGCTCTTCCTTGCCTTTCTCCTACCTCGGCTTCACATGCCAAGACCGAGCTATCCATAGAAGAGTTAAGTCGAACTAACCCAAAAACCAAGTCCTGAAGAGGGCTCAGTATACCTCGGTTCCAAATGCCATAATCGAACTAACTCTGATGACCGAACCATACATAGTATTCTTCTGAACCGGACTAAAACATAAAGCCTTTTGGGGCCGGACTAATCATCACGGCTCTGGGACCAAACTAACTTCAAAGCCTTTTTTTATTCAGCCTTTCGTATTATGGCCCATATCGGCCCATTGCCCAGCTCGGCCCAATTTTTCACATAAATTACCCTCTCAATTGCCCCTTAATTCCATCTACGTAGCATGATAGGGATTACCTGTCTATTAGCCAATCTAAAACTCCCCTTAGCCTATCCAACCGAGCTAAAAAACTCTTAGCCTTTCCAGCCGAGCTAGCCCTATCCGATCAAAACGTCTCTTCAATCATAGCAACTGAATCGCTTCTCCTTCCCATGACACGTAGCACGCTGGTATTGGTCAACTGTAGCTGTCACGCCGCCCTCGTACTCCGCAAAATTTGAACAGTTCCCGCCCTTCCATTTTTCGTCCTTCCTTTTATACAAAACAACCTCTTCATTATTGGAACTATTTACCAGACTATTCCTTTTCTCTCTTGCAAACCTCTGAAACTTCCCTTACTCTTCAACCCTGTAACTTCGAAGCTCGTGTTTTTGCTGCTGTTGCTTTCATCTTATTCCTTTTAACCTGGTAAGTTTTCTCAAATCTGCCCTGTTTTTGTATTTTTATGTTTTACAATCCATAGTATTTTGTGTTTGTTTCTGAAAAACACCTTTTTGATTTCATTTTCCGCTGGTCTTGTGTTTTTCTAGAAAAAACTTAGCAGTAGAACACTTGAATTCACGCAATAACCTGAGAAACACTAGTTTCAATCTAGAATCATGATGCGACCGGACTAGAAAGCTGTTTGTAGTTTAGGTAGACTATCTAACCGAACTAGGACTTGCGTACATACCAGTAGTTTCAATAAGTCACCATCCTGTGATTCAATTTAGCCGAGCTAGAAAACCGTACTAGGTCTGTGTAAGTATGCTTCAAAGTCTCAACAATGACCGAGCTACAACTAGGGTCTAAACCAGCCTTCTTAGTTTAGACCGAATTGAGAATATTGCCCTTAGAGGCTCAACCGGGCTAATAAATCCCTTGCTAAAAACCGAGCTACCAAGCATCTTGGTGAAATCGAGATAGGAATTGTGAAATGTCAAAAAGATCTGTGCTTAACACTTCTGTTTTTCACTTTGCAGACTTAGGTTGCTCAGGCACTCCTTTGAGCGCTCAACTGAGCTACTGAGCACAAATCTTCGACCGATCTATTTATTCGGCATTTATTTATTTATAACTTAAAACATAAATGGGGAAGTATAGATTCTTAGTAGAGACACTTGGTGGTTTGGCCGAATTCCGACGGGAGTACAACATCTCTGACGATGTCCATCTTACCCTAGCCGAACAAGATATCGTTCCTTGGGGAAACCCTGGTTTTGTTCCCTTCACCCTCCTTTCCATAGTAGAGACTGGACTAAGATTCCCTGTTCAACCCTTGCTATGTGAATTCCTTAGGCAAACCAGAATATGCCCAACCCAACTTTTTACAAACTCATGTCGTATAATAAATGGTATAGCCGAACTAAACCGCCGAGCTGGCATTAACCTTGCCTTAGCTGAACTATTCCACCAATATTCTATAGGCTCAAAAGAAGACGGGTGGGTTTACTATTTAAGAATACGCCGCCGCTAAGAGAAAATAATAAAAGATACACCGGACAAAGATTTAAATGACGATGATTTTTTCTGGGTATCTGGGAATTTTGAAGACCACCAAGCCCAGATCCCAGGCCGTAGTACAAATTGGAAGAAAGGAACCCCCGGTATAATTACTTCGGTTTCCTTTCATTCTTCTCTTTTATTTCGGTTTCCCATTCAAAACCGAACTAACAGTTGTCTTCTTTATGCAGATTCAGCCCATCTTCAATCCTTGTACAGTTACCCTAACCTGAATACTCTCCACGCCGCACTACGCTTCCCAGAAAGAAGTTGGGCCAAACTTCTGAATTTTGAGCCGACATACCGATATAGCAGTCGACGCAAGGCCAGAGTAAAAGACTTTCTACTAGAGGATGCCCCTGAACCGGAATCCACTTTGCCCCAGATCAATCTCATCCCTTTGACTGCCGAACAAGAGATGGCCAAAAGGAACAGAGTAAGGGCCCTTCTCACCGAAACAAACCGGGCCGAAGTACCACCACTGACCCAGACACAAGAAACCGTGGTGGCTCTCCCATCTCAACAGCCTTCGACATCTCGGGCGAACAAGTGTGCCCGGACTATCCAAACCGAGCAACGCCTTGTTGATGAAGATGAGACCATTCTTCCGCCACCGAGCCCTCAGCCGGAGCGATCCAACCCATATAGCTCTTCCAAGTGGGCACCCAAGCTCACTTTCCAGAACCGAGATATTCAGGACACTGACTCGGTGGTTGCAAAGAAGGATCACTTAATGGCTTTCAACCTTGCCAAGAGTGTTTGCCTTCCCAAAGACATGGAGCACCACAATCAGCTGAACACCGAGTTGAAGGCCATCCGGTCACTAACGAAATCAATGATCCTGGTAAGTGGCTCTTTTTTATCTTTCTAATTTTCAACTTTCAGCTTGGCTAAAGAGAAAGTTACTATTCTTTTGCAGGCCATTCAGAAAAACAACATCGCACACAAGCGAGTGTTGGAGCTCAGGAGAACAACAAGGCAGGCCATGGTAGAAGCTGAAGCCAAGACTGCCAAACTTAAACAATCCCAAGTGAGGACGGCCGAGCTGGAGGCCGAGGTAACTCATCTGACTGGACTAGTTACCTCGGCTAATGCTGACAAACAGAGAGCCCTAACCGTGATGAAAGACAAATATTTGCGGGAGCTGGCAAAGCTTGAAGGCACGAAGAACGCCGAAATAGAGAGCTGAAAAAGAAGGCAGATGACGCCAGGCTCAAGGGTTTTAAAGAAGGCGAAGCTGCTTACATTCAGCAATGTGAAGTAGCAAAGGACCTATTCTTCAAGTGCGGCTGGAGAGGTGCTGTGGATCAGCTCGGTTGTGGGCCCGAGACCGAGGTCTACAATCCTCCTCAGTATTCCATTCCTCCCATGGCGAGTATAGTATGCATCCGCTCAAAGAATAGTTCCTTGAGGGTTCTGATGATGATGAAGAAGAGCCAACTAATACCTTGGTTGTCAACGATCCGGCTAATCAATCAGCTCAGTTGGAGCCAACGGTGGAAGACCTGATTGTTGAGCCGCCGACTGATGTCGTACTGCCAGTTGACACCGAGCTCCCAACCGAGACCGATCTTCTGTCCGCAACCGGTCTTCGAGTTGACATTAACGCTGATCTAGATGATCATTTCAATTGATTCTATAATTGCTTTTTCTCTTTGCTCTTGTAACCAAGCTGAGGCCCCTCATTTGTATTTGAACTTGATCAATGAAAATCATCTTTTGTATTTAGCACTTACTTCGGTTTGATCTGTATGCTTGCATTTGTAATGAGTTTTCAATGAATTCTTTTGCTCCAACTGTTATCTCGGTTTAAATTCCTATTTGTACTTGTTTTCTAACTGCAACCTGGACGAAGCACAATATTTTTCGACCGAGATATTTTATTCCGGTCTTAGCTGAGCAATCTAAGCTTACTAGCCAACCACTCTTTAGCCGATATACATACTTCGGCTGAAGAGTACCAAGAGTTGGTTTAATCCAACTAACCACTCTTCAGCCGATACCCTTACTTCGGCTGAAGAGTACCAAGAGTTGGTTTAGTCCAGCCAACCACTCTTCAGCCTATACCCTTACTTCGGCTGAAGAGTAATAAGAGTTGGTTTAATCCAGCCAACCACTCTTTAGCCGATATACTTACTTCGGCTGAAGAGTACCAAGAGTTGGTTTAATCCAGCCAACCACTAAGTTGGTTTTTCCAGCCAACCTAGAATAAAATGTTTGGTTTATTCCGACGAAACGTCCTGCAGCCTGGATCCTTATCCTGGGCTTAGAAGGGGTGTTGGTTTAATTCAACCAACCTCTAAGTTCGTTTTCCCAGCCAACCTAGAATAAAGTGTTTGGTTATTCCGACCAAACGTCCTGCAGCCTGGATCCTTATCCAGGGCTTAGGAAGGTTCGTAGTTGGTTATTCCGGCCAACTGTGTTTTTAATGCCCTTAATTTACCTAACTCACTAAAACGAACTTTTACAGAAAGAAAACGTCTATACTGAAAAGAAACTACTTGTTTTATTGAGAAAGAAAAAATTACACATACTTTAGAAAAGAAAAAAGCTAAAAATAGAATAACTTGAGATTGGCAGTGTTCCATGGCCTGGGAATTGCCTTGCCGTCCTCATCTTCTAAGTGGTATGCCCCTTTGCCTGCTAATCCAACCACTTTGTAAGGTCTTTCCCAATTAGGCCCTAGCTTGCCATCTCCTTGTACCAAGGTGTTTCCCATCACTTTGCGCAGTACCCAATCTCCGATATTGAATTGCCTTGGATGAACCGTCTTGTTATTTCATCATGGACAATTCTTGTAGGTATGAGACAATGTGAACCAGTGCTCTGTTTCTTCTTTCCTCTGCAAGGTCGAGCTCCAATGTTATGTCTTTGCCATTCAGGTCTGGATCGAAATTCTCGCTTCGAATTGTGGGGAGGCCTACTTCAAGTAGGATTACTGCCTTCATGCCATAGGCTAAGGAAAATGGAGTTTCTCTTGTTGACCGCCGAGGTGTGGTGCGGTAAGCCCATAAAACATGAGGGAGCTCTTCTACCCACTTGCCTTTGGCTTTCTCTAACCTCTTCTTCAATCCATCCAAGACTACCTTGTTTGATGCTTCTGCCTGACCATTTGCTTGGGGATATGCCGGTGTAGAATTGTAAAACTCTATCTTGTACTCTTCACAAAAGCCCCTAAAGATTCTGCCATCGAATTGAGTGTCGTCGTCTGATATTAGGGCTTTTGGTATGCCAAACCAAGTAATGATATTCTGCTAGACGAACTTCTTCACATCTTTTTCTTTGATTGATGCCAACGCTTCTGCTTCTACCCACTTTGTGAAGTAGTCGGTTGCTGCGAGAAAGAACTTCCTGTTGCCTGGTGCTGTTGAAAGTGGTCCTACTATGTCCAATTCCTATATTGCGAAGGGCCATGGGCTAGTTAGAGGTAGAAGTTCTCTGGCAGGTTAGTGTATTTGGTGTGCGAACTTCTAACACTTTTCGCACTTTTTGACATATTTTTCTGAGTCTGCTTGCATGTATGGCCACCAATATCGTTGCAAAATTGCTCTGTATGCTAGTGATCTTCCTCCTTGATGGCTTCCGCATACGCCCTCGTGTACCTCGAATAAGAATGTTTCCACTTTGTTGGGGTGGACACACTTTAGATAGGGTCCTGAGAATGATTTTTTGTACAACGCCAAAGATGGGGAGAGCCAAAATCGCTGCGACTTCGCTCTTATTCTGTTGGCCTCTTTCTTCTCTTCTGGTAAGATGCCTTCTTTTAAGAACAGGATGATGGGATCCATCCAAGAAGGGCCCAGCTCTACGCAACATACCTCTTCTGTTTCGGGATCTTCAATGCTTGGTCTAGGTAGGTAGTCGATTAGTAAGGGATGAGGAATGGAAGTGTCCGCCATTGAGGCAAAGCCTGCTAGTTCGTCCGCTCTGCTGTTTTCCTCCTTGCCGATTTGTTCTATCCTGACTACTTCAAATTTCTTGATCTCTGTTCTGATCAACTCTTGGTATTTGGCCATCCTGTCATCCTTTGCTTCGTAGTCGCCAAATATTTGGTTTACCACCAGCTGTGAGTCGCTGTAAACCATTAGTTCGGCGGCCTTCATATAGAATGCTGATTTGAAGCCTACAAGAAGCGCTTCATACTCCTCTTCGTTGTTTGATGCTAGGAAGCCAAGGTTGATTGCCTGCTCCACTACTAGGCCGTCTGGAGAGATGAGGACTATGCCAAGCCCTGCTCCATGCCGGTTGGATGCTCCAGCCACGAAGAGCTTCCACATCTCTCTAACGAACAACTTCCAGCAAGTGGAGAGATCAGATGATGCCTTGGGATCTTCCATGTTGCTGGTGTTTTCTTCAAGGTCCATGCTTGCTGTCTGCCCCTCGCTATTTGATTGTATCAAGTCTTTATTTGTTGGTGAGTCTTGACTTGGTGTAGCATGGTTTGCTTTTTCCTTCCTTGCTTTACTTTGGTCTATCTTGGGGTCTGACTGAGTATCCTGTACCAGGGGTTGCGTTATTCCGACGTCAACTTCCATCCTTAGTTCGGCTGTTTCAGTCAGGTCGACTGGGCATATATGATAACTTCCTAGTGTGAATTCTGTGACAAAATCTGCCAAAGCTTGAGCCTTTATCGCGGTCCTGGGTTGGAACTTGATGTCGTATTGTCCTAACTCTATTGCCCACTTCAGAATTTGCCCAGAAAAGTTTGCCCTTTCAAACAAAGCTTTTAATGAGAAGGCTGTGAGGACAACTATGGTGTGGGCGTGAAAGTAGTGCGACAACTTCCTTGAGGCCATCATCAAGGCCAATACCAGTTTTTCCAGTGGCAAGTACCTTGTTTCGGTACCCAGCAATGTCCTGCTGACATAAAAGATGGGCAGATGTTGGATTCTTTCCGCACGGACCAACACTGCGCTAATTGCGTGCTGAGAGACTGCTAGGTACAGGAAGAGTTCCTCTCTAGGTACTGGGGTGACAAGCAGTAGTGGAGAAGACATGTATTCTTTTAAGCTTTCCAAAGCGCGGTCGCATTCTTCGTCCCACTCAAACTTGGCTTTTAGTGCATGGAAGAATGGTCGTAGTTTGTCTGATGACCGGTTTATGAACCGATTGAGCGCAGCTGCCATGCCGGTGAGATGCTGCACTTCTTTTACTGAGTTTGGTCTCTCCAAATCCTGGATTGCTTTGATCTGGAAGGGGTCTGCTTCGATACCCCTGTTGGTCACTAGGAAGCCTAGGAATTTGTCAGATCCTACTCCGAACGCACACTTGGACGCATTGAGGCGCAACTTGTGCTTCTTCAGGATCTTAAACATTTCACCTAGGTCCTTGAGATGATCATTCTCATCCTTGCTCTTGACCACCATGTTGTCGATGTAAGCCTCCATTGTTCTGCCTAGTAATGGCTCAAACATCTTGGTGACCATCCGTTGGAATGTCGCCTCTGCGTTCTTTAGGCCAAAGGGCATGACCTTGTAACAGTATAGTCCTCTTGGAGTTGTAAAGGACGTGACCTCCTGGTCTGGTTCATGCATGGCGATTTGATGGTAGCCTCTGTATGCATCCAGAAAGCTAAGTCGGTTGTGCCCCGCCATTAGGTCTACCAGTTGATCTATCCGTGGTAGAGGAAAGCTGTCTTTTGGGCATGCTTTGTTGACTGTTTCATAGTCGACGCAGACACGCCACTTGCCATTCTTTTTTGGCACTATGACTGTGTTGGAGATCCATCTTGGGTAGTGTACCTCTCTGATTGCTCCTGCCTCCAGCAGGTTTCCTACTTCTTCCGCCACTATCTCGGCGTGGTGGAGTGCCGATCTGCGTGTGCGCTGAATGATTGGTCTGGCGGATGGGTGGACATTGAGTTGGTGACAGATAAAGTTGGGATCAATGCCTGGCATGTCATATGGTGTCCAGGCGAACACTTCGATGTTAGAGGTCAAAAATTCCAAGACCTCTAATCTCTCAGTGCTGGACAACGACGAACCGAGCAAAAAGAACTTATCCGGGTTCTTTTCATCTATTCTTACCTCTACCAAGTCTTCCATCGCTTTTTGATTAGCTGCTTTGTCGACATCTGCGAACAGTTCATTGCTCTCAGGTTATTCCACCGAATGAACGTATCCTTTGGCAGCGCGGCTGCCATTCACCGTGACAAAGCATTGCTTAGACATAATCTGATCTCCATGGACCTCTTCAATTACCCCGGTTTCGTTGGGAAACCGCATTACTTGGTGGTAGGATGATGCCACCGATCGTATGGCATGTAGCCATGTTCTGCCCAAGATGATGTTGCAAGTGGAAGGAACTTTTAATACCCAGAACTCCACTTGTTTCGTTACGCTTCCTGCTTTAACTGGAAGAATTATTTTGCCGACTGGCCACTCTGGCATTGAGTTGAATCCAATCAGGAGAGATACGGCAGGTACCAAGTCTTTATCTTGTAACTTCAATTGTTTAAATGTTTCGTAGTACATTATTTCACATGAACTACCCTGGTCAATCAGAATCCGCTTGACGTCAAAATCCTTGACTCGGAGGGTGACGACCATGGTATCATTGTGAGGGCAATATATCCTTGCCAAGTCTTTATCTGAAAAAGACATGACGTTCGTGGCCTCTGTCTTCCCCTTCTTGGTGGTAGGTTGGGCATTTAGTACCTCTCTTAAGTGCTCAGCCTTTTTGATTAATCCTCTGAGCTCGCATACACGCTCAGGTTCGAAGACCCCATGTATTACATTGATCACGCCTTGAGGTGGGGCGTCGATTGGCATCCCGTTGGGGTTATTGTGGTCCTGGGGGGCTGGTTGCGTCCCTCCTTCAATGTGTTTATCCAGGTGACCTGCTGCCACCAACTCCTCTAGGTGCTGTCTCAATGGCGTGCAATTTTCAGTGCGGTGCCCTTTTTCTTTGTGGAAGGTGCACCGTGATCTTTCGTCATAGTCCTTTTGAGCTTCCCCTAGCTTAGCTGGCCATCTGACAAAAGGCTCATCTCGTATTTCACTTAGAATTCGGTAGATCGGTTTTTTGAATACCGTGGTTATGGCAGTGCGGACTCTCAACCATCTTTTATCCTGGTCCTCTCCGTTGTCTCGTCTGCCACGTCCGTTTATGCTCGGACGATCTACCGCGTTGACCTTTGCTGAGGCCTTCTTCTCTGGTACTGCGGTCGTGCCAGATTTTGTTTTAGCACGTATGCCATCCTCCTCCACCCTGATGTGCTGGTGCACTATTTCCATCAAGGCTTCCATAGTGAGGGGCGGTGTCATGGTGATTGAGTCCCTTAGTCTATTCCCGACTGGAAGGCCTCTTTTGTACTGTGCAATGGCGAGATTGGTGGGACAGTCCCCAATCTGGTTGAAGGTCTTCCAGTAGCAACTATTGTAGGATCTTAGGGTCTCCTTGTCGCCCATGTCGATGGAGAGTAGTTGGTCGATCTCCACCGGGGTTTTAGTGTTTGTTCTGAATCTTGTTACGAACGCTTCCACCAATTGTGCCCAGGAGGCTATGCTACTTTCTGGAAGTTTTTCGAACCAAGTCAAGCCTAGGTTGCCAAGGCTAGATGGGAAAAGGATGCACATCAAAGCCTCATTTCGCCGGTATACAGCCATGACCTGGCATAAGTGGCTCAAGTGTGAGTAGGGGTCCGTCTTTCCCTCATATGTAGTGAATTTGGACTGAAGGAAGCCTGATGGTAGGGGCGTGTTTTCAATTGCCGAAACGAACGGCGAGGTCTACAGCCTCACTAATGCCTTGTCCGTCGGTTCATAGGCAGGGCGCGGTATTGGCATTCCAACCTCGACGCTTTCATGTGTCCGAGGAGCCAACTGCTGAAGGGCGGACACTCTGTGTGGATCGCATGCCCTAGCATCCTCCTTCCATCGTGCCCTTTCTTCCAGCACGGTTCGTAAATCAGACGATCTGGGCAGCTCCGTCTATCTGGATCTTGTTTGGTGCGTATGCGAGGGCCAATAGGTGCTTCCTTTAGTGTACGACCTCTCAGATCTCGTCCTCTCAGACCTTGAGTGACGAGTTCTGGAAGACCTGGATTGGGTATCGCCTATCCTGAGGCTTCTATTTTCTACTTGTGAGGGTGTGGTATTCCTACTACGATTTTTCGAGTGGCGAGGGGGCGTTTTGCTTGTGCGCCCCTCTCTTGTCGCCACTCCTTGTCCTTTCATCTGGCGCTTTAGAGATTCCATGTCCGCCGCCATCCGTCGTATCAATTCGTTCTGCTACTTGATGCGATCCTCCAAAGTTTGAGGATCAATCCTCCGCCTTTGTCTTTCTGGACTTTGCGAACGAGAGTGATGAGGGCTGTTAGTCCGCCTCCTTCCTCTTGCATCCCTCATGGGATTTCGTCGTTGTGGCTCCAAGTCCGTCATAAGAGGGATAAAAGGTAGACCTTCGCACCTCGCACCCCCTTTTGGTGTTTGTCCATCGATGGCGGACTGTGGCAAATCTTTGTTGTGCGCTATTGATTCTAGAGAGGAAAAGCTTGATCAAGAGGTTTTGTTCTTGTCTGAATTTCCACAGACGGTGCCAATTGTACGGGAAAGAAATAAACTTCTCGTATAATCCTGTTGATCAAGTCTGTGCTCCTCCGCACATCGTCGCTTTATCCCCTGAAAACACAAACGTGAGCTAGCCAGCGGGTGTGTGCTGGAAACCTCTCCGATGCCTAAGTCAGCAAACTAGACAAATAGACAAAAGCTCTGTGTATTCGGAAATCAAAGTTGTGTTACCTCTCCACAGGTGATGTTTGTGAGTTTTTATAGGTTCCGTGTGGCACAATCTTAGTAGGACTTTTACTCCTCCATGCAGAGTCCTTATAGGATTCATACTCCTGAAAGATAATCCTTATCCTTTAACACCCCTCTCACTACTTAAACCAAGTGAGATGGTTTTACCATGGCCGGACTACCATACGGCCGAAATAACATTGCTATGCTAGACTAACTGGAGTGACCGACCTAACTGTTAGTTCGGCTCTTCCTTGCCTTTCTCCTACCTCGGCTTCACATGCCAAGACCGAGCTATCCATAGAAGAGTTAAGCCGAACTAACCCAAAAACCAAGTCCTGAAGAGGGCTCAGCATACCTCGGTACAAAATGCCATAACCGAACTAACTCTGGCGACCGAACCATACGTAATATTCTTCTGAACCAAACTAAAACATAAAGCCTTCTGGGGCCGGATTAATCATCACGGCTCTGGGACCGGACTAACTTCAAAACCTTTTTTTATTCAGCCTTTCGTATTATGGCCCATATCGGCCCATTGCCCAGCTCGGCCCAATTTTTCACATAAATTACCCTCTCAAATATAAAGTTAGTTTTTAAGATTTTATTTGAGTACTCTAAAAAAGTAAAAAAATCACTATCCTATTTAAGTCACATCATCTTATCTTATTTAAGTCACATCATCTTTCTACCATATCACTTCAAACCCAACTCATATTTCACAAAAAGTCAAAAAATGTACTTATTTAGATCATCCTAAACTACCCCTTAGTAGGTTTGGAGTGGAAATGATTTTGAGATTAGGTTAGGTTTTTTTTTTTTTTTTTTTTTTTAAAGTAAAGTAAAAAACTTAATCTTTTAGAAGGAAAAATGAGAAACTTAAAATTTTTAATTTTTGGAAATTTCCGCTTAGTAGTAACAATAGTTGATAAATTGGACAAGTGAGAAAAGACAAATAATTTAAGGATCAAAACAAGATAATCTTTATATTAGTTTATTTTAAATCAAGGTGAGAAATAAATAACTCATACTTTTGGGTGGGGAAAGTTCAATTTACCCTTTTGTATTATGCATGTTAAGAATGTAATATAAATTTGTGTTGACGAAATCAATTAGATAAATTAGCTATAATATTTAAAACAATTAAAAAATTTAGCGAAAAATATAGCATATATATATTTTTTTGTTCTCATTTTCTGTACCAAACAAATAATTTGGAATGGGAGAGTATGATTAATCTACTTAATCTTAATTTTTTTTTAATCTCATTTATTTTTAAAGACAATCATTTCCATTTTATTTTACTTCCTCCAAAACCTTATAATATATAGCCATTAATTGAAATATTTTTTAATAATTAAGTAATTAGTGTCTTATGTTTATAGATGACTTGATGATGGGTGTTCTGGCTTAAGACTTCAACATTATTCAACACCACAAATGAAATTAAAATAAAATAAATTATTACTCAAGTACAAAAAAAATTGTTTAGTTATAGCAACCAAGGGCCATTTTGGAAAGTGGGTTAAAAGTCACTTCCTAACTTTTAACTCACTTCCCTCTCTCACAAAAAAGTCAAAAACCAGCTTTTAATCATCTTCTCAAAACACCCCTAAGAATATAAATTGTTTAGTTATACCTATTCCAGATCAAGCTAATTTATTTTAATTGTTTTTTAAAGCAAGAAAAAAAAAATTACATTGACACTTCTATGTATTCACTATTACTAAGGGTCTGTTTGGTAACGTTTACGTTTTTAGTTTATATTTTAAAAAAATTTATAAACTGATTTTTGTTTATTTTTTGTTTATTTTTAGAAAAACAAAAAATACAAACGTGTTTGGTAATTGACAAAATGTTTAAAAAAATTTAAAAATATAAAAAAGAGTGAGAAATGGCAAGTGGCGGCGGAAGATGGTGGTGGAAAGTGGTGACGGTGGGTGGTGGTGGGTAGTGGGGGGGTGGGTGACGGTGGCGGGTGGTGGGTGGTAGCGAGTGGGTGGTAGTGGTGGTGGTGGTGGCGGGTGGTGGTAGCAGGTGGGTGGCGGATGGCGGGTGATGGTGGTAGTGGCGGGTGGGTGGCGATGGCGGGTGGGTGGTGGTGGTGGTGGGTGGGTGGGTGGGTGGGTGATGGTGGTGTAGCAGTGGGTGGTGGTGGTGGTGGCGGTGTGGCGGGTGGTGGTGGTGGAGTGGGTGGCGGATGGTGGGTGGTGGTAGATGGGTGGTGGTGGCGGGTGCGTGGCGGGTGGTGATGGTGGGTGGGTGGGTGGCGGTGGCGGGTGGTGATGGGTGGTGGCGAGTGAGTAGTGGTGGTGGTAGTGGCGGGTGGTGGTGAATAGGGGGTGGTGGTAGGTGGTGGCGGGTGGTGGTGGTGATGGATGGGTGGGTGACGGTGGTGGGTGGTGGGTGGTGGCGAATGGGTGGTGGTGGTAGTGGGTGGTGGTGTGGGTGGGTGGTGGGTGGTGGTGGGTGGTGGTGGTGGATGGTGGTGGCAAGTGGGCGGTGAATGGTGGTGGCGGTTAGGTGGCGGGTGGATGGCAGGTGGGCGGTGGGTCGTGGTGGTGGCGGCGGTGGCGAGGGGTAGGTGGTGGTGGCGAGTGGGTGGTAGTGGTGGTGGCGGTGGCGGTGGCGGGTGGTGGGTGGTGGTGGCAGGTGGGTGGTGAGTGGTGGTGGCAGATGGTGGTGGGGAGTGGGTGGGCGGTTGGTGGTGGTGGCAGAAGACGGTGGTGGAAAATGGTGGTGGTGGTGGCTAGTGTTGGGTGGTAAAAAAGAAAAAAATTAAAACTCAAAACGGAAACACATTTTTTGAGTTTTCATTTTTTGGCCAAATTTATAAACTGAGACCACTGATTTATAAATAAAAAATTTACCAAACAAGTTTTTATTTGAGTTTTTAAAATTTTTGTAAATATAAACAGAAAATTGAAAATGTAAGTGTTACCAAACGGCACCTAAAGGTATAAAATTTAAAATTAATTATTAAAAAAAAATGATGTTGACCTTTATATGTATTCACTATTACTAAAGAATGACAAAAATAATTTGGGAATAAATTAGTTAAATATTTTTCTTATTGCGATTGTTTTGTTTTGTTTTGTACTATTCTGTTTTTTTTCTTTTTTTTTTTTTTCTTTTTTTTTCTAAAAAAATATTTTTCTCACAAAGGAAAAGGTGAAATAGAATGGATACTTATTCATACTAGTGGTGCTTATGGATTGGATTGGGTCTAGTGACCTTATATCCACTATCCGTTCAAATTTAGGCGGATTATAAAAAATCAATCTGCATCCGTCTACTTAGTTAGCAAGTGCAGATTTAGAGGGTCGTGCGGGTTGGTGGGTGGACGTGAATCAATTTAGCGGTTAGACTTTATTATTTTATGTTTTTTTTGAACTATTTCAGAATAATCTTTTATTATTTTGGTCCTTATTTGAGTCTAAAATTTTGTATTCTTCATTTTTTAAAATTAAAATAAAGGTCAAAATTTTAAATTTCATAAATACCTAATATTATTACTGAATAAAATGCCATTTTTTTAACATGTAAAGTATAAAAACATAAAATCTTCTTTTTAAGGGGGTTGGCGGATCGGATTGAATCGGGTGACTTTTCATCCGCCATCTGTCCAAATATAGACAAATTAAAAAAATTTCCATCCACATCCGTCTACCTATTCTATTAAAACCGCTTAAAAACAGGTAGATTGGGTTGAATCAGTAGATTTTGGTGGATCAATCGGGCATGTGAGCACCCCTAATTCAAACTGTACTTTTTGGAAAAATCCAAATTAGTACTGGCCCATATCCTAAAAGGGCTAAAGGTGGGCCAACCAACCAATTCCAAAGATCAGTTGATGTTGGACTTTTATGTAAGCGCACATGGCAACATGGCAAAATTTCTAGGCCTACTACTTTTTTTTGGCTGGATTCTTATGTCTTTCCCAAGCCTGTATAAAAATATTTAGAAATTACAAATCAGTGGAATTTTCACAAAAAATTTATAAATTTATACAAAAAATTTATGAGTTTAATTATTAAAGTTAATAAAGTTTACCACTAATTTGAAAGTTTTTTTACTAAATTGCAATTTCTCTTAAAATTTTTCTAAGTGACTGACCTAGAAATTTGAATTATGTTGGACGACCTTAAGAGGTGGTAAATTTAAAGAATAAATTTAGTTTGACAAAATGTAAAATTTGATATTTGACGAAAAAATTTTGGTTTAGACTAAGTTAAATTTAGTATCTTCAATATGGGGATTATTAAATCCCAAGTGGTGGTGGGATATAAAATGGACTAAGGTAAAATTCCAACTAATTAATTAAAAAAATTGATAGAATTTTCTTTATTTTTTTTCATAATTTTTAGTTAATACAAACATGGGATGTGATATACAATCCAAATGAATTAATAATCATATGACTCTGATCATACTAATCCAGTCTAATCCAATATGTCCTAACAAATATTACTCTCATGCTATAATAACCCATTACATTTAGATTGTGATTATATTATATAAGATGGCTAGTGTATGCCCGTGCCTGAAAGCACGATATAAATAAAAATAAGTGAACAAAAAGAAAAAATAAATAAATAAATAAATAGGGAGGAAAAAAAAGGAGGGGGGGAAATTAAAAAATAAAAAGAAAAGGAAGAAGGTGGAATCATGGGATCATTCATGGATTATTTATGAGATCATGGGATAAGTGGGTGAGAAAAAGAAAATGTAAGAGAAAAAAGTGGGAAAGTGAAAAATGTACGCGTTGGATACATCACAGTCGTTTTGTAATTTGAACAGATCTGACCCGTTCAAATGTCCTAGTAGGATAAAAATATATTGAAGATTCAAAAACGCTCATGTTTAGGAATAATTTAAATAATTGCACTTATTTGATGAGTATACTTATTTATGTCTCATCCCTTTTCTATTTTTCTACACATATTTTTATAAAAAAAATTAAAAAATACACTAAATAAGCAAATCTCAAACAGCTCTTTAATATTTATTTTTCTCATCTGAGTTGTTATTCCAAAAATGTTTTCATTCATTTGTTAGTAACTTTTTTATCTCATTTCCGCTCATAAGTTATTTTCTCAAAAATAAATGGCAAATGCATAATTTCAAAATTTTCCCTATAATTCAATATTGTAAATATTTTTTAAAAGACTAATGTTATACAAATAGAAATATATATATATATATATATAATAATAGAATTGATTGTGAATTTCTTATTTCAAAATAAAATAATATAAAAAATAAATTTATTTATAATAATCACATTATCGTACTATTGTCAAAATTTATTTATTTATTTATTTTATTTTATTGGGGTATGAATTAGAATAGAGATTAGATTGAGAAGTTTTCTTCTTCCACAGGACTAATAAAAAAATTAAAGAAATCAAACACAAGCACAAATATAAACACAGGAAGCCTTCAAATTGGTCCCAGATTTGAAACGTTCAATTGCGATCAAGATCTTGTTTGCTTTTCTCTACCCAACTCCGTAATTCACTTCTCTCCAATACATAGATCGACTGATATATACATATATATACACATTTTCAGAGGTACATGTTTTCCATTTTTCTTCTTCTTTCTCTCCTCTAGGATTCCCAAATTCCTCATATATATACACACACATTTGCAGAGATATATATATATACATATAGATACAGATCAATCACAATCTGTTTCATTATCAAAAACCCACTCTCTCTCTCTCTCTCTCTCTCTCTCTCTGTGCGAAAATGGCTTTCGCGAGGGTTTTGCTCTGCATTGCTAGTCTCGTCTGTGCCCTCGCGGCGGCGGTGGAAGCTCGAATCCCAGGAGTTTACACCGACGGGCCGTGGCAGAGCGCTCACGCCACCTTCTATGGCGGTAGCGACACATCCCAAAACAATCCCCAAAAACCGACCCTCTATGTAAAGAATCACTAAAACTTGTATATATACACAAACATATTAAGAGAGATAAATATATATGTGGGTGAGAAATGTGGGTTACTTGTGCAGAGCTAGGGTTTCGGTCTTTGAGAGAGAGAGAGAGACAAGCATGGACGTAGGTGAGAAGCATAGAAGAGGGAGGGACAGAGAGAGAGAAAGAGAGAGATGGCTTTGAGAGAGAGATCGTGGACGTGGTTTAACAAGTGGACGTGGGTATGGGCGGGAATCTAAAATTCTTAGATTGGTTCATACATTTTTGAGCATTGGATGTTATTATTAAAAGTCATCGCAGCCGTTCAAATGTCTTAGTAGAACAATTGTCTCTAGGATAAATTTAAAAACCCTCTTCCCTTATTATATAGATATATCAAATGTGATATAAAAATAGTAAATATAATAGTAATTTATTTATATCATTTTATCTTATTATCTGATAAGTCAATCTAATTGTTAACATTATATTAGAGATATATATGAGTAATGAGATTCATTAGACTTATGTTCCCAAATAAGATAATATACCTAATATAATATGACCAGTATAGTGAAAATGTGATAGTAAAAAAATAAAAAATAAAAAATAAAAAAAACTGCACGTGCCTGGTCCCTCGCGATGTGCCAACATATTATCCGCTTTGGGGTTGGGCCGCTAAGAGCTTGCCCCCTCACAGTTTTGTTCCTCCCCTGGAAGAGGGGAAAAGGCCTGTTGACAGATGGAGGGGGCCAGTACGCTTATAAGGTAGACGAGGAGTCCCTCTTGAATCAATGTGGGATAGACCCAACATAACCTCCCAGCGGACTGGGCCGCAAACAGCGGGAGAGTTTGCCGGACGCCCTCCTTCTAGCGCCAATGCACGTGCCTGGTCCCTCGCAGTGTGCCAACATATTGTCCGCTTTGAGGTTGGGCCGCTGAGAGCTTGCCCCCTCATGATTTTGTTCCATCCCCTAGAAGAGGGAAAAAGACCTGTTGACAAATTAAGGGGGCCAGCACGCTTGTAAGGTAGACGAGGAGTCCCTCCCGAGTCGATGTGGGATAGACCCAACAAAAACAAAAGAAGAAGAAAAAGATTTAATGTTCTTTCATTTACGAGGTCCAATTCTAAATGTTTTGAAACTTATATCCTATCAAGTGATGTCACTCTCATCAGTCAGCACTCCAACGCTTGAACAATAAATTATTAATGTGTTCTTAGAAGATAGGTTAAGAAATTTAAAATGGTACATGCTCAATGAAAAAAATATATGTACTAAAAAATGTATAATACTCTTAAAGTAAAATGCTTGGGATCCTATTGGGGAGACCTCCGGGATCCCAGTGGGCGGTGATTGGCTAATTTTTTTTTTTTTTTTTTTTTTTCCTTCAATCACTAATCTTCACGTGTGTGTGGGAGTAGTAGGGGTGGAGGATAATGGGAATCTATATATTTCTTAAATTATCTTAAATTATGTCATAAGAACACATACTACCAAGACCCTTGGGTTAATATTTGTCTTTCTTGTTATTGTTTACAATAAAAGTAAAAATAAGTATACAATAGTCAAACCATAAAATGATTGAGTGCGTAGGTCATAAATCTAATTTTCAATTTTTGGAGTTAAGCAGTCCACACTCTAAACTCTTAAGCCCATAAGAACAAGAACATTCTGAAAAAAATATATTATTCCTTTACATTTATCTATCTATTTCTCACATATTTGTACATCTGTCCCCACCTATTTGTATATTAAAATTAAAAAAATGAGAACATATATCTATCTGTCTATTTTCAAATTTTAAATATAAGGACAAATATAACTATTTGAATATTTAAAAAATTAACAAAAAATTGGGACAAATAGGGCTAAATTTTCTTCTATCTAACCACTTTTGACAAATAGGACAAATAGTGTTTCCTAAATAAGTTTTTAGTTTTTTGACATTTTTTTTTTTTGAATTTTAAAAATAAGTTGTTTAAGTGATCCCAAACAAAGAAGTTTAAATTTGATCAAGCGGAGAAATGGCAAATTTCACTTTAATACTATATAATTTATCACTTTCACATGCAAAAATAAACATAACTTTTATAATTTGTAAACTGAAGTGGACCCTCAAACAATTTGTCAAAGTTAGCAAAAAAAAAAAAACATATACCCGGAACACAAATGGCTATTTTAAACACACATTTCTCCCCCAAAAAGCTGAGTTTGCACAATGAAGCCAAATATAAAAGGGTATTTTATTTTTTTTTGCTTAAATCATTAATAATATAAATGGGTATGTTTATTTCTAAACATTGAGGAGTTGTTTGAAGTAAAATATTTGAGTAGGAATTTACAGAGGAAAAGAAAAAAAGAAGCGAAAAGTTTGCTCTTACCTTTTTTTTATTTTTTTTTTTAATGGCCTTGTTTGGTAGAACTGTGGGAAAGTACTTATAGCTTATGCTTAAATAGCTTATAGCTTATAACTATGAACATAAGCTGATTTCTGACTTATAAATTAAGCATCTCCTGCCCCACTCAAAGAATAAGCTGATTTCTGACTTCCAAAAAGTTATAAGTTATAAGCTATAAACTAAATCAAACACATCAAAATAGCTTAAATTAAAAACTAAAATAAGCAGCTTTTAAGCTGCACCAAATAGGGCTAATCTCTTCTTAAATCTTGATCTAAACACAATATAATGAGATAAATTGCACAAAGGATAAATCACATGGGACAAAAGTGACTTTTACTTAAAAAAATAAAATAAAATAAAATAAAAATAAAGAGAGAGAGAGAGAGAGATTTGTCTATGATCCACATAGTAGACCATATTGTATGGGATTAATTCGGGCTTGTGGGTCCATTACAAGCCTTATGTTGATTATCTAATTCGTATTCTTTTAGATTCAAATATTTCATTACATTTGTCCTAAAAAATTAAACAAATATAATTCTAAAGTATCTTGACTTTCCTCCGGCCCATATCTTAGATTAGAGGGTGTTATTCTAGTTTATGGGCCATTGTCATGTTTACTTGATTTTAACTGTTTATTTTGTGAGGTCTTTTGTATATTATTCACACCAAAATTTAAGTTAATTTGATAATCGTAACATATTCAATTACAATAATTGTAATTTTGAAAATAGATAATCTATTTTTATGGTAAGAAACGTAAAAAATTGAACACGATATGATTATTAAATAAATCTAATTTTTTTGTATGAATGATATACGTGAAAGATTCTATAAAATTAATTATTTAAATTATTGAAACAAAATCTATAATGAACCCTATAAGTCCAAATAATACCTTTCAATATAGATTAAATATGAGGAAAGCTTAGCCGAATTCTAAAACGAGACTTCATATTTTCGAATGTAAATATAATTAAATCAAATAATTACAATTATCAAATCTATAGCAAGAAAGATTCGAAAATTTACCCATGGAGATTCCAATCGGTTATTTGGTAATAGTAGTAGTAGCTGTGATTCTAGTAAGTACTTGTTTGTCCAGGAGGATGACACGTGGCTAAAAGTTAACTAGAAATGAAGATTGAGGTTCAAGATGTATGGAAGAGACTTGACAACTTTAAAAAAAAAACCCAAGAAAAAAGTATAGAAAAAGAAGATCGATTTGCCCTTAATTTATGCTGATGATTGAAGAAGAAAGTTGAAGAAGAGGATGATGCGAATGACAGTCATCAGAGAATATGATAAAAAGCTTTCTTGTATTATTATTATTTATTTGTTCTTTTATTCACTTTGAAACTCATTGCGTGTCATCCCGTGAGAGGTTTATTCAATGTATCATTCCTTCAAACCATCAGACTTCCCCCCTCTTATTCCTTTGGTCAATGTCTTTTCTTAATTTTACATCTATATATCAATTACTTATATATATGATACAATTTATTTGAATTACTTATATTGTTTTTATTATTTATCATGATTGAGAATTTGTGCTAAATTATTTGGTTTAATTTCTGCTTATCACTTGATTATATAGATATAACTTAAATAAGTCTTAAAGACTTACTATCTCCAAATTGTATAGGTGTTTTTTATTATTATTATTTTTGTTATCAGCTTTTAAGTTACAATAAATTATGCCAAATAAGTCCAATATTTATGAATAACAAAATTTTCAAAATTGATGTCTCACCAACAAATCTTGTAAAAAGTCTATCAATTCGTATTATATTATTCATTTCTACATTTAGTTTATGTGTTTATAACAAATGTTGACTAGTGGTTTTGAATGTTATTTAATTTGAAATTTGTACAAAAATTATAAAAAGATTAAAAGAATTTTTAAATTAATATTTATTTATAAAAAGTGTCGTGTGTTCTTTCTTATTTTTGTTATTTTTTCATGTCAAATAACAGTGCATCAAAAATGAGGATTCTAAAATGTTAGTGAAGGGTTGTAACAACCCTCGTACTGATTATCGTTAAACCACTGAATTAGCTACTGATTCGCTAAACCGAATCGATAATGGTGATAAGTGGCTGGACGAACTCTTGAAACGGTGAATGGGCTGGCGAAGTTGAATAAGTTTATCTGTTATATTGCATTTCTATCTGTTTAATTGATTAATTATCTGTTTGAGTTTATGTGTTTAAACTGTTAATTGAAGGCCTTATCGGCGGCCGATTTAGAAACCGTTTGATGTTTTAGAATCGGTAGAATATTTCTGATTTTATAGTATATTTATATGAAAATTGATTAGGAATGGTAAAATTAGATTTAAACGAGTTAATTGAGAACTTTAACTTATCTTCCATATTGCCACCTTAGTGGGCCACTTAGAATATTATACTAGGCTTCATTACATGTTGATCAAAGCTTATTCCTCAGCTCATTTGTGCCTATTAGCCGACCAAAGAGTTAGAGAGAGGGAGAGTTAAGAGAAACTGGGTTCAATTGTTGAATTTGCTAAAGAACTTGTGAAATTGCTAGGGAATTGGTATATTTGAGCTTGCTAGACTTGAATCAACACTCTAGGTAAGGAATTCATTGTTTTATTGTTGTCTTCAAGCTTCATCTTGCATATATCATGGTTATAGAGAAGTTAAGACATGAATTTGCTCATTCATGTTGAATTAAAACTCCATTGTTGCATGCATGCTTGAATTGATGTATTTTGAGTTAAGTTCATGGCAATTTGTCACATGCATGTTCATGGTATTGTTATAGTCCATGTTTTCAACTTGCTTTTCAAAGAATTGAGCTCATTTGAGCATGATTTGAAGCTTAAAATTGTTTTGAATGCATGCATGTCATGTTTGAGCATTGTTCTTGAAAATGGTTTGAAATTGAGTTTGATTGAAACACCCTTGGGCCTTGATTTCTTTAAATTGAGCTTTAAAACTTGTTATTCTATGTGTTTGAAAGAGTTTTCCAGAAAATGGGCCCAAGAGGATCGGATTTGGAGCATTGAAACTTGGTTTGAAACTCAGAGGTTGAATCTGGATTTTTCAGAATTTGGACGTCCGCTTCGGCGAAGTGCCTTCGGCGAATTCATCTTCGGCATTTCTTCGCATTGTTTCTGATCCGCTCGGCGGATTTTAACGCCTTCGGCGGAAAATCGCGCATCCAGCATTTTTGCACCTTTCATCAGTCCGCTCGAGCGGCGGAATGTACGCTCGAGCGTGGGCCTTTGTGTGCTTGTCCGCTCGAGGGGAAACTGCGCTCGGCGGAGGCCTGTTCTGAAAATTGTATTGTATATCAGGCACATTTTGCATCCTCATCCCATCCTAGGCATTCTTAGGCCTAGTTTAAGGCATCTTAATGAGGATTTAGACATAGAACCACATCGAGGAAATTTAGGGGTTTAATTAATATCCTTCTGACTGTGAACTTAGTGTGTGTTCTATTTGTTAACTGTTTAGGGTTGGCTCTCGGGGACGCGCTCTAGCTGCTTTAGCCCAATCTCTGTGAGTAACAGATTGTGTAAAGATATGTTCAAATGGTTATATTTTGAATCTTGGAAGCTGTTTATTGAGCGATATTGTTTATTGAATGAATGTATGTCTGCATTTCGTATTGTGGCATCCTTAGCACCTTTTATTATTGGTATTCTGAGCTCTGTCGGTTTCCTTGTGAAACCATCTTTTCTTGATTGATGATCATCATTCTTGTTAGGGTCTGTCAAGGCGGTCCTTTGGACCCTCTTGTTTATAGGCTAATGGATGTACCACATATGACTGATTGATTGAAATACTGATTGACTGAAATACTGAAAGATTGAAATACTGTATAATGAATTGATTTCATTATTGTAAGGGACATTCATTCATAACCTCTTTACACTGTATGTTATTCACTGGGCTTTAGTTCACTGTTTATATATATATGTAGGTTCTCAGCAACCAGACCGGAGCTAGGAGCGTGGGATTGGTCCCCAGTTTTGTCAAGCCAGCCTACGTGCCTCACTGCGAGGTTCCGAGTGCCATGTTATGGCTTGGGGTGTTTTTGTGTCCCCTATCGGTCTCCTTACTATATCGTACTTTTGTATAGACTGTTTTACTGTACTGTTATCGAGGGATTCAATCCCCGTACTGACCGACTGTATATGATTGTATAGACTGTATATGGATTGTAATGTTTGAACTGTATGAATGCATAAAAATGTTTTTGACATACAGATTTTCACAACTCAATAGACACTAGTTATTTACTGTATTGGCTTCCGCCAGAATACGTACTCATTACGTTGTAGGCCTTTGGTAATCTCGGATTACTGGCCAGTTACGGTGCTAAACCCATAGGGCCGGGTTTGGGTCGTGACAAGTGTGAAGAGATTAAGAAGAAGTAGAAGAACTATTTTGAGAAGTTGTTAAATAAGGAATATGGGGGTAGGTCAAAAGGGAAGTAAGTAGGCAGTAATAAGAAAAATCAAGACTATAGGTTCTATCGTAAGATTAGGGACTTTGAAATGGAGTTTACACTTAAGAAGATGAAATTAAATAAGACTTTAGGACTTGATGATATACCTATTGAAGCGTAGAAATGTTTGGGTAAAAAGAGGGTTGTTTGGTTAACTAAGTTATTTAACAAGATTTTGTTGATTAAGAAAATGCTAGAGGAGTGAAGGAATAGTATTTTAGTACCAATATATAAGAATAAAGGAGATATCCAGAATTGCAATAACTATAGAGGAATCAAGTTAATGTATTACATAATGAAAATATGGAAGAGAATGATGAAACGTCGATTGCGAGATATGATAGAGGTATCAGATAATCAATTTGGGTTTATGCCTGGTAGGTCAACAAGGGAAGCGATCGATCTTTTCAGGAGAGTAATAGAAAAGTATAGAAAAAAGAAAAGAGATATTTATATGACTTTTATTGATCTTGAGAAAACATATGATAGAATGCATTAGGATATAATTATATGGGTGTTAGAGAAGAAAGGGATAACAAAATGTTACATTGATGTAATTAGGAATATGTATGAAGGTGTGGTGACCAATATTAGATCGCCTGCTAGAGAGATGAATAAATTTTCAATTACTGTAGGGTTACTTGAAGGATCAACTTTACGTCATTATCTTTTCGCTTTAATTATGGATGAGTTGACGCGCAATATTCAAGATGATATGCTACGTTGTATGTTTTTTGCAAATGATATCATATTACTGAATGAGACTAAAGAAGGAGTTAACACTAAGTTGGAGATTTTGAGAATATCACTTGAATTTAAAGGATTTAGGATAAACAGAACTAAGACAGAGTATATGAAGTGTAATTTTAGTAATAGTTATGGTAGAAGTAAAGGAAAAGTGAAAACTGAGAATCAAGAACTACCTAAAAGTGGACATTTTCATTATTTTGGATCAATTATCTCAACGACTATGAGATTTGAGCAAATGTGGTTTACATAATTAAGGCGGTGTGGCTTAAGTAGAAGAGTGCGTTTAGAATACTGTACGATAAATGAGTACCCATTAGACTAAAAGAGAAGTTATATAGAATGACTATTAGATTAGCGATATTGTATGGGACAGAATGTTGAGCAACTAAGAAAGAACATGTAGATAAAATGAGTGTTGCTGAGATAAGGATGCTAAAGTAGATATGTGGCTAGACTAGTAAAGACAGAGTTATGAATGAGTATATTCGAAAATGAGTAGAAATAATACTGATAAAAGATAAGTTGAAAAAGAATAGATTGAGATGGTTTGGTCATATATAATGGAGATCAACAGAGGTAGCATTGAAGAGATGCGATACAGTGACGATAGATGGTAGTGTTAGGGAAAGAGGTAGTCATACATTGATGTGGACTAGTGTAGTAAATAGAGATATGAATTTCCTTAATTTGACTAATGAAATAGCCTTGGATAAAATCGAGTGAAGAAAAAAGATTCATGCAACTAACCCTATTTGATGAAACTTAAAACTTGGTTTTGTTTGATTTGGTTTGATTTCATGTCAAAGAACAATAGTCAGCCAAATTATCTATTTAATTATAAGTTGTGTTTTATAGACTCTCGAAACTTATGTACCACGATTGATTATACCCGCTAAATTTTTTATAAAAGAAAATTCAAATTTCAAATTTTTAAAAATTATAAACATTGGATATTTAATTTTCATTGTACCAAAAGACAATTACATGAACTACAAATTTTAAGGTAGCGTTTGATAACGTTTACGTTTTTTTTATTTATGTTTACAAAAATTTTATAATTGGTTTTTGTTTATTTTTAGAGAAACATAAACTACAAACGCGTTTGGTTCGAACAAAATATTTGGAAAATTTTAAAAACATAAATTAAAAAATATATTTGTTCTGGTCTAAAATATTTATATTTATTTTTTATTATTTATGACAATGAGATCATACACATTATAATTGGAAAAAAAATAATTAAAAAAATTAATTGGAAAAAAATTATTTGAAAAAAAAATTAATTAGAAAAAAAAAAATGTTAGTCAAATTTTAAAATTTCTATTTAAAAATCAACGTAAACTCATTTTTTGAATTTATATTTTTTTCTCAAATTTATAAATTGAGACAATCATTTATAAACTAAAAAAAATATCAAATAAATTTTTATGATAATTTTTTAAAATTTTTATAAATATAAATTAAAAACTAAAAACGAAATAATAACCAAACATGCCCTAAATGTTAACATCATTTTTAAAAGTAGTTGAAACGACATATTATAACGGCAATGCTAGGTATCATAAAAAGTCTTTCATGAAAATAGTCATAAAAGATTTATGACCTTTGGATTACACTTACACTAAAGCACCACACACTAATCAAGGTAATCTAATGGTCACAAATTTTTCATGATCATTTTCATGATAAAATTTTCATGATCTCTAACATTTCCCTTTTATAATTGATTTATATTATGAAAAAAGTTAGGAATCATGAAAATTTTTTCATGAAAATGATCATGAAAATTTTATGATTCTTGAATTACCTTGATTAGTGTGTGGTGCTTTATTCTAAGTATAATTCAAGGGTCACAAAGATTTCATGATTATTTTCATGAAAAAATTTTCATGATACCTAACATTGCTCTTATATTATAAAGTATGAAAAGAAAAAGGGTCCTAGACATTAATTGCATCTGGGCAACTATTGGTTAAGAAGCTAGAGAGAGACTTGTTAAACATTGTTGGCTGCAATAGATTCTCCAAAGATAGGCTTTTAAGTATTTCTCTTTAATTTTTGTTTTGTGGGGTTCCATTTTCTTTTCTTTATATATCTTCCTCGTCATGGAGACGTACACTTGTCAAATTTTATGGCCAATTATTCTTTTTTTTCTTTTTTCTTTTTCCTAATGTGTAAGAAAATGATTTCTTCTCATTTTCCCATCCATTGCCACATGGCAATACTTTGTTAGTAATAGTATATGATACGAAAAATGTTTTTATTTATTTATTTACTTATTTTTACCTTTTAACCAAAAAGAAATTAGGATAAACAAAATATGAGTAAATAAATATAGTCATTATAGATTTACTGCTCCACCAATTCTCTTGCGTAAAAGTGGCAGACTCCTTTCTCTAAAATTATGTTTGAATTTTAAATTTGTCAATAAAAACATATTAGTGAAATCAAATTAGTTATACATATTTATGCATAATTAGACAACAAAAAAAATAGATTTCATTTGATTGATATATATATATATATTATTTACAAATGATATATGTTACTTTTTTTTTTTTTATCACTGTTTTACATCACTATTTATATAGATGTCTGTGATTGGATTCTTTATTTGAAGACAATTATTAAAAAATTAATGAAAGATCAATAATATTTCGCCAAGTACTCCAATAATATAAAGCGGTTGGAAAAAAAAAGGTGATATATAGTAATCCTTTTCATTTTCCTAACTCAACCAAAAATGAGAAAAAAAATGGCTTATTTTATTTCATTTTCTTTTCATATTTTCACTTTCTTCTTTTTTTTCTTTTCTTTTCTTTCCTGTCAACAAATTAATGATCCAAAAAGATGTTTAGAGATATAATATAATTAATAAAGTTGTCCCTTTTTTTAACAGATGCCTACCACATAATTAAAATGTCTTTGGCTCACTTATAGAGCAGAGTTTGGTCACATGTAAGAGGACATGTTCAAGTTATTACATATAAATAGTAAATTTTCTCTCTATTTAATTGTTTAAACTTTTGTATGATTTAACTGTTAATAATTTAACACAACAGTTTTTTCATGGTTAATGTGATGAGGGAAGGAAGGAGAAAAATAGAGAGAAGCACAAATTGGTACCGGTCCACAGTTTAATGGGTAGTGTTGAAGGCATATGTCCACTTTGTTTAATTAGTTCAAACTTCAACCATATATAGTAATACATAAAGTCCCCAATTTCCATAAGAGGAAATTTTTTATTATTTTATATTGATAACCACATGGTCCAACTGGTAGATAATGTCTCAATGGGACCACATAATTAAATGTGGTGTTATCATTTATAAGAAGCCTACAATTTAAGTGATTCAATTTAGTTAATAGGCTTAAGGGTATATGTGTTATGGACCTAATGTGTAGATACTAGTTGTTTAATTCCTATTTCTATGAGGGGCAGAAATAGAATTAAAACCAATAATGGTTAAAGTTGGTTTTCAGTTTTGAAATAATAAATAGACATTTATTGTTTCCTTTTGAACTTCCATAACGTTTCAGTTGAAAACCAATAAATAGAAATTAATACATATTGGTAACGTTTCAGTTTTGAAAATCAATTACAACCTTTAAAAGGTTATGGTCCCTATTCCTTCCTAGGTGGTAAAAAACACTGTCATGTTTTCTAAATCCTCTCAAGGAGAAACATAAGGCACCAAAGGGGAAAGGATTAGAAGGCAATAACATAATCAATAACAAAGAGCTTATTGATAATCACGCTTCCGTTTAACCGTTCGTCAATGGATTCAGGTATGTCATTTTGGCTTGATTTCTTGATAATACACATGGTAAATGATCCGAAGTGTCCGTCTCAAATATTGACCTATTTGTGGGATCATAAAACTTGTAACCCCGTGATCGTTCGGCATAGCCAATAAAGTAGCTGTTAATGGTTTTAGAGTCCAATTTTCGTTCATGAGGTTTATAAGGCCTCGCCTCGGCAGGACACCCCCACACATGCAAATGTTTTAGACTAGGCTTTCGCCCAACCCAAAGCTCATAAGGTGTTTTTGCAGCTGCTTTAGTTGGCACCTGATTTAAGATATAAGTTGCTGTCTTTAGAGCCTCACCCCAAAGGGACTCTGGTAAAGTAGAATGACTGATCATACTTCTTACCATATCCTTCAGAGTCCGGTTTCGTCTCTCAGATACACCATTCATGCTAGGTGATCCTGGCATGGTGTATTGTGGGACGATTCCACATTCCTCCAGGTATTTTGCAAACGGTCCTGGACGTTATTCACCGGATTCATCATATCTGCCATAGTATTTTCCACCACGGTCAGACCTGACACTTTTAATTCGTTTGTTGAGTTGTAACTCAACTTCGGCCTTAAATGTTTTGAATACGTCCAAAGACTGTGATTTCTCATGGATAAGAAATAGATACCCATATCGGGAATAGTCGTCTATGAATGTGATAAAATATTGTTGACCATTCCAAGACGCTATAGGGAATGGGCCACAAATGTCCGTATGAATTAATTCTAAGACATCTGTAAACCGATGGGCACCATATTTCACTCAACACAGACATCAAAATCTGAAAAATCAAGAGAGTCCAAAATTCCATCAGACACAAGGCGCTCAACTCTAGATTTAGAGATGTGACCTAGGCGTTTGTGCCATAATGAGGCTGAACCCCCATTCAAGATGAGGTAATTGTTCCTGAGGAACAAACTCTACACCCTCAAGAATCTGTGCCATTAAGGCGATCCACAAGAGAAAGGAGATTTGCACTTTCAGATGATTATATTGTATATTTCCAGGAACATGAGGTAGAAAATGGAATGTCGAAAGATGATCCAATCAACTTTCGTCAAGCCATGGAAAGTCCCAACTCTCATAAGTGGATAGAAGCCATGAATAAAGAATATAAGTCTATGCAAGACAATAAAGTTTGGGAACTTGTCTCATTACCAGTTGGTGCGAAGCCCGTAGGTTGTAAATGGATATTTAAAACCAAAAGGGATTCAAATGGTAATGTGGAGAGGTATAAGGCACGTCTTGTAGCCAAAGGCTTTACTCAAAAAGAAGGAATTGACTTTAAAGAAACTTTCTCTCTAGTTTCTTTGAAAGATTCTTTCAGGCAATGGGATGCGTTCGCACGTCGAAGCTGTTGGAACTTTCCGACTTGTTTTAAAAAAGGGCTTTGTTTTGGATCTTGAAAACACTTTTTACATTCCATCTTTTTCTAAAAATTTAATTTCTGTTTCTAAACTAGTATCTACACATTAGGTCCATAACACATATACCTTTAAGCCTATTAACTAAATTGAATCACTTAAATTGTAGGCTTCTTATAAATGATAACACCACATTTAATTATGTGGTCCCATTGAGACATTATCTAACAATCTCCCACTGTAAACATAAATTTCAGAACATAAACCTTACACTTCGGATCATTTACCATGTGTATTATCAAGAAATCAAATCAAAATGACATACCTGAATCCATTGTGAGCGGTTAAGCAGGCGTGATTATCAATAAGCTCTTTGTTATTGATTATGTTATTGCCTTCTAATCCTTTCCCATTTGGTGCCTTATGTTTCCCCTTGAGAGGATTTAGAAAACATGGTAGTGTTTTTTACCACCTGAGAATGAATAGGGACCATAACCTTTTAAAGGTTGTAATTGGTTTTCAAAACTGAAACGTTACCAATATGTATTAATTTCTATTTATTGGTTTTCAACTGAAACGTTATGGAAGTTCAAAAAGAAACAATAAATGTCTATTTATTGTTTCAAAACTGAAAACCAACTTTAACCATTATTGGTTTTAATTCTATTTCTGCCCCTCATAGAAATAGGAATTAAACAACTAGTATCTACACATTAGGTCCATAACACATATACCCTTAAGCCTATTAACTAAATTGAATCACTTAAATTGTAGGCTTCTTATAAATGATAACACCACATTTAATTATGTGGTCCCATTGAGACATTATCTAATAATCTCCCACTAAACCACATATGTATCCTGAAAAATATGCTTAACTTTAGTGAGCTCAGAAATTTGTTATCATAACTTGAGGGTATCCAAACAATCTTGTCCATTAACTATATTAATATAGGATCAAAGCGGTCTTCGTTACATTAATCGTAACTCGACCCACCAATGGTCACGTATACTAATACAGCTAAATGACATAGATCAATCATGGATGCGTAGCATGGAAATTACATATAATGTGATCCATACATGCCTATTTCCAACTGGTCCTACTTAACTTTATTGAGATCAATACTTCACAATACGTAACAGAGCGTAATAAACTGAATACTTCATTTCTGCAGAAATTAATCTAATTACATAGATAAAACTCAAGGCTGACATAAAGCAGTAATATAAATACAAATTCCTACTAAACCAGAATGTTCTCAAATAGAACAACACCCATATGAGCAGTGTGCTCATGAAAGACCTTGGGTGGTAGTCCCTTCGTAAGTGGATCCGCTATCATGGAGTTTGTCCCAATGTGCTCTATGGAAATCTGTCCACTCTGCACTCTTTCTTTTACAACTAGGAACTTGATATCAATATGCTTTGATTTTGTTGAGCTCCTGTTGTTATTGGAATATAAAACTGCAGACTTATTGTCACAATATAACTTAAGTGGTCTTCGATGCCTTCCAAAATCATAACCCAGTGACCAAATTCATGACCATATCCCTTGGTTTGATGCCTCATAACATGCTACAAACTCTGCAGCCATGGTGGATGAAACTTTGAGCGTCGCTGCGAACCTCCAAGAAATTACTCGCTTGACTAATGAGATAAATATAGCTCGATGTGGATTTCCCTCTTGTCTTGGCATCCAGCAAAATCGGAGTCGGAATATCCAATGACCTCTAACTTATCCGATCTCCTATATGTGAGCATATATTCCTTTGTTCTCTATAAATATCGCATAACACGCTTGACTGCTTTCCAATGATCCATGTAAAGCCTTTGGCTACAAGACGTGCCTTATACCTCTCCACATTACCATTTGAATCCCTTTTGGTTTTAAATATCCATTTACAACCTACGGGCTTCGCACCAACTGGTAATGAGACAAGTTCCCAAACTTTATTGTCTTGCATAGACTTATATTCTTCATTCATGGCTTCTATCCACTTATGAGAGTTGGGACTTTCCATGGCTTGACGAAAGTTGATTGGATCATCTTTCGACATTCCATTTTCTACCTCATGTTCCTGGAGATATACAATATAATCATCTGAAAGTGCAAATCTCCTTTCTCTTGTGGATCGCCTTAATGGCACAGATTCTTGAGGGTGTAGAGTTTGTTCCTCAGGAACAATTACCTCATCTTGAATAGGGGTTTGAACTATATTATCTTGAGCAACATTGTCTGGTTGAGGATCCGAAATTACTTCTCGAGCAATGACAGGTATAGGAACCTGTAATTGGTCAAAAGTAGTAGTAGGAAGTGGGATTACTCCTGCTTCCTCCTCAAAAACAATGTAGGCTTTACTCAAAAAGAAAGAATTGACTTTAAAGAAACTTTCTCTCCAGTTTCTTCGAAAGATTTTTTTAGGACAATTATGGCGCTTGTTGCATATTTTGATCTTGAATTGCATCAGATGGATGTCAAAACAGTTTTTCTTAATGGTGACATTAAAGAAACAATTTATATGGTGCAGCCAGAAAACTTTGTGTCAGGAGACCCAAAGAATATGGTTTGCAAATTGACTAAATCCATCTATGGACTCAAACAAGCTTCTCGTCAGTGGTATTTCAAATTTCATCAAGTCCTCACTTCGTATGGTTTTGAAACTAACGTTGTTGATGAATGTGTGTATCACAAGTTCAGTGGGAGTAAACACATATTTTTGGTTTTATATGTTGACGACATATTGCTTGCCACAAACGATATAAACTTATTGCATGACACCAAGAGATTTCTATTTAAGAATTTTGAAATGAAAGATCTTGGTGATGCTTCCTTTGTATTAGGAATTGAAATACACCGAGATCGTTCTCGGGGTATTCTGAGATTATCACAAAGGAGCTATATCGAAAAAGTACTCATTAGATTTGGCATGCAAAATTGTAAATCAGGTGAAACCCCGATTGCTAAGGGAGACAAGTTTAGTCTCAACCAATGCACGAAGAAACCTTGAAATTCAAGAAATGAGAAGATTCCTTATGCCTCATTTGTAGGGAGTCTAATGTATGCTCAAGTATGTCTGCGTCCGGATATTGCGCTCATAGTTGGCATGTTAGGCGAATATTTAAGTAATCTGGCATGGATCATTGGAAAGCGATCAAGCGTGTTATGCGATATTTACAGAGAACAAAGGAATATATGCTCACATATAGGAGATCGGATAAGTTAGAGGTCATTGGATATTCCGACTCCGATTTTGCTGGATGCCAAGACAGTAGGAAATCCAAATTAGGCTATATGTATCTGTTAGCTGGCGGAGCAATTTCTTGGAGGTCTGCAAAGCAGACGCTCATAGCTTCATCCACCATGGCTGCAGAGTTTGTAGCATGTTATGAGGCATCAAACCAAGGGATATGGGCTGAATTTTGTCCTTTGGGTTGCGTATTTTGGAAGGCACCGAAAGACCACTTAAGTTATATTGTGACAATAAGTCTGCAGTTTATATTCCAATAATAACAGAGCTCGACAAAATCAAAGCATATTGATATCAAGTTCCTAGTTGTAAAAGAAAGAGTGCGAGTGAATGATTTCCATAGAGCACATTGGGACAAACTCCATGATAAGCGGATCCACTTACGAAGGACTACCACCCAAGGTCTTTCATGAGCACACTGCTCATATGGGTGTTGTTCTATTTGAGAACATACGGTTTAGTGGGAGTTTGTATTTATATTACTGCTTTATGTCAGCCTTGAGTTTTATCTATGTAATTAGATTAATTTCTGCAGAAATGAAGTATTTAGTTTATTACGCTCTGTTACGTATTGTGAAGTATTGATCTCAATAAAGTTAAGTAGGACCAGTTGGAAATAGGCATGTATGGATCACATTATATGTAATTTCCATGCTACGCATCCATGATTGATCTATGTCATTTAGCTGTATTAGTATACGTGACCATTGGTGGGTCGAGTTACGTTTAATGTAACGAAGACCGCTTTGATCCTATATTAATATAGTTAATGGACAAGATTGTTTGGATACCCTCAAGTTATAATAACAAATTTCTGAGCTCACTAAAGTTAAGCACATTTTTCAAGATACATATATGGTCCAGTGGGAGATTGTTAGATAATGTCTCAATGGAACCACATAATTAAATGTGGTGTTATCATTTATAAGAAGCCTACAATTTAAGTGATTCAATTTAGTTAATAGGCTTAAGGGTATATGTGTTATGGACCTAATGTGTAGATACTAGTTGTTTAATTCCTATTTCTATAAAGGGCAGAAATAGAATTAAAACCAATAATGGTTAAAGTTGGTTTTCAGTTTTGAAACAATAAATAGACATTTATTGTTTCCTTTTGAACTTCCATAACGTTTCAGTTGAAAACCAATAAATAGAAATTAATACATATTGGTAACGTTTAAGTTTTAAAAACCAATTACAACCTTTAAAAGGTTGTGGTCCCTATTCATTTCCAGGTGGTAAAAAACACTGCCATGTTTTCTAAATCCTCTCAAGGAGAAACATAAGGCACCAAAGGGGAAAGGATTAGAAGGCAATAACCTAATCAATAACAAAGAGCTTATTGATAATCACGCTTCCGTTTAACCGTTCGTCAATGGATTCAGGTATGTCATTTTGGCTTGATTTCTTGATAATACACATAGTAAATAATCCGAAGTGTAAGGTTTATGTTCTGAAATTTATGTTTACACCAACAATTAAAAATTCATCAATAATTTATATTTTAGGCATAATCAAAGCATTTTAAGTCAAGCATCTTGAATAAGATAACACAGCTGTAATATCTTTTTGGCTCGCTTGATTGAATTAAGTACATGTTCCCAAGCTTGTTGATAAGTTTTTTTTTTAATTTTTAAATTCATGTGTATTGGGAGAAGCACCTTAAAAGATGAATTCCCATTTGCCCAAAGATATTGTACTAAAGTGGAAAAGTTGTATTCCTTCATTCTCATTAGGCCAATTAGCATTAGACACATGATTCTACACTAAAAGATATCTTAAGGGATATCTTAAGGGAAACTTGGCAACCGATCTCTAGTGGCTTCTCTTCTTTTTTGACAAATTTTATTGATGGTTGTTTTAACTTGTTCTTATGTTAATTTGACATTTATACTTTCAATTGTATCGAATTTTTTACATTCTATCAACTTAATTTACCATATAGCATTTGTTAATAAATTAGATAGACACATGGGGAAATGACCCATTTAATAGGAAATGAATTGATTATCTCTCAATTCCTTTGAGAAGGGTGAATAGACTATTTTACCCCTTAATTTTAGTCTAATTTTTGAAGGAACGTTAATAATGAGACTAGATTGATACAATATGAAATTTTTAAAGGTAAAATTGATAAAATTAGAATTACAATGATCAAATTGACACAAGAATCAAATGATTGGGTTTTATGCTTTGTGTCAACCTAGTTGGGATAAGGTGTGCAGCTTTGATACTTATAGCACTTATCGGGGTCTTTCTTTATTGAAATACGATGTGAGATTTATACCTTAATTCCTAATCAATAAAGTTTATTTTACTGATAAAAAAAAAAAGAATGAAACTATAAGAACCATAGATATAATTTGCCCCATTTTTTAAGTAATGCAATATAAATTAAAATATTTCTTACTTACTCATATGACAATTATTACATCATTGCAATTCAACTTGTTTCAAATTCTAAACTTTCATTGTTGTATGTTACAATAGTGAGTAAAAAAAATATAATATTTGTAAGAGAACTGTCATATATTACCAATTATTTTAATATTTTATATCATTAGAATACATGAAAAGATATTATTTGTTTTCTTTATTTTTTAAAAAAGATAATATTTATCACCTGATTTACTTGAATGTTTTGTTTCCCCTCCTACGTATCCATGCAACAAACTATATGTGTAGGTGTATATGTAAGACTCATCATATTTAATAAATTATAGATCCATCATGACATTATGACATATCGCATAAGAGGTGAAAAGTTTTGATAAACTTTGCTCGAATATGTAGCAATCCTCTTTTAATTTCAAGGAGTTGACACGGCTGTAAAATTTTGATAATAAAATCTAAAATTTTGAATTTGAGTCACCTCAAAGAGTTATTGGAGGTTTGTCCAGCCATTAACTTTAGGGTCTCAGAATTAATCGAGATGCGCCTAAACTTATAAAAAAAAAAAAAAACTATAACAATCCTCTTTATTTAATGATTATTTCTCAATAAGTAACCAAATCATGACTATCCATGTATAAGATGAAATAAAATAGTGACAAAAACTGATGATTTGTAATGTCTCTATTAATAATTAATTTGTATAATATTTTTTTATTTTTTTAAAAAAAAATGCTATTATATATCATTTATTTTTTTCATTGTTGTATATCACCAGATATATAGTAATTATTATTTGTTTTCGTTGATAAAATAAATTTATCATAAATATCCACATAAACAACAACACAAATAGTGATAAAAAAACACAATGATTTCTCTTTTTAAAAACAACTTAGTTTGAGAACTTTTAAACATGTTTTTAGTTTTTTTATATCGATGACATAATTTTTTTAATTATCATAAAAAAAAAAAGATATATTAGATCACATTTTAGATTCATTTTTTAGACTTACTAATATATAAGTGATATGTTCGATTGATGATTAAGAAAATTTGATAAAAAATGTTACTTTTAATATCTTAATTGATTAAAATTTTGACCTAATTTTTTATCCTGAATAACAATATTTTTAACATAATATCAGTTTTAAGGCATATGTTGAAGTGTTATTTTCCACTCCACGTACCTTTTGCTTCTTCTGTCTATAAAAGCTCCAACACCCATTGCCATTACACCTAACCTAAACAAACTACAAACCATCTCTCTGTCTCTCTCTCTCTCTCTCTCTCTCTCTTATCATGTCAAGGCTCACAGAACCACTGACGGTGGGGAGAGTGGTGGGAGAGGTGGTGGATAGTTTCAACCCTTGTGTGAAAATGAGTGTAATTTACAACTCCAACAAGCAAGTTTCCAATGGCCATGAGCTCATGCCTTCTGTCATTGCTACTAGACCTCATGTCGAGATCGGTGGTGAAGACATGAGGACTGCTTTTACACTGGTATTTTTCTCCTACAACTTCCAACATTCCTCACATTCTCTCCATCTCTCTCTCGACATGTGCACATGATACTTTTGATCAATGAGGCCGTAGGAATAAAGATGGATGGAGTCGATCTTGTAATTCACACAACTGAGATCAGGTCAACTCCACTCATGTTTTTTTTTAATTTTTTTTTGGATAAATTACAAATATATCTTGAGATTTGCTTAGAGTATAGATTATCCATGTGATTTGAAAAATTATAAATGCTTCTGCATTATAATTTTTTATTTAACAAAATTAACTAAAAAAAATAAAATTTATAATTGTTCTCCTATACATGAATAAAATTATCTAAAATTATTGATTGAAATATATTTCTAATATCATTAAAAATTATTAATTGACTTGATAATTAATTAATAAAAAAGAGATTTGTTATGAAATTAGAAATTTCAAAGGATATGATGTAATTTTCAGAACCGTAGATAGCGATTCGTATTTTAATCAAATCTCAAAAGATATATTTGTAATTTATCTTTTTTTTTTTTACAAGTGCTTTCATTGGTTTAAAAGCACCATATCTAATGTTGAGTTGATATTTCAAAATTACTGAATAATTATTCATTTATTTTTATCTCTCTAAAATTTTGTTTTCGTGATGTGCCTTTTAAGATTATGACAGACCCAGATGCTCCAAGCCCTAGTGATCCTTACCTAAGGGAACATCTCCACTGGTTTGTTTCATCTGCATACCCAAATCACATATATACATAATATATATATATGTATATATACAAGTTTATATATTTATATTCCATTGTATTGTATCTAATGCTTTTTTCATTACCTTTTTTGCCTTTCAGGATTGTCACAGACATCCCTGGTACCACTGATGCTTCATTTGGTGAGTTCTTCCTCAATTGTATCAATGTCTACATGTTATTCTTATTAAATCAATTTTGTTAGTTTAATATACATAGTTGGACTCAGTCTCTAACCGCTTAAGCTTTGAATTAGTCATCTAAGATGATAACAGAACTTTCTGATTCAAGAGATTCAAGATTCAAATATTTGTCACCATGCATTTTGCTCTACCTGTCTTTGTGCATCTTATTCTCTTATTTTGTTTTGTTAGTTTAATATAATATAATTGGACTCATTTTCTAACCGCTTAAGCTTTTGAGACAATTAGTAATCTAATATGATAACAGAATTCTCTGATTCGAGAGATCCAAGATTCAAATTTTTGTGTGTATTTTGTTTTATCTGTCTTCGTGCATGTTATTCTCTTATTTTGTTTATCTTTTGGTAATTTTAGCTTGATAGATAGATATATTGTTGGATCCATTTCTTTAACAGTTTAATTTACTATTGGGATTGAAATAATGGTCACTTGATATGGATCTTAATTGAATCACAGGAAGAGAAATTGTGAGCTATGAGACCCCAAAGCCAGTGATCGGAATCCACCGATACGCATTCATACTGTTCAAACAGAGAGCAAGACAGACAGTGAGGCCACCTGCTTCAAGAGACAATTTCAACACAAGGAGCTTCTCTGAAGAGAATGGTCTGGGACTTCCGGTTGCTGCAGTTTATTTCAATGCACAGAGAGAAACTGCAGCAAGAAGAAGATGAATCTATAGAGAGAGAGAGAGAGAGAGTTTAATGTTTCAGTTTCAGTTTCAGTTAGATGTGAGAATGAGACAATAGTGTCAACTTGTCAGCTATGAATCACGAGCACTATAAAAATAGTGTTATACGAGTGTGTATTGGGTACGTCGAATACAAATTAGTACGGCAAATATATTTAGATACGTCGTAGGTATGGCATAGTGCGACACCAATACAGCGAGGTGAAATTATTATTTTGTTTTGGCAGTTGCTAAAATTTGTTGTAGTCTTTATTATTTTTTTCAATTTTAAAAATATGAAGTAATTTATTTCCAACACTCTTTACCCATGAGTCATAATTTTACTCTTTTTACATCTTATTTTAGATAATCAAAAACCAAAAAAAAAAAATTATATAACTTTTAGACAAATTGTTCTCTTTTTTTTTAATTTTGATATTAAAACTTTAATTTGTATGTTGGATATTTAGTTATAAATTTAAATATAAAAAAAAATTTAAAAAAAATTAACATACCTCAATTATATTCGTATCTTACTTTTTTAAAAATGTAACGTATCAACATATTGATATCCATATTCATATCCACACCCGCACCTCCACCCGTGGTTCATAGCTAGTGAGCAGTTTTTTAGGGTTTGGCAGTGTGTGTTTTCTTTTTCAAAAAGTCGGTCTTTTCATTTCACTCTCTCATCTCCTTCTACTAGCTCTCTGCTCTAAGGCAGTTTCGTAGTGTGCACCTTTTCCCATTACTATGTATTGTAGTTTTTTAATATTGTGTGATTTAATTTTCCTTATAATAATTGATAATATCAGTGCATTATAATTAGGGTTATAAAATGGGTTTCTTCTTGTGGAATCAAATAGTAAATTATTTGATATAAATTTCAAAACTTGATTATCTTTAAAATACATTTAAATTTAATTAATTTATTTATTTATCAATCATCTTTGATTTCAACAATCTAATAGAATCGATAGCATAGCGATCTTGAGTAAGGTAAAGTATTCAATATTGTTTTGATAATTAATAAATTAAATTTGACTTATTTACTTAACAAGTTAATTTATTGATTTAATAATTAATAAATTAAATTTGACGTGTTTACGTAATAAATTAATTTGTTAATTTTAAATAAATTTTTAACGAGTCAAACTTTAAAATGTGACAATCCACACAAAAATTCATCCCACAGGGCTTTTTCATGCACAATGATATCGCAATATAAGTGAATTGTATTGCACAATTGAGCCCACATGGGTTCAATAATCTAAATTGTTTATCTTTAAAATAAAATAAAAAATTTGATTTTTGTAAATTTGTATTCATTATCTATTTTTCTATAAAACAAATCTAATAAAATTATTTAAGATTATTGAATCAATATAATTTTTTTTATAAATTATATATACATAAAAATAAATAAAAATATTAATTACATTTAGCACTCATACATTATCCTTTGTAATCTCATTTTTATCTATAGTTAATTTCTTATACTTTAAGTCAAATCATAATATCACCTTCCATTTATACACTATTAGGCTATGTTTAGCATGTTGGTTTGGAGCTACTTGAGTTACAAAAAGACAAAATAGGTTAAAAAATCACTAAGATAAAATGTCACATCCAAATTATAATTATTTTATTTTTTCTCTCATAAAAGTAAAAAAAAACCAAAAAACCTATCTCACACGAAACTTTTTAGCTCCAGGTTAAAATAGTCAAAAAGTCAACCCACATCTCAAACAAAAGCTTAATAATGTTGATGAAACTTTAAATGTGCCGTTTTTCTCTTCTTTTTTTTTCTTTTTTTTTTTCTTTTTAATTTCATTACCATCCTTATACTTTTATCAAAAACTCACTCTCACTAAAATTTCACTTTGGTTCGTTTACTTTGGGAACGTGCTATTTTAATAACTTTTTGACTTTTTACGAAAAAATATGCAGAAAATGTGACAACTTATAATAACTTTTTGACTTTTTGACTAAAATGTTTAATCCCCAAACGAGCTCGGTCAACCCCACTAACAATAAACAGACAAAGGCCTCTTTTGGCACGTAGGTTAAAAGCCAATTTATTGGCTTTTTAGTTTTTTTTAATCACTTCACTTCTCTATTTTTTTACACGTTTTAAAAAAAAATCAAAAAATGCCAAAAAATCAACTTTTAATATGTTTCCAAAAGAAGCCAAAATGATGATATTGTAACTTAAAATATAAAAAATAAAATAAAATATTGACTTTCATAATTGAAACTGAATGAGAATAAAAGTGCAATGTGGTAAATACAATCTCTAAGTAAAAAGAAAGGAATTAAAGACACCTCATAAGTATTACATAACTAGAGACAAGCGAGTTCATTCGTTGTATTTTACCTGGGTCAATACTGAAATTTGTCTGTGATAAAATTATTTGGTAGTTTGAGGACATTACTTGTCAATATCTCTCACTATTGATCAACCATCATGTCTCTTATTGTTCCCTTTTGAGTTAACACAAAATCATTGATTTCATCGAAGGAAGCCTTTGTGACGCACTTCAAAACCAACACTAAGACGCCGAAGGAAGTTGACCACCTTCTCAGTGTTATGATGGAGCCGAGCGACACGCTCAAGGCATACAACTCCAGATACTGGGAAACCTTCAACGAGATCTTGGATTGCCCAGTCAACGTTGCAATCACGCAGTACAAGCGTGGTCTCCCGGTCGGACATAGACTGCGGGACTCGCTTATGATGCACCAGCCGATATCCATGGACCAGCTAATGTAGCGCATCAATGAGCACATCCGAGTAGAAGATGATGTGGCAGCATCTACTGCAAAGGCAACACCGGTAGCAACAGACAAGAGGTCGGCTGACAAGGCACATGCAGTCGGACAGGAGGCAAACCGTTCAAATGATCGCGCAGAAGAATCAGATAGTGGCTCAAATCACAAAAACCGAGGTAGGGGTCGAAATGGCGAGATAACTACTCCGGGATAGCGTCGTGATGCAAGCGAAGGTTGAAGGCGGACGAGGCATTATCACGGTTTTAAGATTCTAATTTATCGCATACTTAGTAAAATCATGGCGAGGATTATGTCGGTTTTACGCTAAGTTGGGGCGAGCGAAGGATTTCAATCCGTCGCACCGTTGCACATTTCACCAGGTGCGTGGCCACCGGACAGAAGTCTGTTTGCCTTTGGGGCAACACTTGGAAGAAACTAGTCCGTAGGACACGAACCTTTACATTAGTGAGGCGTGAAGGCAAATCAAGCCGGTTGATTCGCGTGCCGGGTGACTTTGAGGCTCCCCTCAAGGAGTGATTAATGTCATCCACGGCATAGTGGAGCGGTGTGTGTATCGAGCTCGAGGTATGATCAAGCGAACACATGAGGAAGTTTTGTCGGTCGGCCGCGATCAAGAGAGGAAGGCCAAGAAGAAGGGCGTGATCAATTTCTCTCCAAGGGACATAGAGCGCATTCAGCCACCGCACAATGATTGTAGACACCCCATTTTGACCGACCTTAAGACTCGAGCGTCACGATTGGCGCTTCGGTGATGTTGCATATTGTGCTCGTTCGAAGTCTGAGTCGCGACCATGAGCCTGCCTCCGGACTTAGAACCTCTTCTATGCCTTGCCTCGGTTTGCGAACGGACTCGGTTTTCTCTGTTTCTCTTCTGAAGGAAGGAGAGGTCCGTAGACCATCTCTCAGTAGCCGTGGGCTACATTTCGTGGCCGTAGGCCATTTTGCCATTCGGAGCCCAGTTCCCGATTTTCAGAGCCGTCAGGCCGTGTTCCTCGGTTCGGGACCGCCTAACCATCTCCGATTCCTCCGGTTTTTGGCGTACATCTTATTTACTCCCTTTTGAGGACATTGGGGTCGAAGACCCACTCGTGGCCGAATGCCACTTCGATGTAGCGGCCTATTTTGGGCCTCGGCTGCGTGTTTTAGCCCAGAGCATTCGTTTTGCATCGATTTTTGTTCATTTTTGGCGGTACCTCTGTTTTATCACCGGGAAGGTCCTTTGAAGGGTGGGAGGCAACAATTGTCTCGACAACAGTTATGCTCCTCCAGCGCCCTCGGACGCCTTGTTTTCTCACCAGAGCCAATGTTGAACATCCTAGGAGCATTTTCTTCAAGCCCAAACCACATATTTGTGTTGTACACACATGGGAGGACCCTAAAGTACATGGCGGCCGATTGTTATTGAACCTTTTGAACCCCTCCTAAAAGTGGCCTATTCTCTCTCTTATTTTGGAGTTGCCAATTTTGAACCACAGGGTTGTGATGAGGAGACATGGGAGGACATCTTTCTCCTATGGCCGGCCAGAAAATCTTCTTGAGCTTTTTGACCCTTGGCTGGCCGGCCATGGGGGGTGGCCACCTGAAACAAAAGTAGGTGGCCGGTCATGATCCCCTCAATGTGCACTTTACAGCTGTATAGCTGTTTTCTCCCAAAAATATCTCTATCCGGGGGAGAACTTTAGGAGAAAAACTTGGTGTCATTTCCCTCCACCCTTTCTCCTCTCCTCTTGCCTTTATAACCAAACTCCATTTGGTTTTAGGGTTACAAAAATTTTCCTAAGGGCCTTGCATACATCTCTCTCTATTTCTCTCTCATTTTCTTTCAAAATCCCTAAGTTTCTACCCCTTTTCTTCATCACTACCAAGCACAACCACCACCACTCCATTCCAGCAGCAAGGAGAGGTTTTTTAGAGGCTTAGAAGCAACATCCCTTGGTCCTAAAGGCAGCAAAGAATAGTCTTCAAGGGTAAGTTCACATTTCCCCTCTTTTAGCTCATTTTTTGCACCAATTTCTTAGCCTATTTGCTTGCTGTTTTGGGCTCCGACCCTAATTGAAACTAGGCCTTTTTTGAGCCATTCTTCATGTTTGTTCAAGGGCTCAACCCTGTTTGAGCCCTCCATTTGGTACTTGCTTCAATACCCCTTGGTATGTCACATTTTTGCATGAAATTTCTAGCTTATGTGTGATCTGTTTTCGGGCATAATGTAAACTTTAAGTGGGCCTATTTTGAGCCCCTATTCAACATTTAAGAAGGGCTCAACCCTTTTTGAGCCTCCTATATTGCACTTACTTCATAATCCCTCCTATTTACCGTAAATTTGCATGATTTGTTTGGCCTATGTTTAAATTGTTTTTGAGCATGAAATGAACTGTGAGTAGGCTTATTTTGAGTCCCTCTACAACATTGTAGAAGGGATCACCACTGTTGGGGGGCCTCCATGTTGTGCTTACCATTATACCCTTCTTTGGCCCCCATTTTTGCATGCTTTTTTAGGCTTATCTAGCTTCTGTTTCCGGCCATGATCAGAACTAAAAATGGCCATATTTTTACCTTCTTGGCATGTCTCATTAAGGGTCCTTTCTTGTTTGATGAATGTTTGGGGTACCTCATGTTATAGCCTCTTATTGGCCTATTTCTCGCATTGCATTTTGAGCATGTTTGAATACTGATTTGAGGCTTGTCATCTACTGTAAATGTTCATATTTTTGGTCCCTCTTCAGTTTTGTAGAAGGGTATTTTTCTGTTTGGGCTTTGCATCTACCACTTGTTTCATAGCCTCCTTTGCGGAGTCATTTTTGTATGCCATGCTAGCCCTACGTGTGATTGCTTTTTGGCCCGTTTAGTATTATAAAAATGCTTTTCTTGGGGCTTCCTTGCTTCTGTATTTTCATGTCATGTACCAATTATGCATGTATGGTATAGCTACAAGCCATTTTGTGCATTTATCTTAGCATTCGGGATCATTTCATACATGGTATTATTTACGCCATGATTAGGGGCTGTTTTGCCCTCATTTTTCCATTGATTTTGCATGTTTGCATATCATATTCCATGTTACGGCCATGTCTCATTAGAGTGGCATTTGATTGCTGGTCAGATTCTCGGTGTCTGCTTGCACTTAAAATATCTTGTTTTTCACCTAATGGCCTCCTATGTGAGTGTGGTGAGGCTCTCTCATGTTAGTGTAAGCCCATTATTGCATTGCGTATGCCATTTCATCCATAGCATTGTGTATGCTTGGTTATGTATTACCTCGTTTAGCGTGTATGCCATTCCATAGCATTGTGTATGTTAGGATTGTATGTTAATTGCATTTCATGCATGTCATGCATATTGCATCGTGTTCGGGATAGGAGTTAGCCGCACGAAGCGCACGTTTGTGCTCGAGTAATGGAATGGGTCTCAATTTCCAAGTCCGCGACACTCCGGATCATCCATGATGGAGTTAGGTTTTGTTGTAACATTCATATGCATTCACCCTATATTGAGTTGTGCAATTCGGCTCCTCGGCCATCATGCATCGATATGCGTGATAGGTGTACGAGGATCGAGGCATGCATATATTTGTGAAATACATTGCTATGCCCTTCACGCTCTTCGTTCTTGACAAAAATGAAGAATCGACAACTTTTGAGTGGCACACATTTGAGAACCTTGCAAGCAGAGGCTAATTGGGGCATCGGTGGATTTCCGCACAAAGTAGCCCAAATATGCATCATTTATTATCGGAGGCGAGTCAGGCGATCCTTGGCTTACATGCGATTTCTAGTTTTTCTTCTTTAATTTGTTAATTAATTAGGAATTTGTATATTATTGAATTTGTATTATTCTTTTATTTTGGGGATGTATTATTTATTGGACCCTCTGCGTGAGGCATAATTGTAATAAGTGTGGGTGAGTGTGATGTATGTCTTCCAATCTCCGTCTTTCTTCCTTTTATTTACTTGCTTATGATGGTTAGATTAGGGCATATTTCAATTAGCATACGGTATGATAGCATGTTTGCATTCATTAAATACATCTTGCATGCAGGACTCGTAGCATCATACTAGCATTTGTATTTCAATTCCAAATTGAGTGCGTGATAGTTGTAGCATTTCATATGCCATGTTTAGAGTGGCCGAGCCTACTATGGTTGCATTTGCATGTGTTACATTAGGCATTTACGTATATTTAGGATCATGCATGGATTTCTAATCGGTTTGTTTTGGCTTGGGTACTCGGTGAGTTTTATGCTTTAGCATCCTTGCATGCGATGTGAGTGTTGCCATGAATAGCATGCTCACCATGAAGCTATGTGCTTATGAGATATAACTGCCTTGAATGCCTGTGGGTGGAGGTTGAGTTACTTGAAATGGGACAATTCATCAACTCTGGGTTTCAAGCCCACTAGATAGTGGGAAAACCATTGTTCTTCTAAGCCCACCTGCGGGTGGCAAAATCGCATTTAAGCCTACTTGAGTAGCAAACCATTTTCACAAACAAACATGGAGTGTTTTGTTCCAATTCGAACGACCAGTCTATACTTGTATGTTGTGCATCACATAGTGACTTAGGCTAATCTTGAATAAGAACTCACAATGTTTTCAAAATAAGATATCATGGTTAGTAAGGCGGTCTTTGACGGCGGCGGGGTTGCTCCGCAGTGACCTTCCAATTGTAACCAAGTTCGAGGCGAGGCAACTTTGGTGATAGCGGACATGTGGCCTTTGGCACGAGTCGGGGTTTCCTAAATTTCTCATAAAAACATTTAGGTGGCGACTCATGTCTGGCGAAAGCGATCCATGTTTGGCACTTCTTTCAAAAATCTATTTTCAAAGCGATTTGCAGTTGGACTCTTTGCTACAAGATAAAAACCCGTGACTTTTGAGTCCTTGATTTGTAGTGACCCAATATCGAACGAGCAGGGACTCGCTCCTTCCGGGATGCGTTAGGGCGTCTACAATGATGTCTTGGTGGTCACTCTGCGTCAAGGAATTGATGTCAAGCATCTTGATCGTCGGGAAGCTCGGTCGAGATCATGTATTCTGACGCATTCAAAGCGGCTCAAGCTCGGGATACAAACTTGGCCCTAACAACCGCCCTTTGGTTGGTTTCAACTCACAACAGGTGGCCTTTGGGAAAGATTATTCTAGGTCAAAAGCGGATCCGTGGTTAAGCAAGTGGAGTTCTGGATGTTGCAGGTGCCATCTAGTTATAACCTGATCCTTGGAAGGGGATGGCTTCACGTTATGCAAGCCGTCGCGTCGACCTTCCATCAGGTGATGAGATTTCCCTCGGCTACGAGGGCAATTGAGGAGATTTGAGGCGATCAAGTCATGTCGAAGCAATGCTTACGTGGCGATTAACGGAGGCTGGCCAAAGGCTTTGTCCAAATGATAGAGAGACCGGAAGACCGAAGAGTCCTTGACGATGTGGGCACTAGGGCCGAGGACAAAGCCGTCGAAGAATTGGTCGAAGTGCGAATTGATACATAGAGTCCGGATAGGTTCTTCTTGCTCGGCTCAAGCCTTACTGCACAAGAAAGGACCGAGATGGTTGAGTTTTTGATGGCCAATATCGAAGTCTTCGCATGGTCGCCTTATGACATGCCCGGCCTCGATCCGAGTTTTATTTGCCATTACCTAGCGTCTTCCCGGAGCCAAGCGGTCGTTCGGCGAACAAGGAGATCGTTGCATCACGCGAGGTAGTTGCGGAGAAGTGAAGAACTTGCTTGAGGCACAAGCTATTCAGAAAGTCCACTACTTTCGGTGGATTTCAAACACAGTTGTTGTACCAAAGAAGATTGGGAAGTGGCGAGTTTGTGTCGACTATAAGACCATCAATCGAGCTTGCCCTAAAGACAGCTTTCCACTACCCAGAATAGACCAGCTCGTGGACTTAACGGCTGAACATAACAGGCTCAGTTTCTTGGATGCCTACGCGATTATCATCAGTTGCCATGAATGGCCCCGATGAGATCACCTCCTTCACTTCTGCGAGGGGACTCTTACGCTCACGAGTCATGCCTTTTGGTTTGAAGAAGCGGGGCAACTTTCGGAGGATAGTGACCAAGATGTTGCTCTTACGCTAGGTTGGACAATGGAGGCTTATATTGATGATATGGTAGTTAAGCGGCATCAAGCGGACCACTTGTCAAACTTGGCGAGATGTTCGCCATTCTCAAACAACACAAGCTACGCTGAATGCGTCTAAGTGTGTGCCTTTGGCGTGGGATCCAAAAATTCTTGGGCTTCCTAGTCACAAACCGAGGCATCGAGGACCCCTAAATTCGGCCGTCAAGAGTTCGCGACCTAGCTCGGCTAAGGGCGTCTGACATCTGGCCGACATAGCGCGCCAGCCCGATTCATAAGCCAGTCATCAGATCGCTGCCGCCTTTTCTTTCAAGCTTTGCAATCAAAGTTCTCTTGGGATAAAGAGTGTGACCGGGCTTTGGCGCTCAAAAGTATCATCCTCGGCGCCCTTTGTTGGTAACAAAAGCGTGAAATCTCTACCTTTATCTGGCGGTTTCACTGTATGCGGTCAGTACGGTGCTTGTCCAGTCGGAAGGAATCAAGCATCTCCCTATCTTCTACGCCAGCAAAACCTTGCTACGGTAGAGTCGAGATACTTACATTGGAAAAACTTGCATTGGCATTGATAATGGCCTCCAAGAAATTGGCCTACTTCTATGCCCATACAATCATCGTTTGACGAGTTCCCCTCAAAGCTTTGTTGAGCAGGCGGAACTTCTCGGTCGAATCCTCAAGTGGGCGGTTGAATTAGGACAATTTGGCGTCAAATTCTAGCCTGAGCGCCATAAAAGCTCAAACATTGGCGACCGTTCTTTGAATTCTCACGGAACTCATCCGGTATGCAGTGGATATTGCATGGCGGATGAGGAGGTGAATCACGAGCGGAACCATAATAACTGACTAAGCGATGGCGGCGATCACGGAACTTGCGCGCGCCCGAAGAACCTTTGGTTAGTACTGTCGACGGCCCGGCGATCGATGGCGGAGTTGGGTATCACCGACCAACTGCTCCATCGATGCGCATCACAAAGGAGAAGAAGTGGAATTGCTCGGCCACGAACTGCGGTAGGCATATCTGCCGCAGCGGCGATCGCCTCGGACTTAGGCATTACGGATCAACTTCTTTGGTCGCGCCTTTGAATTGCGAGGGGGCTAAAGTGGAACCGCTCGGCCGCGAACTGCAGCCGGCATATCACAACTCGGCGATTCGCCTACGGACTTAGGCATTACGGATTAACTTGCTGAGTCCGGCACCGAATCGCCGAGCGAGGCTGAAGTGGAACCGCTCAACATAGAACTTGAAGTCGAACAGTCGAACAACCGTGATCCCATCAACCTTCAAGCCTTTCAGGACCCCTTAAACTGTTGGAAGCTCTTTGTTGGTGAAATGTGGAAACTTTTGTTTGATGGAGCCTTGAAATCCGCAGTCTTAGGGCTATGTATAGTTTGATTTAGCGAAGACGGTGACTATCGAACATTCTATCACCCTCGGTTCCTGCCTCAAACAACGAAATTTGGTCTGGCGCTTTTGGTAGGGCTCAGGCGTGCTTGGATCTGCGTATCCGAGCTAATGGTTCTGATGATTCCCAACTTGTGGTTAACCAAGTTTACGGGGTTTCTGAAGCAAATGATGTGAGAATGATGAAGTACCAAGCTCGGTGGAGATCACATCAAGCGATTCGAGCAATAAGGGTCCAGCAGTTGGCGAAAAAGCGGCGGCGATGAATTGGCGACCTTGCTTCCATAGTCGATGCGTCTTCGACCCTCTCTTGATTGAATTCCTTCGCGGCCCGGCATTGAAAACGGCGGCCGAAGTTCTGCGCCGAGCTAGGTCCTTCATGGATGGACCCTATTATCCTCTTTCTCGGAGGCCGGACCCTTCCGGTAGAAGAAGGAAGCACATAAAGTCGGGTGAAGTCGAGCGGTTTAGGCTCTCTCTCGTTAGCGCTTTATACAAGAAGTCTTTTCTTGGTCCGTATCTAAAGTGTGTGCACCAGCGTGAAACGCCTTCTGAAAACATCTGTGGCGATCACATAGGCGAGATCTTTGGCTTCTGAGCTATTCGCAAAACTCTTTGGTGGCGTGCATGCAAGCCAAGGCGATATGTTACTGAAGTGTGAGAAGTGCGAAGTTTGCCTACCAAATTCACTAACGGCGAAGAACTTCTTTCCCTCACGGTCCTTGGCCCTGCGATGTGGGGGCTCGATATAGTGGGGCCCTCCCAACTACACCGAACGAAAGTTCTTCATCAGCGCCAGGCTACTTCACCAAATGAATTGAGCGAGCCTTTGGCAACAATCAAGGAGAAAGGCGTCAGCGGTTTGTTTGGCGAGAATGTGGTAGCAGCGGTTTGGCGTCCCAAAATTACGATCTCGATAGCGGTATCAATTTGATGGTCGCCTATTAGGAGGATTTTGTGAAGACTTGAAGATTGAATTCTCTGACTCTGCTGGCTTACCCATAGTCTAAGGTCAAGCGAAGTATCAAACAAGACTATCCTTGATGGGTTGAAGAAGAGGCTTGAAAGCCAAGGAAAAATGGGCGAGGAACTCCCTAACGTCCTTTGGGCATCTGCAAAACGACCACGGCGATCTGGAGGAAACACCTTTTGCTTTAGCATATAACATGGGCGGTTATACCTTTGGAAGTTGGAATGCCCGTCCTCGAAGTGAAAGTTTTGAGCTAGAAATTTGAATCGAAGCCATTGCCACAGAATTGGACCTCGTGGAAGAATGTAGGAAAACTCTCTCATCCATGTGGCCACCTACCAACAAGAGCTCTCAGGAAATACAACAAAGCGGTGCACCCAGACTATTCAAAGTGGGTGGCTGGGTCTTGAGGAAGGTCATGGGCAATACCACAGTGCGGTGAAGGCAAACTAGGGAGCAAAAGCGGAAGGACCCTACAAGATAATCGGTTTGGCGGGCAAGGGCATACCACTTGGAGGGTGGCGGAGAATACCCGGCCATAGAATCGGCCAACCTCAATGTACTATTTTTAGCTTTTGTTTTCTTTTTTGTGCAAAGGAACTTTTTGACTTACACTTCAGAATGTAATATTCTTTTTGTCAATATGTAGAAGTGTCTCATCTTTGCCTTAGCATTCTGATTGTTACTTTTCAATTTTGAGATTATCAACCAAGATGTTTTACTCCGATTGATTTTGAGATTAAAGCTGAGATGATTTACTCGGTTCATTGAGTTGATCTTTTGCTCAACTTTTAGATTCTCGGCGAGATGTTAACCGGTTGAATGAGTTGATGTTTTGCTCAACTTTTAGATTCTCAACCGAGATGTTTTACTCGGTTGATTTTGAGATAACACGAGATGATTTACTCGGTTCATTGAGTTGATGATCGATCAATGAGATTCTCAACTGTGATGTCTTACTCGGTTGAATGAGTTGATGTTTTGCTCAACTTTGATTCTCAACTTGAGATGTTAACTCTGTTGAATGAGTTGATGTTTTGCTCAACTTTTAAATTCTCAACCGAGATGTTAACTCGGTTGAATGAGTTGATATTTTTCTCAACTCTGAGACTCTCAGCGAGATGTTAACTCGGTTGAATGAGTTGATGTTTTGCTCAAATTTGCAATTCAAAACCGAGATGTTTTACTCGGTTAATTTTGTTGATGATTTGTTCAAAAATGTAATTTTAGCGAGATGTTTTACTCCGTTAATGCATTGATGATTTACTCAACTTTATCTTTGGAAACATGATGTCTTTTTAGGTTAGATAAGTTAGATAAAGTGGTTAGTCTTGTCGAGGTATTTTGGCGGTGGCGTTATCTAGCATGAAGACGTGCAAACACTTGAAGAAAATAGAGCTTTTTCATTGATATGAGAAGTGATTACAAGAGGAGGGGCGGATATCCTGGTTACATGTGTAAGCCAAAAAGGAAGAAAGAAGACAAAAAAAAACTAGGCTAGGGTGGAAAGGTCGATTGAATTAGTCGTCATTGGGCATCTCGGGTTGACGTTGGTGTTTGGTCTTGAACCGGTCTCCGTTTGGCCAAGCTAAAGCGTGTGATTTTCCCTCTCCGCATTTTCTCGGTTTTCTTGTCGCCTTCTTCCTCGGCCTCGACTGCTGCCTTGGCCGAAGGCGTCGTTAGCGTAGGGGCACAAAATAGCTCGGTAGGGAGGCGATTTGGAGGTGGTGAACACGTCGGTCCGGTCCTGGCGAGATGTTCTAAGCGGACTTCCATCGGCCTTGAAGAAATGTCTTGGGTGGCGGACTGCTTTGTGTAACTCTCATTGGCCTCAAAGCCGGCGTTATTTGCCACCTTTTAGATCCTCTTCCGTGATTGTTTGGTAGCATCTAGCTCGGCAGAACGCGTCTCTCTCCTTCGCGAGCCAAGGTGGCGAGCAAAGAGTTTATCGGAGTTAAGCCATTTGCAAAGAGGCTTGGGCTCTCTCGAGCTCGGCTTGAAGAGCTTTGAACTTGGTGGCAAAGTCGGTTGCCTTCTATGAAGCCGGTGAATGTGCTCCATGACCAAGTCTTTATACGGATGGCACGGAAGAAGAGATATTGATCAAAAGAAAACCGAACAAACACTTGGTGAAATTTTGAGCACAAGTTTGAGATTCTTACCTAGTCATGGATTTGACCGGCGACTTCACCAAGATTATGCGGAACATAATGTTGCCGACGGCGTCGCTTCGATAGGAGAAGGGCCTTGGTGAGGTCAAAGCGAAGATGCTCTTTATGCGCCCTTAGAGAAAGCTATTCTTGGGATCTCCTTGCCTCAATGTTTGGTGGGGCCTCCATGCGGTGTTGGGTCAGCGGTGGCCAATATTTCGGTGTTGAGCTCGGTTACTAACTTCGTGAAGAAGTGCGAGGCCTTTTGTAACCTAGAAGTCTCTGGCAGCTTGCCGGCGATGGAAAAAGCCAACACAACCACGGTCCGTTGGATTGTTGGCCAGTGGTGAAATTTGGAATGCTCGGGATCTCGGGCAGTGGCGATGATCAAGTTCTTATCTTGCTCCTCTTAGCCATTTCTTCTGGTTAAGCGAATGAAAGGGCGTTTAGCGACATGGGATCTATGGCGGAGATGGAGTGAGAGAAAGTTAGTGACTTTACTCAGGCGAGCTGAATGCGGTATGTTGAAGTGTAGCCAAGGGCTCGTTACAATCCGGAATTCTGATGGCGAACCGCGGTTACGATGGGCGCCGTTGAGGTAGTAGTAGTTGGCTTGCAAGGCTTGGATCACTACAAAGGAAAGAAAGAAAAGTGTCAAGTACAAAATAATGAAGAAAGATAAATTGACCAAGCAATGCTTACGGCTTACATGTCTGCTGAAGTTCTTGCTAATAAACATGCGATGCGTCGGTAGTTTCATAATTGCCAGACTCCACGAGAAAAAGTCGTTGTCGTGTAAGTCTTTATGCGGTCTGCAGTTACTATTTTTTCTTTGCGGTCGAATTTTAAGTAATAGGCGAGGTAAAACCGCCCGTGTGACCAAGAGTGTATTGGCGGAGTATCACGGCTAAACCTAAGTTGGTTCCTAGCTTGTTGTTCAACTCGTGGACCTCGTTGATTATTGATGAGTGTTGGTTGAGACTTGATTGGGTGATAGCCGGTC